>CM076574.1:740161884-740504926 GCA_034641835.2 Pinus albicaulis | reverse complement strand
GTGATGATTATGCTTTATATAGTCCCACATCCACACCTCTCACTTGGTCATCTGATCTTTATGTGAAAGAACTCTTAAATGTAAAAGAAAGGTTGGAAGCAGTAGAAGCTAAAGAGTTGGAAAGAGATTGTACAATCCATATAATAACAGCTGAAAATCAGGCTTTATAGAAAGCAAAAAAGTTTTGAAGGAACAAGTGGCATTACTGCAGGAAGCTCTCCGAATAGGGAAAACAGAATGCAACGCATGAAAGTGGAGGTGCAAAACATGAAGAAATTTGCAGTGGAGACTACAGAGATGATGAATGTGAAGTCATCCCAGGATAAGGGGAAAGTATTTGCTCAAATAAACAACAATGAAGAAACATCAAGAGAAGGGAGGAAAGGAGATCCCACAAAACTTTCCAAAACTTGGGCTCAAGTTATTAGCAATTCTGCTAAGAGGGAAGAAGAAACAAACATTCAGGTTAACAACATGCAAGATAGAGAAAGCAAGGAAAGACTGGATAGAGAAACAAACATAATAATTATTAAAGGGGTGAAAGAGTATGGGAAAAATGAATGTACTCTTGACCTTGCAAGAGACTTCTTGAAAGACAAGCTCCAATGTCAAGGACAAATATGTCAAGCATGGAGAGTAGGTAATCTTAACGGTGAGAGAGCCAGGCCCATAAAATTCATCATGCCCAAATTGCGTGATAAATATATCATTCTAAGCAAGAAGCAACTCTTAAGGGGTTCTCGGTTTTTTCTAGAAGAAGATTTAACTGTAAAACAACAAGAGGAAAGGAGGGATGAAATGACAAAATTTAGGGCAGCAAGAGATAAGGGAAAAAGAGCATGGCTTTATAAAGGTAAAGTCGTGATTGCGCAATTTGGACCTCCTTCCAAAACAAGGCAGCAAAATCTTTAGCGAGAAATGAGGAAGCAAGGTCATTATGCGAAAACAGGGACAAAGACTCCACTGTGAGTCTTGCATGTCAAAACAAATAGCAATCAAGTCTTACCCAGTTTTCCTTAATATTAGTTTGTTGGAACTGCAGGGGTTACCCATGGAGACGAGGACCTGGGTTAGGGCCTATTGCGAAAGGTAGAGACATAATTTTCCTCATAGAAACACATGAGCATGAAGGGTGTAAGACACCTTTGTTTAAAGGGTACTGGAAGATAGCAGTGTGGAACAGAGCAGCAGAGAATGGCAAAGGGCACGGGGGTATCATGGTATTAGTAAGAGAAAAATAAGGTCGTTTCATTCAGCTAGCAAAAGAAGACCCAAATAAGCAATTTGTTTGGCTTAAAATATCAGAAAATGGAAATCACATTAGAATTGCAGCATGCTATTTTGCGCCGCAAGTTTCAAAAATCTACAAAAGTAGAGGGCTTGACCACAAAGATCCCTTTTCAGCCCTAAAAACAGATATTGCAATATATTCTCTGCTAGGTGAAGTCCTTATAGTGGGGGATTTCAATGATAGAACTGCAGGTGAACAAGCTAGCATTCTTTGTTGTAAAGAAGACAGTGACCCTATCTGGCTTACAGAAGAGAGTAATCATCAGTGGGAATGAATTTCAGAGGATAAAGGCTGCAATCTCTTTGGAGAAAAACTTCTTACGCTATGTGGGGCTTTCGATTTAGTCATTTGTAATGGTTTGACTAGATGGAAAAAGTCCGGTAATTTCACTTGCAATACTTACAATGGAGCAAGTGTAGTAGATTATGTAATTTTCTCACATAGTTTGTGTGAGAAAATGGAGGAAGTGTTGATTGGAGATCAAATTTGGGACTTAAAATCATATCACAAGCCAATCTATTTAAGTTTCTCTTGGACCGGAAAGAAGCAATTAGGGTCAAAAAATCAGTGTGTTCAACAAAATCCCCCAAAGGGCAGAATTCTTTTGAATCCAAATAATTGTAGTACCTTCAAAATAATGCTAGAGAGGCTCTTCAAGAAGGAGGAAATCCCATCTCCTTGCGGAGTGCAAAAGAGAAAAAATTAAGAATTCTAAAACAAATTGCTTTTCGGTTAATGCTTGGTTTGACGAGGAATGCAAAAAGGCAAGGAGAAGGTGGAAGGAATCAAACACGGATAGCATAAAGCTCAAAGCTTACAAGCAGACAGTAAAAAAGAAAAAAACCGATTTCATGGTTTCAAGGAGAGAAGAACTAATCTTCCTCGGGAAAAATAACCCCAAATTATTTTGGAAGGAGCTCCAATCGAAAAAGGTGCAAACTGAAAACAACATTACAGCTTCTAAATGGTTTGAATATGCAAGAAAATTTTATGAGCAGGATCCCAAGGTTGACCCTCCTCCCTTGGTCAACATAGACACAAAACTCTTCACGGTGCAAGAAGTAGAGATGGGTATCAAGAAGTTGAGCGCTGGAAAAGCAAAAGACTTAGATGAACTCCAAGCAGAGTATCTAAAGTGGGGCTTAAAAATTCTTCCTCATCTGTAAAGGCACCAGCAACATATTCACAATGAGTTTCCCCCACAGTTGGAACAACTAGTATGGCAATACCTCTTTTCAATAAGCAGGTGATATCTGGCAATAATCCCTCCAACTTCTAGGACCATATTGATAAGCCCCTTGTTACCAAAAGTTGGAAGCATGTTAAGAAGAAAATAAAAATCAGCAAGTAGAGCGGGTAGAGAGAATAAGCTTATGCTAAAAGGAGCAAGCGGGTTTTAGGCCTAAACATTACACAGAGTCATTGGCCTACAACCTTAAGGCACATCATCGAAAAAGTTTGGGAAAAAAAGGAAGAAGTTTTATGTTGCTTTGTTGATTTCAGAAAAGCCTTTGACACGGTTTGTAGGGATAATCTTTGGGGCAGAATGGAGGAACTCAGGGTTCCCAAGCATTTGAGAGCAGCTGTGCATAGGTTGTATGAAGAGGTGAAAGTCAAAATCAGAACTTCAGCTGGCATTTCTGAAAGTTTTAGAAGATATATCGGGGTCAAGCAAGGTTGCCCATTATCTCCTACACTTTTTGGGTTATATATTGACAAGCTTGAAGATTGGCTAAATTCGCAAGGGGGTGACGGTATCCATTTGGGCAAGTTCGTTATCAGGCTTCTTTTGTATGCAGATGACCTTATATTGATTGCTAAATCAACTCTTGGTTTGCAAGAGCATTTGCGTTCCCTTGAGAATTTTTGTAGAAGGGTTGGGATGCAAGTCAATATTAGCAAAATGAAAGTAGTGGTTTTCTCTAACAAAAGAAAGCATAACCAACATAAGTTCTATTTTGAAGGTAGCATTCTGGAACAAGTTGCAGAATACAAATACCTCGGAATTGACTTCAACAAAAATTTAAGTTGGGCTGGTTGTAGAAAGAAAATAACTTTAGGGGGTTGGAAAGCATTTTATGCTCTTCAAAACAGGTATAGAGAGGCAGAGCTGTGGGACTGGAAAACCACTCTAACTCTTTTTGGGCTTCTAGTGATTCCAGTGATTCTCTATCTGGTTTTGTGAAGCGCTGGGCGGCTGGCAAAGAGATGTAGTGGAAACAATTGAAAATTCGAAGGAAGCATTTGGTTACAGCAATTCAGAAATTAAAAGTGCGATTCCTTGTGCTGTCAGCTTGCTAAGCAGAAGCAGGGGGCTGCTCCTATTGAAGCAATTGCTATGGTGCGAGTCATAAGGTATCTGAAAAAAATTGAGCAAATGGAAGAGGGTAGATGGCCTAAGGTTGTGATTAGTGATAGATTGTGCAAAAGACAGAAGACTTGGATGCGGTAAAATAACAAATGGTTTAGTAAATGGGGTATTTTCTTGAGCATATGTCCTACAAATAGTAAAGAGATAAAACTTTTGTTATGGATAAATTCCACAAACATACTTGGATGAAAGAGCTAGAGAGAAAGAAGAAGTACTACATTGAAGAGTTTGACCTCACGCATAACCATCAACAAAAGGCGTACATAGGGGTTAATATTTATTGGAGATCTAAAATTCTTATTGCTCAATTAAGGACTAATTCTCATCAACTCTGTTGTGAAATAGGGTGCTGGAAAAGGCCAAAAGAAATGTGGGAAGAAAGAGTATGTATTTTTTGCTCCTCCGGAAAAGTGGAAACAGAAAAACATTTCATTCTAAGTGTGGGGAGGCTTCAAAGTATGGGGAAAACTATACGAAATTATTCTGTGGCTAATTCTTGGGATAATTTATTCAGCGAAGAGTTCGTCGATAAGCTGGGAGTGGTCATTGTCAAACTTCACAGGAAAAGGGCCGAATACAAGAGTCAGGTAGAGAATAAATCTATCCCATAGGCTATTTTTAGCCTCGTGGACTTTAAAAATTCTTTCTTTCTTTCTTTCTATATATATATATAGTTAATATTGTTTTTTTTATATGTTTTATGTTTATTTTTATTATTTTTATTTATTATTTTATTCTTTATTTTTATTTTTTTTTTTTTTTTTTGAAATTTTCATTTTTTATCTATTTCTATTTGTTTGTTATTTTGTTTTATTTTATTTTATTTTATGCAGGGTCTTTGTCAATCTTCAACTATCAACCTAACTCCATTATGTGTAAATTTGATAGTCAGTTTTAAATTTTTCAGTATAATAATATTTCATTATTGATTTTTAAGTTTTCATTGCAATGGGTTGATTTATTGTACTTTACGTATCACTTTGATGGTTTATTTTTAAATTCTTTTATAATGTGTCAAGTTCTCTTAGGCTAAGATTTTAAAATAATTATGCTTTTAGAATTTAAAAAAAAAATTACTCTTGGTATAAAGGCTTTGTCATTCTAGTGTTCATTTTTAAATATTTTTTAATAATATAATTTTTTCATAATGGAATGGTTAAAATATATTGAAAAATTAAGATTTTTTGTACTCGTGATCTTTGGTTTTAATTCCATGGTTGAAAAACTATCAAAATTTTAAGACTTTTTTGAGTCATGATATTTAATCTTTAAGGTTATGGTTGAAAACAATTGCAAGTATTTTATCTTTATCACCATGACTAAAAATTATTGTAATTTTAAGACTTTCCAAAGACGTGATATTTTATCTTTAATGTTATGCATCAAAATTGTTGAAATTTGAAGTTTTTTCAAATTTGTGATATTTTGTATTTAACGCATTGCTAAAAAACATTGAAATTTTACACTAATAAAAATAAAAATAAAAATAAAAGATCTTATTATAGCATCAACACTTTTCATTTTCAGGGTGTCTAACAGGATGGTTAACACAAAACTTCTTAAAAAACATGTCAAACATGTTAGAAATATGTAATCTAGAAGTCATAACAACAAATGTGACCACAGGGGTCTTATAATTCTCTGAGATTCGTAAAGAAACATTTTCTCCTTATCACAATAGCTACATTATTGACCATTAGGTCATATATTTATTATACATTCAATTACCAATCAAAACATGATGAGATCCATACCTCAAGTATATCATAAAACATACTCATAACCAACATATAACCAATACAAATAACAAGAATATAACAACCATAGAAACTACATATGAAAAAGTACATTTATATATGAAATTCCAAGGATAAGGAAATTCCACGTACCACCCAACTATATATTGGGTTGAAACAAATATTTATTTCAGCGAATCATCGTCGTGCCATAATCCAAGCATGAATGTGGGACTAACAAAAAAACCAATGCAGGTTTCCTTAGGTCTTACTGAAATACCCACCGAATCACTAGGCCCTAAACAAGAATGGATGCCTCTGGATCTGTTCACCTACACCATGAGGAATTTCTATGTATCCTAATCTCTAGCCTTTGCTATATATCCTGACATTCATTGGTTGAGGATTCATAGGAATAATTAAGACTCCACCCTCCAATATTTATCGTATATCCTATCATTCACCAGTCGAGGATTAATAGGCCTAATTGAGGGCACACACCTCTATGATTTATGGTATATCGCTCCACTCATCAGTCGAGTATTCCTATGCCTTATCGGTACTCTACCGTCTAGGATTTACATTATATCTCTTCATTCACTGATCAAGGATTCTAATTCCTAATCGAGGGTGCACGCCTCTATTATTTACAGTATATCCTAGCATTCAATAGTGGAGGATTCCTAGGCCTACTAAGGTACACAAAATTCGACTTTACAGAAATTCTACCTACTTCAATCGAAGGAATCCTAGGCCTTATGTTATTTTATCAGATACAACCCTCCTTAGTTTCGAAACCATCCAGAAATACAACTTACCAAATTAAAAGAGAACCCATAACACCACTATTTAGAAATGGCAAGGCAATGTTCCAAATTATTGTCAACTTGAAAATCCCATACCAATGACACCAAGATATCCAAATACCCACATGATCTACCATACATTCCAATATAAAGGAAACCACACATGCATATCGATACATGCAAAAAATCTCATTGTACTCTCTTGATCATGCTCTTCCTTGCTTATCTTTTCTTCCCTTTGCCTTCTTTTTCATTCATTTTCTTTCCTTGATCTAGTGCTAGATATCTCAAGGAATTCTCTATGTTTCCAAGAGAGAGAGAGATAGAGAGAGAGCTACAAAACTAAGCTCACTAAACGTACCATCTCATCCTCAGAAGCATTTTATAAATGAGGACTCTAGTTTCTTCAATTTTCCACTAGATTCCTTCATTTTCCTCCTCACATGCAACCTATGAGCTTTCACCTTCATTTTCTCCTAATTTTCATTTTTACATAAACAAAATGACAATTATTGCCGCATCGCTTTACAAAGCCTTTTAATTTTCCAATTTCCTTAGCCATAATAAACCAAATTAGCACCCAAACTAAGTTGTTTTTCCCAAAATTAAACTTCGAATATGTGTCTCGTGGCCTTGGTTATTATTTTTCCTTTATTAACTTTTTACGTGGATTTTTTACCAAGGTTGTTATAGAACCCCCCCTCCCGTGGGGGAAAACCTTCTTGAGTTTTCAATGACACTTAAAACTAAAAATATCATTGAAATAAAAATATACTACCCATAGATATTTATAACTTAGCTCGTTGGAGTATTTATAATGAATATCCTGCTAAAAATCCAACCAACATGACAATTCATAAAAACATGACATCCATAATGACATGACACCCATACTGCTTATTAGAGCTTCATAACACATCTCATGGTGGTATTAAAATCCATATAAATATGTACATATACCTAAAAATCACACCAAAACATATACCAACAACATTCGATCAACTAGTAAATAGATAATGATACATAGTCTGCATTTTGCCCACAATATCCCTTTTAGATTCATGAGGCCTTTCATTGTTCCAATGCACTTTAACCTAGTAGATTGATTTGTTCTCGAGAATGGGCATATTTCTCTGCAAAATACACTAAGGTTATGGATGGAATTCTTCTTCTAGATCCACCTACAATACAAACCAAGAAATCACATGATAAATATATTTAAGATACCTCTTAAGAAATGAGAGATGGAGAAATCATGGATTTTCATTGTTAGAGGAAATGGAATTCAATAGGCTACTGGTCCAATTATTTCAAGAATCTTAAAAGGTCCACAAAACCGAGTTACCATCTTGGCACATGATCCAATCCTAAAGGAGCTCTTATTAGGCTTGATGTGCAAGCACACATATTGCCCAATGTGAAATTCCTTAAACATCCTATTCCAATTTGCACAAATTTTTTTTTGTCTCATGTTTCCTTTAGATGTTTCTTGATTAGTTGCATTTCCTATTCCATCTCTACCAACATATCTGGTTCTATCGACACCATATTCATCGGATCACTCCAACTAATGGGACTATTACAACTCTACCCATAGATTGCCTCTAACTAACCCATATTTGTAGGTTTTAACCATGTACATAAATTTTTTGAAAACAAATTTTTAAGAACAGAAAATAAACAATAGCGAGAGCATAAAACACAAAATAGATATACACATATATTTGTCCCCTGGATCCTAAATCAGGACTACTAGCTTGATTTTTCATTATATTCATTTTTGTGTTACAATATATATATATATATATATATATGTCGAAGCATTTATAAACCCCAATCCATTAACCCTATATTAGAACCTAACCATACTTCCCTTGACCAGATCTACAAAATTCTAGGGGTAGAAAACCAGCATGCCCCAAAACCATATGAAAACCGATGTGCGAAACCATAGGTGGGTCTGCCCGCCTAAAATAGGGTCCAAAAAAAAAATTCCCGGTTCCTTTCCCAAACCTCGTGTAGGGGGCTACCTGCCCCCTAAAAACACCTTTACATCGGGGTATGCTGCCCCCCTCTTACCCCTATACTACACCTGGTGCAAGCCAAGAGGGGCTTCTGTCCCCCTCTTACCCCCTGCTCCATGCCTATTTATATTCGTGGAAATAATTTAACACAAACCCAACATTCTCCCACTTGTGTTTTTATTTCCAAGTGGCCCACAGGAGAGATTATTCATTGTTCCAGCCCTGCAACACCCATTTTTTTCTACACCAAGAGAAATGATGAGTGCTCACAAGCTTCATCAATTCATCTGCAACATTCTTCAAAGTGTCCACCTTTACCAAAAACACCTTTTTATCCTCAACCATATCTCTCACAAAGTGACACTACATGTCAATTTTCTTTATCTTTGAATGATAAGCAGGGTTATTAGCTAGTAAAATTTCACTTTGGCTATCAATTTTTATCCTTATAGCTCGCTACACCAACCCCATACTTGAACACAATCTCTACAACCAATATTATTCCTTGCTTGCATGACTAGATTCCATGTCTTCAGCCTTTGTAGATGAAAGATCCACTACAAATTTTATTTTACTCATCCAACCGACTGCACCTCCAAATATTCTAAACACATATCCCCTTGTAGATCTTCTTTTGTCCAAATATCTAGTTTAGTTTGCATAAAAAAAACCACAGGTGTCCAAAACTCTGTCCAATCCTAGTCTTCCCTAATAGCACAAACCATAATCACTAGTGTCATTAAAATATCGGAAAACCTACTTCATTGTTGTCCAATTCAATTTCCCTGGTTTTGAAATAAACTTTCTCAATACTCCCATTGCATGTGAAATGTTTGGTGTTGTATAGACCACTTCATACATCATGATACCCACAACACTTGCAAATGAAACATGGGACATATCCTCCTCTTCTTATTCTCTCTTGGAACAATATTCATCAGATAGCTTTACACCTACAGGAATAGGAGCCTTCACTATCCTACATATTTAGCCTCTGCAATATTATCTTAAAATTTTTCCTCTTGTTTAACCAGAGCTTCCTCTTTTCTTGATATCTCTTCATTTCCATGCCCAAAATATAGTTTGCAGCACTAGGATCCTTCCTGTCAAATTTGGAGAAAATTTGGTCTTCAAATCTTCGATAATTTATTTGTCATTTCCAACCAAAAAAATATTATCCACATACAAGAACAAATAAATAACATGGTCACCAATTAGTTTGCAATAAACATGGTGCTCCTCTTTGGTTCTATTGAAGCCAACTCCCTGTATTAAATTTCTAATACGACATCCTTGGTGATTGTTTTAACCCATACAGAGACTTTTTTAACCCACATACCCATTCTTTGTTACCCTTCACCACAAAGCCTTTAGGTTGCTTCATGTAGATCTCCTCTTCAAGATCCCCCTCCAGAAATGTTGTCTTCACATACATTTGTTCTACCTCAAAATAAAATGCAATAGCAACAGATAAAAATATCTAATAGAAGTAACCTTGGCATCAGAAGAAAAAATATCAGCAAAACCAATTCCTGTCACATGGGAATAACATTTTTCTACCAACCAAGATTTGCATTTCTCCACCTTTCCTTATACATTCATCCTCTTCATAAACACCCATTTTCTCCTGATGGGCTTCCTTCCAGTCAGCAAATCCGCCAGATCCCATCCCTCATTTATGTCAAACGATTCCATTTCATCAACCATGGCCTTATTCCATAGTTTTCCATCCTCTGAATCCACTTGCTCCCTAATAGTTATGGGATCATCATCAGTGATAGTTAAATAAAAGTTTGAACAGAAAGAATATGGACTGTACATTTCTGGTTGCCTTCTTTCCCAAACTGATCTTCTCACAACTGGAATTTGTGGCTCTTCCTCTTCTAAATCTTGTTCTATTGTAGAGTTTCATTCATCCTAATTTAGCTCACAATCTATCTTCTCAGGTTCCTTTTGTAGGAATTCATGTTTAACAACATATTTCACTTCTCTAAACACCACATCTTGCCTCTACAAAACCTTCCTTATTTCTAGGTTCTAGATCTTATAACCTTTTAAACCATACTTATACCCAATAAAGATGCACCTTTTAGATTTATTATCCAACTTGGTCCTTTTCTCCTTTGTAATATGTACATATGCATCACATCCAAATACACTTATATGTGAAAGAAAGGGTTTCTTACTGGTCCATACCTCATGTTGAGTCTTATCCTCCAATGTTGATGAAGGTGATCTGTTAACTAGGTAACTTTCAAACTCTACTGCCTCTGCCCAGAATTATTGTTCTAATTCGATACCATTGTGCATGCTTCTTGCCTTTTCCATTATTTTTTTTCTCATTCCTTTTGCAACTATGTTTTACTGAGGTCTGTACGGAGTAGTATTCTATCGTGTTGTACCAAACTTATTATAGAACTCTTCAAATTCTTTCTTCCATAACTCTCCACCATTATATTTCCTCGGCACCTTTATCTTCTTCTCTACCTCTTTTTCCACCATAGCCTTAAATTCTTTAAATTTTCAACGACTTCATATTTCTTCCTTAAGAAATATATCCATCAATTCCTTGAGAGTTCATCTATGAATGAAACATAGTATATAGACCTACCCAGTGATGAAGCCAACATATGTCCAAACACATCACTATGCTCAATCTCTAATATTTTGTTCGCCCTCTTAGCACTAGAAGGAAAGCTCACCTGTTTCTGCTTCCCATATAAAAAATGTTCACAAAAATTGAAATCAAGAGAGAAATTAGACACACCTTACACCATACCATTACCATGCATTATAAAAAGGCACTTCTCTCTAATATTTCCAAGCCTTTGATGCCATAGCATGGTCTTTTCTCGAGAGACCACTAATCTTTCCGCTGCACTTTTAGGAACGACAAAAGTATTTTACCCATCAATAACAGTGCTACCCTGAATCTTGTATAGAGTTACAATCCCAAATCCCCGCATTAATACCAGTGCTCCCCAAACCATCTTGCAGTTATCTTTCTCGAACATTTTTTTTACACCTGCATCATCCATCTTTCTTAAACAAATCAGATTTCTAGCCAATGCATAAATATGTAGAACAACATGAACTGTTCTAATCCTTCCACCTTGCAGCTTCAACTTGATTTTTCCACATCAAAATATTTTGGCCTTTCGATCGTCCCATAAGAAGACATCAATACCATCATACTTCTCATACTAGAAGAACCACTCCCTATGGGGAGTGAAGTGAAAGGATGCCCCTGAGTCAATCAACCATGTCTCATGCTCTACATGTATATTTGAAGAAGAAGTGAAATACTCATCCCCACCTTCATCAGAGGTGGTTTTTTCCTATCCAGAAGGAGCATCGTCAAATCCCTTTCCTTTCTTAGGAGCTTTAGATCTGCATTACTTTTTGAAGTTCCCTTCCTTTCCACTTTATTCCAGCCTTTAGATAGCATTCTCCACAAATTTTATTGCTATTATGGGACCTTCTTCATACATATAAGGAATCTACATTCTGGCCCTCTATATTTCTTTGTCTCATTTCCTTCGACAGTATGACTAAGACAATTTCATCAAAATTCAAGGTAGTTGTATTGCTACCTATTGCAATAATCAGACTGTCCCACGAATTTGGTAGAGAACAAAAGAAACTGATGCACTTATCTTCATCTGAGATTTTAAAATAAGCAAATGACAAATGACTTGCCACATTATTGAAGGAATCTAGATTCTCTATCACCAAGTCTTCATCCTTCATCCTCCAGTTATACATATTTTTCTGTAGAAACAATGTATTCACCAGATACTTAGATTGGTACCAACTCCCTAACTTGACCCACAAATTCTTCACCATAACTTCCCTATATACTTTCAACAATACTAAATTTGAGATACACAACTGCATTGTATTTTTTTCCTTTCGATCAAATTTTACCCATTCTTCATCTCACATTGTTGTTTGTTTAGTGCTTGAATCTACCATGATCCACCAATCTTTATCCACTAGCATATCCTCTATATTGAGATTCCACAACTCAAAACTCTGATCATTAAATTTCCCTATATCTATCTTTCCATTTCTCTCCATATTCTTCCACCGCAAGAATCGATCTCGTAGATCTCCCATTGAACAGGATCTATCAAATTCTCGAGCAAAAAACTATTTAGCAGCAAAGGCGTCCCCTTGAAGCCAAAAAAACTTTGATACCAAATGTAGGTTTTAATTTTTTACAGAATTTAGATCCAAACAAATTATTAAAAATAGAAAATAAAAAATATTGAGAGCATAAAACATAAAACATATATACACAACCATTCTTCCGCTGGATCCCAAATCGAGACTACCAAATTGATTTTTCGTTATATTCCATTCAGCGTTACAACACATACATATACATGTTGAAGCATTCATAAACCCCAATCTATTAACCATGGATTAGAACATACCCGTAGTTCCCTTGATCAAATCTACAAAATACCAGGGGTGGAAAAACATCCTGCCCCAAAACCATGTGCAAACCCTTGAACAAAACCATAGGTGGGTCCGCCCACCTAGAATAGGGTCCAAAAAGAAATTCTCGGGGTGTTGCCCTGGACCCTATGCATGGGGCTACACACGCCCTACAAACCCCTAGAAAGGGGGGGTTATTTCCCCCCGTGTTGTGCCTAGTGAAAGTGAAGGATTATTACCACCCCCCTCATACCCCTCACTTCATGCCTATTTCTAGTCATGGAAAGAATATAACACAAACCCAACAATCTTCAGTGACTGATAATAACCATTATTATAAGAAATCTCAACCAACAAAAGGTACTCCTCCTATATCCTCTGTTGATGCACTACATATGGCCTGAGAGGGATGAATGAAAGAGGCTCTTCATGGAGGGAGTGGGTGATATAGAAGAAACATCTTCGGATACTTGAGATGATTACTTTTAGTGAACTCTCATTCCTTGCCACTCTCAATTCCCACGTATGATATGTAGGAAACTTAAAGTGAGGATGAAATAAAATATTCTTAACATGAATTTGGCTGGTTCTAGATTAATCTTAGCTTGAAGTTGAGCTTGAATCTGAATAGACTAACCATCGGGATCCAAACAATAGTATATGTAGTTAAGTTTCTCTCCATAAAAAATGAAACCAGTGTGTTGAGTGAACAGGTAATTGCCGAAATAAAAATGTTACATTCAACACAAGTAACTAATAAATAGACCTTGTCTGATATTTAGATACAAGGATTGGCCATAGTAAAAGTCTAAATTTCAACAAAGAGATAAGTAGTGACCATTTAGTTTAATTGAATGGATATTTTTGTGTCATTCTTTGAAAAAGAATATGTTGTTTGTGATTATTTATGGTTATTCTTTCATGTAAGCATGGTAAAGGTAAACATTGACTATACTAAACTTTGGTAAAATAATGCGCATAAATATCATTTTCATAAAAGGTTAGCTATGTTATTTTGGGAACATTTCATGGTTAAAGATAAATTAGTTGTGTTAATCCTTTGAAGCGAAAACCATATTAAATTATTGTGCATTAAATGATAAGAACCAAGAGATAAGAAGTCATGTTTGTTGTAAAATATTAAATGTTTTTATGCACATAAAAAATTTCCATTGTGTTATAGAAATATATATTTGCATACAGGGAAAATATCTATTGTTGGGTTTAAATTCTTGAAATACAAAAAAAATTGACTACATGCATGTTATGCATATCTATTGAGCTAGATTTTCTTGAAAGAATAAATGATTATTTTTATTAGTTTCTTGAAAAAACATGTGCTTCTATGCATATAGATAATCTTACTTTACTAATTTTCTTGAAGAGAATGTGTATTTTATATACATAGAAATAATAGTTATTAAAATAGATTCCAAGAGCACATAGTTGCATGCGTGAGGAGAATGACTATTAAGTTTTCTTGTGGGAGAGAAAATGTTTTATGTACATTGAAATAATAGTTGATTGAGATAGATTTATTGGAAACAAATTCATTTTACATGCATAGAAAGAAAGAAAAAAATGAGATAGATTTCTTGGGAAGAAATGTAGCTACATGCATATAAATAATACCTATAATGTTAATTTCTTTTGGAAATAGATTATGCTATACTAATTATTTTGGGAAAATATCATGCAATTTGCATGTATAAGAATCACACATTTATTATTAGCACGAGGGGCTAGATTCTTTGAATGACGTTCATCTAATTGTATGCACTAACTATGGTAATAATTTCCTTTTGAAAGAAGAATTTGTTTTCATGCCCTAATATGATGGTTTTTGGGCTAGGTCTCTTGAAATATGGTTATGAAATTGCTTGCACAATAACAACATCTTTTATGTTAGTTTTATTTTGGAAATTTTATGCTCTTGCCTGCAAATTATTCTAGCTTCTTTTACAGAAAAGACTACGAATATGCATGAAATTTTGAATATTTTATGTATTCCCATGAAAAAACATATCTAGTGTGCTAGTTTCCTTTAAAATAATAAGGAGGGTTGTAATAGTTTTTCATTGGAAACGAGTATGGGCCTATGTGTGAGGGGAATAAAAATTAAAGTGGAATTTATTTATAGACATTATTTTATAGTTATATGCTTATAATTAATGCATGAGTAGTGTTTTTAAGGAAGCCTCATGTCATTATATTTTGGTTACAAATCATGTATGCATGTGAAAAGACATTGACGTATTTCTAGTATGGAATTATTGTTGTTTTAATTAATACTAGATTTAATAATGATATAAAACGTTTATTGAAAGTAGCAGCTGCAAAACAGACTGTGATATATGCAAGATGGATTTTATTTAGCATTATGGAAGGAAATAATTTGGTCTCTTGTGCAGGTTGAAGGAATGCCAACAACTAGCAAATCCACTGATGGCAAGAGTCGCCCCAAAGATACACTCTTCAAGGTTTGTGGGTAAGTGATATCATTATGATTGTAATAGATTATAATTATTTATGTTGCATTTAATATTATATTTCTTTGTAACATTTGATGAAAATGACGAAGCGATAGACTCCCTTATAACCATTGACTAAGGGTTGAAAACTCTCATTATCCTTTAGTAATAAAATTAATTTTTTGTTGGTTTTCACCCTATGATATTTCCAAAGTATATTGGTGTTTCCATTATATATTTTTCCATTGCGCCATTCTTATGTTTTTGATTCCTTACATGACATATCATTTTTCTTATAAAATATGTGATTAAATATTCTAGTTAAAGGAATTATGAAAATGGTGCAAGGTTACATTACAAATTTTATGTTAATTTTCTACAATAGTGGTAGTTAATGGTTGTGTAACTTACTATTACTTTAGTAAAGATTACTCTATGTAATGATGATGGTTTATCTAATGTTCATTAGAGAAACATGGAAGTAATTCAGAAAATTACACATTGGAAAATGTTCTAAAAAAATATTTAACTCCATGCATTTTGATGTGAGGTTATGGGAGATATTGCAGATTATATTTATTATAGAAAATAATAAATAAAAAAATATACATAGAACATTAAATTACAAATTCCTCATTTTACAGTATAAACTAAAGAGATTGAGATGATACACCCAAGATATTAATATTATAAATTTAATTACTAATAATATATTAAAAAATCCTCATTTTAAATTCTAAGCCCAAGGGATAAATATGATAAAACAAAGGCATTAATCAATAAAAACAAACGGATTAAAAAACAATCAAAATATTTAGAAATTAATAATCAAATAATTAAACTACATCTTGATTAAATATTAAATATAAAGGTAAATAAATAAATAAAATATACATTTCATTATTATTAAATATGAAAATATAACAAAAGAGTGTATATGTGTGTGGAGCTCCATAGTACATATAATTAACACAATCATATAAAATATTATAAAGTATTAATTCAAGGAATTATTAACATTATAAATCTTTGGGATTAATATTATAAATCCTTGGGATTAGTATTATAAACCCTAGGGATCAATAAACCCAAGGGATGAATATTGTAAACCTAAGGTATTATTAGGCTAATAGGCATGGTATATTTTGAAATTGCACTTGAGTAATTTCATTTCTTTTTAATTATGGATGATCAGGATTTTAAAAATTAGTAATATTATTATTCTTATACATGATTCAATAGACATTATTGAAGGTTTACGAATAAGTTTTATGTTTAATAAACTTTTATTTATTAAAAAATAATTAAAAAATGTGGTTGTTCTAATATGTAAGTTTTTGGTGGATTTTGTATGCTAGATAGAATGTGGAAACACTACACATTATCCAATGGACAATATGGAAGGTTTATGAATATTTTTTCAGTTTTGTAAGTTTTAATTTATTAAAAAATAATTTAAAAATGTAGTTGTTCCCATCTCAAGAACTTTGGTGGACCTTGTATGTTAGAATGTAGGCGGTAAGACAAATCATTTCAGTACATGGCTGGTAGCATTGTAAATATTAGAATGAAGCATATATTAGTGAATTGGTTCTATCCACAGTTGATTCAGGAGCCCCGTCGATGGAGGAGCCCGTTGAAGGAGCTTATGATGATTTGTTGTTCAAAGAAACTAAATATTTGATAGAAATGTGAGTAAAAATGACAAGGTTCAAGGATCATGTAGCTAAATATTGAGTATAGAGGAGTGGCACAACTGGTAGGTTTGCATGAGAGCTATGCAAAACATTGAGTTGGTCCATTGGAGGTTTGATGAGAGAATAAAGGTAGGAATGGAAACTATTGATGTCATCATGAAGCTTCTTGTTGCTTGGACTCTACTCACCTTCCATCAACATCAGATACAGATTCACATTATGTAAGTATATGAAAATTATGTCTTCATAATTTTTTACAAGAATTAAAAGCGAAAAAGTGGAGCATAGATTTCTCTTCTCAATATTCAAAAATATTTAAATAGATTACATTGTAAATATAAATAATAAATTACTGGAGTATAAATTGACTAAATTGAAGTAAAATTGAACTCTCTACGACACCTAGAAGACAAAAGAATTAAATGTAATGACACCTAACAGATAGTAAGATTAGTATGTCGACATCCCCTCCGAATATCAACTGTTACAAGTGTAGGAACTAACAATGCATAATTTCTCTCTTTTAAATTCAAATACATTATTTCCTAATGCCTTTGTAAAAATATCTGCAATATGATATTTGGAACCACAAAAAGAAAGTATTATTTCCCCATCACTGACAAGTTCACGAATGAAATGAAAACGTGTGTCAATGTGCTTTCTTTTTTTCTAAAAAACATGATTGTTTGATTAAGAAAATTCTGAAATGTTATCACATTAAATTGGAGTTGGCTCCTTTCGAATATTTGAAATATCTTTCAATAATCTTCTCAACCACACTGCTTGACAAGTCGTTGAATTTGCTGCTACATATCCTTCCTTTGCAGAAGATATTGAAATGATTTACTGTTCCTTGGATTCCCATGAAAGAAAATTGGTTCCAATATGAAAAACAGACCCTGAGGTAATTTTTTGACCATATAAACTGCCTACATAATCGCTATATGTATAACCTGAAATTGAGTTTTTTTTGCATGTGTAAAACAAGCCCTAGTATATGGTCCCTGTTAAATATACCTTAAGATAATTTTTGCAACATTCAAATGACTAAGATTTGGTGATTGCATAAACCTAGAGGAAAAAATTGCTGCAAACATAATACAAAGTATAGTTATAGTGAGATACAACAAACTACCAAATAGACTTTTATACAATGTAGTATCAACGGGTGGTGCTACATATTCTTTGTTGAGTTTGGTACCTTGAGAAATTGGTGTATTAGCTGATTTGAAATTGTTCATTATGAACTTTTGGATGATGTCAATGGAAAATTTTTGTTGTCCAACAAAAATTTGAATAGAAAATTGGTGAATTTCAATGCCTAAGAAATATTTCATGTCTCCTAGATCTGTCATATCAAACTCTGTTTTCATTTTTGTTCTGAAATATTCTAACATCACATTTCCTGTATAAATAATATAATCTACATAAAGGCATTTAATAAGAATTTTACCTTCATGAGATTTGGTATACAAAGTGAGTTCATGGCTGATTCTATAAAAAACACTTTTTGTGAGATAGTTATTGATGCGACTGTACCAAGCTATTGGAGCTTGTTTCAAACCATACAAATCTTTATTCAATTTATATACTTTATGCTCCTGTCCTAGCACTTTGAAACTAGGAGGCTACTATATGTAAAATTATTCCTATAATATACCATTTAGGAAGGTAGATTTACATAAAGCTGATAGAATTTCCATTTGTGTTGAGGTGTCATGGAAGAAATGGTTCTGACAGCCTGTAGCCTTGCTACTGGAGAAAATGTTTCACTATATTCAACACAAAATTGTTCTGAGAATCATTTGGCAACCAACCATGCCTTATGTTTCTCAATTTTCCCTTTTTCATTTAGTTTGGTCTTATATACCCATTTTACACCAATTCTTGTTTTTCCTCTAGGGAGATGAGTTAATTCCCAAGTCTGGTTTTTCTCTATGGAAGCAATTTCTTGGTTCATTGCATCAACCCAATTCTTTTCTTTAATTGATTCTTCAAAATGGGTCATTTGAGTTGAAGGAAATGAAAAAATATTATGTTGGTTGAATTCATGCTCATATTCATATATCTCTTTGATGCTTCCTGTTTTCTGTCCCTCTTTTGAAGATGTTTGACCACTCGTTGAATCACTACTTGATGATGTATTGTTTTCAAAATAGTCTAGTTGTTCTAGAACCTGCAATATTGGTGACTGCGCTGGATAAAAACATTGATTTGAAGTTTCATTTACATGATCAAACCAAGATTTATTTTCAAAAAATTTGACATATCTAATTAAAATAAAATTTTCGGGAATAGGGTTGTAAAGTCTGTAGCCTTTTGATTGCTCACTATAGCCTAAAAATATGCATATTTCACTCCTATCATTAAGATTTTTTCTTATTTTCTCTGGAACATGTGAAAAAAATATTGATCCAAAAATTCTAAAGTGTGATACATTTACCTTCTTACCATCCCATGATTATCGAGGTACTGTATCTTTGATATTGGTTGTTGGTGATCTATTGAGAACATACATAGTTGTTGAAATTGCTTCAGCCCAATAGTTATTTGAAAAATTCTTCTCACATAGCATGCATCTCACCATGCTTTTTTCTTTCTACTACTCCATAATGCTCTGGAGTGTATCTTGTAGTGTTCTGCAATATGATTCCTTATTGTTGACATAATTTTTTGAATTCATAGGATTTGTGCTCTCCTCCTTTGTCTAATATGAGTACTTTTAAGAGTATTCCACTTTGTTTTTCTGCGTCTGCCTTGAATTATTTAAATTTGGAGAAGGTTTGTGATTTAATTTAAGAAAATTACACCCATATCTTCCTGCTAAAATCATCAATAAATGTCAAAAAGTAGAAACTACCACCAATGGAATGCCTCTGCATTGGGCCACATATATTTTTATGGAAAAGTGCTAAATTCTCTTTCACCCTTGAGGATTATGTGGGAAATATATCACTTTTATGCTTGGATATGACACAAATTTCACAATTACAGTGTTTTTTACACATAGTTGGGAGACCAATGACCATAGAATTATTTTCAAGAAGACTTAGACTCTTGATTGGGATATGTCCATACCTAGAATGCCATAGATGAGTTGCATATATTCTTTATATATTTTGGACTAGATATTTTTTGGTATTTTGGCTTCTAAGAGTCAATGGAAACATCCTATTCTTGGTATTTTCAACTTTTTTCTATCAATATTTTATGGGGATCTTTGTCATATATATAGCATTTGTTATTTTCAAATAATACATCATAGCCATGTTCCATTAGTTTTCCTACACTAATGAGATTATGTTTCAGTTGAGGAACATAGTAAACATCAAGGATGTATTTGTTCTGATTCTGTTTAGTAAAAATAGAGACGGTGCATTTTCCTTCATCTTTAATACTTGTACAATCTCTAAGTGTAACCTCTCATGTTATGGAAGCATCAGGATAAGAAACAATATTCTTGTTACCTATCATGTGATTTTTGCATCCATTTTCCAACAAACAAAGGTCTTCACTGTGTCTGTCTTCAGAAAGATGGCATGAAAGAAACATGCTCTCACAGGATTCTCCTTCATTTTGGAGAGATGGATAATGCCTCTTTGTTAGTCGGATTGTTTTTTTTTTAGTCTTGTTCATAATAGCCAAACTTCTTGCAGTAATAACATTTGACACTCGATATGTTCCATGATCTGCCTCTCTAGGTTTGGTTTTGTGGAGGTCTCCATTGATCTGTTTCATGATGATGATATAATCTACCACTATTTTGGCCTCTACCTCGCTTGATGCCGCCTCTAAATCCTCTACCCCTGCCTCTACCAATTGAGAGTTGTGTTTAAAAATCTTGTTCTGTGGAGTCTTTTGTTAGATTGAGTCTTGATTTTTGTGCTAGAAGTGATCCAGTTAACTGTTCTACAGAGAAGGTTGTAAAATATTTCTATTCCAAAATGGTTATTATGATCATTTCATATTTCTTGGGTAGACTTCAAAGAAGTTTCCTAATAATTTTCTGATCTGTAATGGTTTCACTATTGATTCTAATCTGATTGACTATTCCCATGACTCTGGTCATGAACCAATCCACATTCTCTTGGTGAGTCATCTTTAGGGTTTCAAACTATGCTCGCAATGTTTTCTATTTAGTTGTCTTCATTTTATCATTTCCTTGATACATAGCTTTCAAAATATCCCAAGTTTCTTTTGTTGTTGACGCACTAGTTATCTTGTCAAAGATAGAGTCATTGACTTAGTTTTGTATCCAACATTTGGCTCTATTCTCCTTATTTCTTAGTTCAAGACTAGAATTATTCTAATTATTGGTCATGTTTACCCATGCTTCTTGTTCGGGTGTACATAGGCGATCTGAAGTGTATCCCAACACTCTTGGGCTTGGGGAAAAGTATTCATTCTTAAACTCATAAACTCATAATTTTTTTCAAGAAGATTTGGGTTCTTTGGCAAAGCACCAAAAGAAGCCATTATTTATTCAAATTTTTCTTTCTGCAATGAGCTCACACTGACACGGCTTCATAATACTGCTTCTGCGTTGGTCGCAATGAATTAGATTGGCACTGGTATTTGGCTCAAAAGTGCATTGATCAGCCCCAGTGTTGGGCTCAAAATAGCACTGATCGACTGTATTATTAGCCTAAAACTAGCGCTGATGGTTGATCCGCTCGCTTTTTCCTTCAAAAGAATATCTGATAAAAAAAGCTTAAATTAAAAAAAAACTTCACTCAACTATCAGGGGCTTCTCCTCTATTGGTTCTTTGTCCTTTTTTTTTTTCCTTGGATCTCTACACCTCAACAATATTCCTTTGGATCTTGCGCTCACCTCGCTCTCACCATGGACTCACCTCATGCTCACTTTGCACTCACCTTGCACTCATCTTCTGCTCACATTGTTGCTCTGGATTCTTACACAATGTAGCTTCAATCTCTGTTGCTCTCAAGGAGTCTTACATAGGCTAAGCTCCGATACCATGACAAGAACTGAAAGAGAAAAAATGGAACATAGATTGCTCTTCCCAATATTCAAAAATAGTTAAATAGATTACATTGTAAACATCATTAATAAATCAATGGAGTAGAACTCGACTAAAATGAAGTAAAAATGAACTGTCTACGACACCTACTAGATAAGAGAATTAAATGTATAGGCACCTAAGAGACAGTGACATTAGGATCTCAACAATTTTGGGTTCTACAAAGAGGGGAGGGGTTACTGTTTCTTCGGGTTACGTTTTGTAATTATGGTGATTTTTGGGTTCAAAAAAACATATTTACAATTAGTAGAGCAATGAATTAAATGGAAAGCAGGGTTCAATGAAGTTTTTCTCGTAGTTTTACAGTCTCCACTATTATGAGACGCTAGTTAGGTTTTGATTGCCATGAGGATGAATTTAGTCAAGTGGGAAATTGAATTTTACTTATGTGATGAATCATGTAAAATATATTCTTTTAAATATTATTTTTGGATGAATTTCCCTTATTTGTATTCCCTAAAGAAATATTTATTTAATGGCCATTTGGTTTCTACCAGTTATCCAAATACTCATTGTAGTTGTCGATTATAATGTCACAAAGTCCTTTGAATTTTAAATCAATTGAAGTTAATGTTTTAGTAATTTTCACTGATAGAAACTTAATATCTTAATAATTTGGGGATTTATATTCTATACCAAATAATTGTAACTATGGATTATAATGTCACAAAATCCTTTCAATTTTAAATTAATGTTTTAGTAATTTTCACTAATGGAAAATTAATATCTTAATAAAATATTATTGATAAGATAATGATGTGAAGTTTATTTATCTTTTCTAATAATTAGAAAAACAATGACTAATAATATTTCTAAATGTTTACCCTTTTTAATGAATTTTTATCTTTTAATTTTGTAATTATAATTATACTTATTTTCTTTATATGCTTACAATATACTAATAATGGACTTCATTAGCATTAAAAACTAACCTAACACATTTAATAATATCAAGTATATGAATCTTTACTAGTTTTTAAAATTTTGACAATAGAAAATGTTTATTAAATTACGTATTTAAATTTTTATAAATATTTATTATCCATTTAACTTATATAACTAAATTAATTTAAATAATTAAAATTTAGTTTGAAATTATAGAAAAAATGTTTTAACAGTGCACTCTCTATTAATAAACTCTATTACTTATTGAGAAACCATCAAATCCCTTATCTACTATGTTTTATCGAAACCAAGATTTAGTAAACTCTATTACTAATTGAAAAACTGTCCAATCTTTTCTCTACTATTATTTTCTCCAAACTAAGAAAATTAAAACAGAGTTGTCTGACGTTGCTACTTTGTAGCACCCAAAAGATAATCGTGAAAGTGTCTACCATCTTCATTTCCTTTGATTCTAAACTTTTGGAAAAATTATACCTATATGAAGTTCCTTGAACCCAGTTTGAGTGCTCGTTATTGATCCAATTAAATTATCACTTCATTATTATTATAATGAGCGTCACCACACCCGCTTGGCTTCTTATTCCCTTAATATTTTTCAAATCCAAACTCCATCCCAATTCCTTTGAACAACAATTCAGATCACCCTAGCACACACTGATCCCTCTATAATTTCAAGCATATTAGGTCTTGATGCTTCCATCCACACTCATCGACACATGAGAGAATACGGAAAAGAGGGATCTAGTGTTGCTGTAGCGAGATTCATGATGCATAAACAAACAAATATGTTCTCCCAAGAGTCCAGTCCAAGTCAATTCGATAGCTTCTCTTTGAATGTTTGAGTTAATTCATTTAATTGAGGTTCCTGTAAATGTGATTTATTGTTGGACACCTAATTGGTTGAATGTTTGAGTTAATTGATGTTACTGTAAATGTGATTTATTGTTGGACACCTAATCGGTTCGGTTAAGGGTTATGGCGTAGACTTTTCCATTCCGTAGCTTATGTTGTTTAACACAAGTCATTTCCTATACTCTTTCCTGCCCAAAAAAATTTTAGCTAATAGAACTAGTGCTACAGTGCTTTTGCATATCAGTCATGTCTATCAGAACTACACCTTACAGTTGTTCCTGCAAAGAAAGAGGGACTATCGACCAAACGTTCATATTCTCTCTGCATTGAATACTATCTAGTGAGGATTTGGAGGGTCGTTCAACTCGTATATAAGTGGTTTTTGGTAAAAGAAAATCCTCCATACAATATGATACAATGTGCTCAAGGGTTGTAGGCTTATCATACGGCTCTCCAGTAACCGTCCCAGACTGATTTCTCATCCTCCTCTTCCTGTAGTGGGAAAGAATTTATTGAATTAGTTTCTCGCTCTTCTACCATTTGTCTTCGCTGGTCAAACATGTCTGCCAAGTCATGCTCACATTCTCTCTACTAGGTCTGCCTCACAATTCAGCCACCGGCAGTCATTTTTTCTCTATCCTTTCATCTGCCAGGTCTCCCTACTCCAAATCTATATGAGAGTGAGAATGACATAATATTCTAGCTACTGTGTTAGTATTCTTGTAAACAGGAATTCCAAAGTTGATTATGTTGTTTTATTAAATGACTGTTGCAGCATTCATGTTGAGCTTGAACCTACGAGTTGAAGCTTGAATCAATCTAAACAAAATCGTTTGGTGTTGTATGTGGGAACTGGACAGGTCTCATTGGTCGCACAAAAAAATATAGCCAGCAATCTAGCCAACACAGATAACCCTATAAATAAGAGTTCTTCAGCCTGTGGATGGTCCATTATTCTTCCAATAAGCTGGGTTTGAGCCTTTTAGGTTCCTCTTGTTCTTGGCAGGAGGAGCATAATTAATTGGATTAAGGGAGCGTTGGTGGCTATCAATTGATGCAGAATTAATCTCATAGTATTTTGTAGAATGTAATTCAACTTCACTGCATGGAATCACTATCGTATTATATGTATTACGATAGCATTTGGTAGAATGTAATTCTTGTGTGCCCTATCTTTTACTATTCGTTCCTACACAATGCCTAATAGAAAAAATTCAGGTCACCACATAGAATGTCTTAGCTGGTTTTTGGCTTTAGTTCACCTTACAATAATTTTCAACACCGGAATTGTCCTTAACCTGACTTTCATCTACCAACATCAATGATAACAGTCACGTGTGCGATGACTATTACATTTTCTGGGTTGGTCCATCTATGAACAGAGTCACTGGAAAGTTTTGATTTAAAATGATCTCAAGATGAAATGGAGTTTCAGTTAGTTTATATTATGTTGAATTCCTCTGAATAATTTATATAGAGCCACAAACTACAAAACAAAGTCCTCCATATCGAAAGGGCACATTCATTTTAGTAGAACATCAGCGGTGTTAGGCATACAACTAGTTCAAGTCTCATTATATGGCTCCAATCGTTAACAAGCCCATGTCTTTTGAGCGAGATACACGTGTGGAGAGTTATTAGTCAATGCATAAAAGTATGTATTAAAGCTGCAAAGTCATCATCAAGTCTGATACAATGTTGAAGCGAAAATAGTTTTTTGTGCCATGATTGAATGTGTGAGACTTCAGAAGTGCTCCTCCAGTCTTTTTGGATTGTTTATACCATATATCACTCTTATTATTGTACTCGACTCTTTTATTTGATCCTAACATTTGAGAATGAGAGAATGTGCACAGCATAAAAGGAAACTTCCTCAAGGAGGGAATGGAAGTGAAAATTAATTCACGAACCAAACAGGTATTTCTAGGTAGTTTGGTTTCCCAACGAACTAAATCAATACACTTTTTTTCCCTCTTACATTGTTAAATGAGTCTCTATGCGACTATATACATAGTGTAGATGACTAAGGCATATTTAATTGGTCATGAAGAATGAAACGTTCTAGTTGGTAGCAAGGGATTAAGGGATGTTTTTTTTTGCATTATATATTCAACGATAGTTTGATAGAGAGTTGGTATTCTTATTTTTTGGAATCTTGCAAAGTTAGGGTTTCTGTATTTTTGTTATAGCTTCCATTAATATTATTGATAAAAAAAAATTGTTGAGATAATGGCCAATGTTGATTAAATATTACAATTACTTAATGCTATGATATTCTCTACAATGGATGATACAATAAAAATTATGAGGGGAACTTTTTATTGTGAAGCGAACTCACTTTGACATTCAAAATAGCATGAGTTATAGTAGAAAAGACATAATTTTGAACTTGTTTTTATTCATAACAATCCCGTTTTTTAGTCTGAAGTTCGCCCCCATCCGCTATGAGAAAGTGATTAAATCAACTACATTAAGGTTGAATCACACCATGTTCCCATTTAAGCAGCATAATTGCATGTAGATGCAAAAATACAATGTGCACTTCCCAAGTACATTATAAGACTTTGGGAAGAGATTTCCAACAACCGAAATAGAACCAGTCTTGGATATGACAAGGAAGTGTGCTTTCATATTTTGTACTATTCCAAGCCAATCCAATTTCAAAATTCTGGATCTCTTCACGATAGTTCATCTTCCCTTTTTCATCTTTCCTTGTTCATGGGCATCCTCCACAACAACAAATAGTGAAATGCTAAAATTGTGAAAGAGTTGGTCAAGATCATTTTTGTTTTACTCATGTAAGCATTATGGTTAGCTCACTCATTCTTCAAAAATATTCTTTACAGACAAGCATCCTGCAAGAACAAAGATTCACCTTGGATGGATCGCTTCATGTAAATGGGCTTCAACAACCAAGACGATATTTAAATTTAACGATAGAATTTGTTATCGAGAATTGAAATGTATTGCATTTGAGATCTCTTCACGTTCTCACCTTGTATCTCACATGGGGGGAATTGATGGTCATATAGAAGTTTCAAATATAAATCGAGTGAGTTTGAGCCACAACCTCAACCTGCTACCTGAGCGTATAGCGAGAAACAACTATAACTAGATTCAAAGTTGTAGTATGAGACACATAATCCCCTAAGAATTCATATGGTTCGTGGCCTTCCTTAAACCATCGTAGGTTGATACCTCCATTTTTAGGTTGATTTTCTTCTGTTATTTCAAAGGTTGGAGACCTCCCTTTTCTAGGTTGATCGTCTCCCTCTTCAAAGAATTACAGAGCACTTCCTCTGGCATAAGACTTCAACTTCTTCAATGTTTTGGAAGAGATCCTAGAATCATAGATTGACACCCAAAGGTCTCCCTTTCCATAAAAATAGGGATTGCTTCATGTAACATAAGACTTCAACTTCTTTCTATATTTGGAAGAGCTCTAGGAATTGCACTAAATGTTCCATTGTTTGTAGTCATCCTTAAACCACCATGGGTTGACACTCAATCTCTCCTACCTTATACTATAATTTTAAAGAGCACATTATGAATATTGTTGTCATGCATTATTCTATTTTGTAGTATGGCTCTCTTTTTTGGACTCTTATATAACCCTTCAGATTAAGGGGGAAATATCAAACACCTAATCCAATAAAAATATGGTGTGAAAGTTGAACATTAAAGAGAGATCAAGAAACCTTGAAATATATATCCAATAGTCATAACATTATATTACAAATTTATATTTTGCGAATAGTAATTGTATCATATGATTATCTTTCAGATATGTCCATTATTTTTTATTTTTTTTAACATTTAGTATTCATTGTCTGTGAATGGTACACCATTGTAACACCCCCCAAGTTCGTTTATGTTTTTCAAATGAGACATTTGAACATAAAATCAAAGGGGAGTGGACCCGGTGGATGATTATTGTGTGGATGTGGTTAATTTTGTAATTATGAAAAATAAATAAAATATTATGTATGCACTATGACCAAAAAGAGAAATTGAGATCACTTGCCAAATCCATGAGGATGGATAAGGCAGCAAATCCCCAAAAATCTTTCAAAAATCCTTGAAAGAAATTTATTTAGATTTAAGGAGAAATCTAAATTTCCCCAATGAAGAGGAGTAGTTGGGAAGAGGTGAGAAAATGCTGGAAAAGCTGAGGAAAAGCTTAAAGCAGCTTTAAAGAACCCCGAGATGGGAAGCCTAGGCTAAACAGGAAAGAAAGCATCCTGCTATTCTGGACGCAGAATTAGAAACATGCTTTGGGGTATGAGCTTAAATAAGCTGTTCCTAGACAGATCAGAGGTTGATCTGTGCTGGGAGGTGATCTCTACTCGGGGGTGAATCCTGGGAGATAAAGAGGATTCTAAGGTTGGGAGGACTGGTCAGAGTAGAGGTGTGCATGCATACATTTGGAGATATCTGTAAGTCTGTGGTAAATGTATCCCTGTTTTATGAAATTGCGATGTTATATTCCTTTATGCAATTTATGAAATTGTGAGGTTATAGCACATTAGGTATGTATGAATTGTTATGTTATATTTACATTTTGCAAACATTGAGCTGGATTAATGGACAAGTAACTTAGATGGCTTAATGGTTTATGGTTAAGTAACTTGTATAGCGTGGATATAGCTATTGACAGTAGAGACAAATGGTTGGGGGTAGAGATGAAAACATGGTAATAAGGAGGGTTGAGATGATAGACCAATTGAGCAGCCAATATAATAACTATATATATATATAGGTACAGATGGCTATCTTTTAACAGAGTATTAAATTTCGGTATGTATAAACAGAAGATGTTAACAAACCAGTAACCATGAACATTAAGTTCCCAAACAATAAATCTATCATAACCATACTGATGGTACAGAATTCACTGTGCTCAATCACAGAAAGCAGGGAACAACAACCCTCAGCTATGTTACAATGGAAAGAACGGTAACAAGTAGAATTTACAGTATTCTATTGAATGTAAAGGTACACATATAGAGGTAGCAGTTGAAACCTAACTAAGTACGAGAATCGAATGCTAGGGATTTTAAACTATCCAATTCAATATTCTCTCCCTCCATGGGAGGGAAGCAAGAGGAGCTGTCTCCTAGTTTTCCCCTGGAACAGTTGAATCTGTACCATAGTGTCTCACATGTTGAATGGTTATAACAGACAAGTAAAGGGGGAAAAAGCCTAGGGTAAAATCTGTTGTGTAATAACAGTTTGTGTGAGGGAAGATTGTAAGCATGTGTGAAATACCATGCACAGAGCATCTGGTTACCATCCACAGAACCACTGAGAAAGTAGTGGAGCAATGGTGGTGAACTTCGTAGAGATAGATGTAGGTGAGGAGGCATACATCTATGCTTCGATGCTAAACTTTCACATATTGAAAATATTAGTAGGCCGGCAAGGCTGGGGAGTTGATTAAGGGCCTAAACCTGAAAAATACGAAGTCAAATATATAGATACATAAGCCTACTATATGAACAACAGTCTGCACTGTAAGTGTTTCAATATAACAGCTAAAATCTGTTATCGACGCATAAAAGATTATGAGAAAGTGTCCATAGACCTGTTATGAGAATGAAAAAAAAAAAAAAAATGGGTTTGGGAGACGTGACAAATGGTATCGAAGCCAAAGTTCAAACATTGGGCGAGATATGTGCTCACAAGGAAATGGTTAATTGTTATAAAATTTATGAATATTAAAACCATTAATATGGGAGTAGTATGAGGAGGCTCATAAACCATAATGGTTAAACCGATAATAGGCTTATAATGAAATAATTAGCTATTGTCCTACTATCATCGTTATGTAAAAGCAATTGCAGTGTGCATAAAGTTAAGATACTGAAACCATCTTAATACAGAAGAAAAGATAAATGTTGAAGTTACTTAGTCTCTATGGAAAGCGAAATATTTTCTTACTTATGTAGACACAAGGTAACGGCATATATACTTGAGTATATTAGAATGATATTGTAGCAGAATTGAGGTAAAGAAAGCAAAGACACTTGCATAATAAACTTAAAATTCCTCTAGATAATGAAATCCTGCCATTCTATATGAGACTTATAGCATTCATAGTAATTACAGGGTATATGATAGTCATAGCAAGTATGGAATATATAGATCTCCTATATATATATATGGTAGTCATAGCAAGTCTACATATATGAAGCTAGAATACCAGCTTAAACCAAGGTCTAAATGTTAATCATATAACTTAATAGTAGACCAGAAAATAAAGTATTGTTTTGATCTCTGTAGACACCAGGGATCTTATGTGCTTAGGTATATGCTAGAGAACACATATAGCAGGATTAAAGTTCCATTGGAAAAAAATTATATATATAAATATATATATAAGAAAATAAGAGCAGTAGCATTGGACATTGATGATATATGATTATTATGACAGTGATCAGTGTATCTATCGCATTGAAAAAAAAAATCATCTTTAAATCTTTGGAATCAGTACTATATTAAATGGTTTAAATTATTGTGAAAGTCTCCTAGTCATGTACTATAGATTGCATATAAGCAACTGGACCATATAAAGTAAAAACAAGGACTTTATAATACTTATTCCTACTAAACAAAGTATTGAAGCAATACTATTTAAGTTACTCCATATTTAAAACCTACTATAGCGCCTTTGTATGCCGAAGCATTTTAACCTTTTTAATTATTAGGGCAAAAGAATGAATTCATGGGTAAAGTTTATTAACCATAAACTATCGAATGAAGATATATAGGGGTAACTACGTGGCATTAAACTCATTTACCATTTTGATAATAAGGATACAAAAAGCATCTACAGGTATACATAGAAACAAACACTTATATGTTAGCCTGTAATTATAAATCGATATGCTGATATGAGGCATCGCCGCGCGCTGGATGTGAAAGATAGAAATCTGTGATTTTATAATCATTGCTATGCGATAGTAGATATGGGAACTACTTAGATCAAAAAAAAAAATCCTAAATTATTAAACTATGCGTTAAAACCTACGGAAAACAAAATATTGAAACCAAACCTTACCCCGGTTATACCATTGATTTGGTTAATCATCATATGATACGATTTTAAAATGAAATTTCAATGGAATGTGTATAAACCCCGACCCAAAAGGGTCTGCGCCGAGAGCTATAGGTTGATACTCGTAGATAAACAACATTTAAACCATGTATTAGAAATCGACCAAAGGGTCAGCGCCGAAAGTTAAGATGTTAACGCGTGTAAATAATTACATTCAAAATGGTAGTTTTCGGACACCACAGACCATGGTGACCGGTCGTTAAATGGCAATCGCGTTCACGGCACGGTAATCGCGTTCACGGCATTCAGTCTCTGTGCAATTTTACGTGCAAAGTAATAGCCGTCGACTGCATAACGATGATATAGATATAAATAACCATATCAGTACCAAAATTAAACGACGAAGGCTGTATACAGATTCCTGTGAAATCAAACGCAACTACTTGAAGGAGGGTTAATTGATAAATTATCAAACCCGTATGACAAGTCAAGACAAATGAAATATATGTATAACCGGGTAAGTTATACGCTGTAGGGATCGTAAGCCATAAATCCTGCCGGGACAGTATGCATGGTTGGCAGATAGAGGAAAGACAAAATTTATGTAGAGTATTCCCTATTCCATTCAGCATATGTTCGTGGAAACAAACCCTTAGGGTTATATGCATATGACAAATCGATTAGATTCGGTAAAAAGGAGTAGCTGGGCAAGCGACTCAAACCGAAATCGGTGGGTAGTTATGGCCGCCACAGAGAGCGGATCTTAACTGAGAAAACCCCTATAGCAGACTTTCAGCAAACAAACTTGTCGCGGTTCCTCCTTTCACCTTCGAACGAAGCTGTGAACTAGAAACCGGGAGACCAGAGAAAATTTGTTAAGACCAAATAAAAACCCTGAACAGAGTCAGAAATCGAGTTATATAAAGTAAAGAATCGACAAAGCGGGATGAAATCAAGAACTCGTTATCTGAAACCACTCAGTAACCTGAAACCCCAGAACGCCTGCTCGATGAAATAACCAGAAACACAAGCAACTGAAGCGTAGTGGATTCTGGGAATAGCAAAAGGTTAAAAAGGGAAGTTGGAAACCCTAAAAGTAAATCGACGCAGTACCGGCCAGGGGAGAGGCATTATTACTTCGCCGACTTGCTTCTTGACAAAATCCCAACGAGGATTTGGAGAACCAAACCTAGCCGTAGGCTGAAGACGCGATGGTAAGTTTGATAGTAAATAACTCTGTCTCCAGTGTACCTGACCGGCGAAAACTCACAAATGCGTTGTCATTGAAAAGACTTTTCTTAGTTCTTCTCTCACAGTCGGCGGCGAGACTGTGGTTCTGGCTCGGGAGTGTACAGATTTACAAAAGATCCGTTCTGATCCTGAATAATCACAGGTTTATGTGGAAACCTGCACCGGAGGAGGAAGGAGACTGGTCTCAGTTGTACTGGCTCCATTCTTTCTGCACGCAAGACTGTCATGCAACCACAACACGGCATGTTGGTTAAACAGGAATAAAGCAAAAAGAACTAGAAAATGGGACACTCCACGGCTTTAAAAATCAAATCCAGAAAAAGAATAAACGGGAAAAAAATCACACCACCGAAAGTTGTTTTAGGCGGTGGGTAGCTGGAAAAAAAAAAAAAAAAAAAAAAAAAATGCCGGCGGTCGTGGCACCGGGAAGGTCCACACCTCGGTTAGGTAGTATCGCGGTGATCTACCATCACCTGCTATGAACACGAAACACAGGTTGTACATGAGTCATCATAATAAGTTAAAACGCTTTACGTAATCGGGTTAGCGGAAAGGATGATAAGGTGAGACGTTAACACGCAAAGGGCATATTTTATAGAATAAAAACTTTAATTATTTATTAGTGCCACCTAAGCCTCTATGTGGACTTCGTGCATGCTAATTTAGCGTGTCATAGTCCATGTGATATTCCACTTAAGACTTCAATGAAGCATATATTACTTCACGCATGAAGGTTGGGTTAATTAATTATATTGTATTATCTACTTTTAGCACCGTGTGTGGAGTTAAAATTTTACCACTCCTTCCACTATGGTTTATTTATATACTTGCCATATGTATACGATTTCACTCGAATCCTTATAAACAACAAAACCAATATTTGAATATATATGATGTTTGACGTATTAGGTCTTGATCTATAAACATAAGATTTAACATATATATATATTATAATATATATAAAGGGGTTCGACTTAGTCGAATTTTAGATACCAATATCATGTTTTGTTTATATATATATATATGATATACATATATAGAGGTTTGAACATGTAAAGGCAAAATGGAAGTATTATATTTGTCTTGTCGAATATATATATGGGATATATATATCAAAATCAAGGTTTTATGTTTGTATATGCATAACAATCGTATTCAGAGCAAATTGGACAATTCATCGAAAACAAGTATAAGGTAGTAAGGAATACCACTAAGGTATCTTGAACAAATAAAAATGACAAAATGGTATACGTATCTATACATCCCCAACCCCTTATGTATAATTAAGAGGAATAATAATTTAGGACAACACCTCTACCTATATAGCTACAAGTGTAAATATATTATGGGGATAATTGTAGAAATATAAAAGATGGTGAGGAGCATTATTACAAAGATATATCAAAAGGTAAAGAGGAAACTTTACAATATATACTCCTACATATGCATGTAAATAAATTATCAAAGGATGTAAAAATATATATATGGGATAATCATACGGGTATAAAAGTCTTATGTAACCCTAATAGAAAATCTTGTAAGTTTAGGTACTCGCTTACTTGGCTGAAGATAATAGAGAGGAATTCTATTAAAAATTTTTGGACTTAACAATAGCCTAAACCATCTCAATTGTCTTGGTATGGGTTCAAAGTCCATCACAAGGGAAAAATGTAAGTTGGTACCAGGGTATAAGGCTATCGTGTATATTAGATAAAGAGAAAAAAAAATAAAAAAATTGTGGAGTATTAATTAAACTCTTTGGATTATATATATGATGGAGTTTATATATTGTGGATTATATATATATAGAGTGGTTCTATATATAAAAGAGTGGATTTAATGATAGGAAATATAATGGTTCATATAAAAGGGAATATTTTAAATTATGTGGTAGCACTCTCAAAAAGGCTTTGAACTTATATCAATATATATAAAAATAGGGATATATATATATATATATTCATATGTTCATCAAATTAATATTGCTAAGGCTATATATATATATATATATATATATATCATGGTTACTTATACAATAAGGTTTGGAAATATATAGGATATATACAAATCTAGTGGATATATATACATGCTCATGAGATGTATATTGCCCAAGGCTTGAGATGTAAATAGGGTATGCGTAAGTGGAAAATATATCCTATAAATAAGGCATGTATACTGTTGTAAAAGAAAAGAAGATTGAAGTACAAGTTTTAAATTCAATTAAATGGTTGATTTAGTAACTGTGGAACCATTACATTGAGTTAGGCATGAATGAATGAAGGGGTAAATTAAAATTTTCCCGATGAATTACTTAAGGAAGAATATTCTTGTGATAATGGAAGAATGATTCTTAATTATTTATTTATATTCTTCCAGTTGGTATATTTTATAAGTTTAGAGATAATGAGTAAAAGAATTGGAAAAAAATATGGAGAAGGGATATTTCTCTCATAAGGAAAAAAAGAAAAGAAAACAAATACAGATTTAAAAATAAAAGCATGAGAGATTTATGGGTTGCTTTTGCTAGAAAAAAATAGAATGCTTTTATGCATTAGAAAAGAAGGAATTCTTTTATGACTCAGGAAAAAGTTGGAATACTTTTATGATTTATAAAATCTTTTCCATTTTAATTAATTCTATTTTAGTATATAAGCCTATGAGAGAAATAAAAGAGGGGAACTGGCAAAGCATGAACATACAATTAAAATTAAATGCATAAATTCTGGTGAGTCTTTGAAAAAGGGGAAACTGTGTCAAATTTATTTTTGGCATTATCAAGTATTAATATTTGTGAATGTGATGAATTATAGAAATTACATTTATCACCAGAAAAGGAAACATGTATTCACACTATAAAATTTTGTGGTGTAAATTTTTTTAAAGTTAATTTTCTTGAGTCTTAAATTCAAAGACAGAGAAATGATGTGAAATCATACAGCTACAAACCGAGAGAAAAGAGGATGAGCTGTATTTTGGACTTGGGTGTGGGGGAAACCCATCAGCTCCAAATGTGTTCACTTAAGTTTTGAACTAGTGGATACAATTTCATGTGAGAGGTAAGCATGGAATTGTAGAGATTATTAATGAGTCTAGTTGTTACTAATTAAATTGATTTGGTTAACAAAAAGAAACAATGAAAAGGTACTAGAAGTACAACTATAAAATGAGAAAGGGTAAGCATAAACATGCATATAATACAATTTTTTTCTCTCATTTATGTGTACTAATGAAAAAGTTGAGAAATTGTTTAGACAAGTGTGTAACAGGAAATTGGGCACTCTGGAAACGAAGAGGAAAAGGTGAAGATAAATCACCTAGAAAATCCAGAAAAGTTGAGCTGAACCAAGTTGCGTGAGGAAAGAATCTCACTGAAAAACAAGAAAGGATAAGTAGTATACTAAAAGTGCACTAAACTATTATGAACCTGCACGGTTTGATTTATAACTGAATGTCTTAAGTTATTGAAATGCAGAATGCTGTTGTGAATTATCAATTATATGTACCTAATATTACTTACATTGGTATGAATTGTGGACAGAGAAACCAGAATAGAAGATCTTCCATACAGACTTCTTGCAAAGAAGTAGGAAGAAAACCAACTGCATAAGGCATCAGTAAATAGAGTGGAGGCAAGAGAGTACTCTGCTGGGAACTAATGGCTTATAAATTAGCCCTACCATTGCTTACTAAATTTCCTGATATATTTTATGTCTCCTTGTTGGAAAAGAAAATTTATAATTTTTACATGATGCCTCTCACATGATTAATTTGAAATGTGGTCCAGGTGGAACCAGAAGAGGAATTTTCTTCCAGAGTCGCTTCAAGGATGAAAGCGAGAAGAAATGGAATGGCGGAAGTGAACAGTAGCTCGGGTAAAGGTGCAGTGGAGCACTTTACTGCTAAAAACGCTACATGGCACAGAGAAGCTCAAATGATGGAAAAGCATTCATAATTATGTTCAAAATCAACTAGTAGATAGTTGTCAACACCGAGGACGGTGTTTATTTTCAGAGGGGGAATATATAACACCCCCCAAGTTCTATGATTTTCAAATGAGACATTTGAACATAAATCCAAAGGGGAGTGGACCCCAGTGGATGATTATTGTGTGGATGTGGTTAATTTTGTAATTATGAAAAATAAATAAAATATTATGTATGCACTATGACCAAAAAAGAGAATTGAGATCACTTGCCAAAATCCATGAGGATGGATAAGACAACAAATCCCCAAAAAACTTTCAAAAATCCTTGAAAGAAATTTATTTAGATTTAAGGAGAAATCTAAATTTCCCCAATGAAGAGGAGTAGTTGGGAAGAGGTGAGAAAAGCTGGAAAAGCTGAGGAAAAGCTTAAAGCATCTTTAAGGAACCCCAAGAGGGGAAGCCTAGGCTAAACAGGAAAGAAAGCATCCTGCTATTCTGGACGCAGAATTAGAAACATGCTTTGGGGTATGAGCTTAAATAAGCTGATCCTAGACAGATTAGAGGTTGATCTGTGCTGGGAGGTGATCTCTGCTCGGGGGTGAATCCTGGGAGATAAAGAGGATTCTACGGTTGGGAGGACTGGTCATAGTAAAGGTGTGCATGCATCAATTTGGAGATATCTGTAAGTCTGTGGTAAATATATTCCTTTATGTTTTATGAAATTTTGATGTTATAGTCCTTTATGCAATTTATGAAGTTGTGATGTTATAGTACATTAAGGTATGTATGAATTGTTATGTTATGTTACATTTTGCAACTGTTAGATGGATTAATGGTTAAGTAACTTAGATGGCTTAATGGTTAAGTAACTTATGTAACTGCAACTATAGCTATTGACAGTAGAGACAAATGGTTGGGGGTAGAGATGAAAACATGGTAATAAGGAGGGTTGAGATGATAGACCAATTGAGCAGCCAATATAATAACTATATATATATATAGGTACATATGGCTATCTTTTAACAGAGTATTAAATTTCGGTATGTATAAACAGAAGATGTTAACAAACCAGTAACCATGAACATTAAGTTCCCAAACAATAAATCTATCATAACCATACTGATGGTACAGAATTCACTGTGCTCAATCACAGAAAGCAGGGAACAACAACCCTCAGCTATGTTACAATGGAAAGAACAGTAACAAGTAGAATTTGCAGTATTCTATTGAATGTAAAGGTACACATATAGAGGTAGCAGTTGAAACCTAACTAAGTACGAGAATCGAATGCTAGGGATTTTAAACTATCCAATTCAATATTCTCTCCCTCCATGGGAGGGAAGCAAGAGGAGCTGTCTCCTAGTTTTCCCCTGGAACAGTTGAATCTGTACCATAGTGTCTCACATGTTGAATGGTTATAACAGACAAGTAAAGGGGGAAAAATCCTAGGGTAAAATCTGTTGTGTAATAACGGTTTGACAATGAGAAGATTGTAAGCATGTGTGTCTGTACACGGCAAGGAGGATTTACATCCCGGAACCCTCAATAGCGCACACAACATAAATTGGGAACCGTAGAGATAGATGTGGCGAGACGCATCTATGCTTGAAATGCTAAACTTTCACATATTGAAAATATTAACGAGACGGCAGGCTGGGGTGATTAAGGGCCTAAACCTGAAAAATGCGAAGTCAAATATATAGATATATAAGCCTCCTATATGAACAACAGTCTGCACTGTAAGTGTTTCAATATAACAACTATAATCTGTTATCGACGCATAACAGATTATGAGAAGGTGTTTATAGACCTGTTATAAAAAAAAAAAAGGGGGTTTGGGAGACGTGACACCATTACATATTTCATTTATTAATACCTACCGAGACTAATGTTTATATATATATACATATATATATATATGTATATATATATATATATATATATATATATATATATATATATATATGTATTCAAACTATAGTTAGTATTATATATATATATATTTAATATTTTCATTTCTTTCATATGTGCATACATATATATAGTTATGATATATTCATTTATTTCATATGTTGACCCTAAATATAGAAAAAGTGAAATATAGTTTTGATGGTTTACATCAATATGATTGTAATTGTGATTTTATTAGTTATTGTTGATAAATGTACGATAGTAAGTAAATTATGATTAGGTATAGTTAAACATATTTAATTTATGGTTAAAAATTATTTATTATAGTTAATATATAATTATTAATGGTTATTTTCTACATCTAACTATAATTGACTATGGTTGATAATAGTTGTTTATGTTTGATTATTGTAAACCATAGTTGTCCATAAAACAACTAACTATAAGTGATTATGGTTTACAATGATTATTTACCTTTCATTATAATTAACTATAATTGTGTATAAATAAATGTGATTGAACATATTAACCTTAATTGATAACACTCGCAAAACCTTGGCTTTACTCATTACAATGACTTAAAACAAGTAGTAAACAAGTCCTACATAGTAGCTAGTACATGTTGCTTAGTTTAAATATACCTAAATAAAAATAAAAATATTGAATTCAAGATAGTGTTGAGGTTTAGAATCTAATCAATTTAGGTTTTATTGATTAGTAAATTGGGATATTTTATTAATTTTAATTATCCATTGTGGTCGTGGAGAATTGAATCTTATATGGGAACAATAATAATGTTTTAATATAATGTTTTATTTCTCTATAAAGGTCTACATTTTTCTATGTAAAGCTAAAATAGATCTATTTTAAAGGGTAGTTATTCTTTCCAAATATATATTTGAAAGATAGCTTGAATATATTCCTCCAAAATATAAATATGAAAACTAGAGTTCCTCCATTCACTTAGTTATTTCAATTGGTAGTCATTTCAATGAATCATTAATAATTTTTTAATTCAATGAATCATTAACCATTTTTTAATTGTTAATGGATATTAGGTAAAATTTTATAATTTTTTCTACTATAATTTAATCTATTTATTAAAATTCATTTCATTTTCATACATTTAAAGAAAATTTTGCAATAAACCCTAAATATGTATGCAATGTAAATAAGTAGTTTCTATTTATAAAATAATTATATAATAATTAAATGAATCTATCTTTTCCTTAGGTGTCTAGCTATTTTTAATATATATTAAGGAGTTTATTTCATTGTTTTTGTTTATGAATAGATTTATTTAATTCCAATAATAAAATTTTAAACCAGATAACTAACAGTATTTGTTTTCCGGATGGGGGTGATTAACTACCCCAGGAATATGGCAAGCCCAATGCATGCCACATGGCCACGTAGAGGGCTGGTACCATGGAATTTAATGCCCATAGCTGTGCGAGGTGGTCATTACATTCTCCTACACTTGGCCTTAACTTCTCCTCTGAAAATGATCCTGCACCTTCTTCAATGGCATCGTGTCCCACCTCTTTGTCATTCACAGTTTGCAAAAATTCTTTGTCCTTCAATCTCGCCTCTGTTAGACATCTGCATTCCTCAGAGTCATTTCTCGACCTCTGCCTCATGCTTGCTCGATAGCCATCCGGAGCTAATAGCCATCTAACTGGCCACTGTGCTTCATTGCCTCCCTTGTCCCGTTGTGTTCCTTTGCTTCCCTCATCCCTTTATGCTCCTTTGCTTCCCTCGGCCCACTTTCCCTCCCATCTCCTCTGCTCGCCCTCCAGCTCGCTCTCAAGCTTCATAATGTCGAGATGACATCGCATGAGATGCAGACGGGGAAGAGGAAGAGGGGAAGGTTCTTTCCCACCTCTCTCCATTCATCATGAGGCTAGCTCCCCGCCACCGGCTGAGTCTATAGCAATTTTCCACTTTGACAGTCTCCTGGACAGACCCAGGCTCACTGCCACAATTTCAATTATGTTTCAAGAAGCGCAACCCAGATCCATGGGCTCGGGCTCCAGAAAATGTAAGGGAAAGTCTACTATCTCCTTGGCACCTCCACATGACTCTCCGAAGTCTACCAACATACCTATCAAGTCTGGTTCACCATCCTCAAGAAATGTAGGTAGCCGTAGTGGGAGTTATGAGCACACGACAGGGGAGATGAGAAACGACAGCAGTCAAGCTCACACTGCATCCTTTCTTGAACCTACAGCACAATCATCCAAGAAATAAGATGACTCCTCCGAGGATTACAGACGTCTCATTGTGGAGGAACCACCTCCAACACAAAAAGACACCTAGCATGTTGCACAACCATCGAAATGACAAGTTTCCTTATCTAGTTTTGGTCAATTTTCATGTTTTGTTGCATGTTCTGGGCAAGTTTCCAATTGGGATGTTTTTTTCACACTCTGGGAGTTCATTAAACATAGCTGGTTTCTCCACAGTGGGAAGCATATTTTGGGCCGGTTTCCCCGACAAGGGTGGTCAGTTTTTTTGGTTTTTTTATTAAGACTCCCTCCAGAATTGACTAGTATAGCGATTTCGGAGGTCAGTCCCGCCATGTACATTATGTTTTATAATTAATAGATCAGTCCAAATTAGAAAAAAAATAACAGTATTTGTTAATCTAGAACTTTGTTGATTAATAATATTTATTATAAAATTTATTTACATCTTGTTCCTATCCATTTTTTTATGCAAATACTTGTCGAATTATGGTCGGTATTAATTGACAATAAATATGTTATTTAGGACAGTATCATCTATTTTCATGGATTCTTATTTTTTGTTGTTTCCTATGAAGCTTAAAATAAAAAATCTAAAAGTATCTAAAACTCATTGCATAAATATTGCAAAATCGAAGGGAGTTATTCATACGGAATTGTGTTGTGCAAACTCTGCAATAAAAATCATTATAGAATAAGAGCTAAACAAATACTATTACATAAATATAAATTTAAATATTATTAAAAAATAGTAAAATTCAATTCATAATGTTAAACTATGGAGAAATTGTAATGGTAAGTGTATTTATTTACATCTTGTTCCGATCCATTTTTTATGCAAATGCTTGTTAAATTATGGTTGGGTAGTAATTCGTAGTAGATATTTCATTTAGGCTAGTATTAGCTATTTTCAAGGATTCTATTTTTTGTGGTCCCCTATAAAGCTTAAAATGAAAAATCTGAAAGTATCTAAAAATCGTTGCATAAATATTGCAAAATCTAAAAGAGTTATCCACATGGAATTGTGTTGTGCAAACTATGAAATAAGAATCATTATAGAATAAGACCTAAAACAATATTATTACATATAAATAAATTTAAATATTATTAAAAAATAATAAAATTCAATTCATAATGTTAAATTGGAATTGTTTGTGAAAAAACCAAAGTAATACTAGAAAAATAAAATGTGTAATAACATGCAGGAATAATAAATAATAATAAATATCTATATATATTATTTAACGATTTTAATTGTTTGGTTGATGATTGTACAATGCCATATATTAGAAATTATATATATATATTCTTGGGTAGTTTAATTTATAGATAAAACAAAGTCTTTTAAAAAATTTTAAAAACCTAAGTTTAAATTTATAAAATTAATGTATTTCCAGTTTGTTTTAGAGCATTAAATTTATTTATACTTTAAAAACTTATTCTAAATAACAAAAAAATCACATTTTTACTTGAAATTAAATCATTAAATCCAAATGAAAAAAAAAACCATTTCATCTATAAATGAAAATATAACTGGAAAAAAATTATAATAGAAATACAACTGAAAAAAATTGAAATAGAGAATATTTTTCAGATAAAAATTTACCAAATGAAAAAGGGAGTGAATTTTTATCAAGGATAGTCGATACAGCTTTCTGAAACCAGCGGTTTAATGAAAAAGGGAGTGAATTTTTATCAAGGATAGTCGATACAGCTTTCTGAAACCAGCGGTTCGCGCTATTATTGGTGTGTCGGTGATTCGCGCAGGTATCGGTGTGTCGGTGAACTTCAGTATATCAAGAGCTCTTCCTGCCAATGAGAACCCCAATGATATAGTGCGTAGATCTTTCCCGAGGTGGCCGTTACATTCGTTTCTAAATTCTACTCATAATTTTTGCACAATTGTTAATATGTCCAATTTGGAAAAGGTATAAACCATAGGGCAGTCAAATTATTTTAAAATTAACATTGCGAAAACTTAATAGCTATAAAGTTATTTCGATAAAATATACATTAAATAAAACATATACATTATTAATATAAATTTACAAGTCCACAATAAAGTATAGCTTATTTAAAATATTTTTAAAATTTTAATAATGTTTTCATAACCTCTATTACAATCTCCCAAATAATTCAAAAATGTAATTGAAGGAAATTTTAAAATTCCAATTCCAGTAAAGGATGGCTCAAACATCACGAATACCTACTTTGCTGATTTGTAAGGGTTCTGGTTGATCCTCTGAATATGCGTTTGTCTTTAGTCGGTTTTACTTTTAATTTCGAAGGGATTCTTACCCATCATCTCACATTTGTTATAATATATGAACGAAGCGAAGCGTTTATCATGGAAAAATATGTCTCAGTGGGAACCTCTAGAGTCTCTAACTCTAAACTACTCGAAGCCAATGTGTCTATATTCGTGACATTAAAGCTCATTGAACCATAGTGCAGCTTTATCATTGGCATTATGTTATTTAGAATGTGTTTTCTAAGTATTTTAGATAATATCACAAATAGAATCAAATTAATGTAGATTTATTTTTTTAATAAAAATCCGTTAATCATATATATATATGTGTTGAATTTGAGTGTGCTTAAAAGAAATATATGGAAAATTCATTACATTGCAATTTCTCTTTTAGGATTTTTCACTAAGGAACTTAGTAAAATTGTGGGAGAAAAATATCACTAATTTCGAGAGGTACTACATAATTTCCAAAAATATCACTAATTTCCAGAGGTACTACATAATTTCCACAAGTATTACCAGTGAATTCTTCTACATGTTTACAAGAGTAAATTCTTACATATTATGAGCATAAGAAAATTTTAAAAAGTACATTGCTCCAGTGGGGAGGCTTTTGGGACAAAAAGTCCACACAAAGTTGGGATCCCAAAACTAAGTTAGCATATGTTCCACATTCCTTTTCTCTTTATTAGATTTTCTACCTCTTGTGAGAGGTGCTTCCACTATATTCATGGAGAGGGATTTTTCAGCATTTCCTCCATGCATGAATTTGCATGAGCTGCTCTAGCTACCATGGCATTTTGGTAAGTCTTTGGGTAGATCTCTTCATTTCTGCAAGTTTGTAGCATGTTAATATCAATTCTCTTTCCTCAAAAATGAAGTTGAATCTGGAGACATGACCTATGAAGGAACTTTCTTTCCATTCTCTGCAGGCTCCATCCTGAGGGTAGTCTTCATCTTGTTCTAGAACTTGAAGAGCCTTAAAAGAATATTTGTTGAAGGAAGGTTCTCACACTGGATCTAATTTAGAAATTTTCTTTCAGGTTGTCACATTGTTTAATTGATTCGTTTTTCGATTCTGTGTTAGTTGTAAACTATCTTTTTTAGAAACAAGGGCTTGGGCCCACTCATTTTTTTCGTTGGGGGGAGTTTTTGGCAAAGTTCCCATGACTTTGAAAATCATTGCACTTAAAATGAATATGTTAATAGTCGAAATTCTGGATATGGGTCCATTCTCATGTATTTATCTTTAGGGCCTCTAGTGAGCCTTCATTGAGATTTACCTCAACAAAGATGTAAGCGTAAGAAAATTGGCCTCCTTTTGTTTCTACTTTACTGAGATAGAAGCCAAGCTTTTTTCTTATGTATGTTAATGCATCATGCCCCCAAATATGAAGAGGCATGTGTGGTAGCCATAACCACTTTGACATAGCAGTAATCTCATAATCTGGACTAGAATCTAGATCCCATGGACTGGTAAAGAGGCCTTTAGAGCCTACGAAATATTGTCTTGATCTAAAAATCAATTCTCTTTCCATTTTTTTGAGAAAAAAAGACATAGAAGCCCCTACTTGCTTCAAATAAAGTTACCTAACCTTATATGTTGGGGGCCCATTACTTTTTCATTTAGTCTTCAACTACTTTTGGATTTGGCCACAATCCCATAAACTTGCTAAGTAACACGTCTGAGAGAGTTGAGGATCTCTTGCATGGATATAAAAGAGAGTTTCACTACAATGACCTCATTTAATTTATTCATGATTTTGTTAGGTCAGGGGGGGGAATACCTCTGCAGTTTTTTGTACTGTAGAAAGGATTTGAATGTAACCACATCCTCTATGGCACAGTGAAATTGACTAACAAAGGGATTCTTACTCCATATATACAATGCCTCTAATAAAATGGGTTAATTCCCTGGGCCTGGAGTAACCCTGTCAGCTACCAAGGAATATCGATTTATTGGAATTAGTCATCAGTGGTCATGCTCTAAGAATGGATCAACCAACAGATGAACATTAATACTGTAATAGACTTTTATATTTGTATCTGAGCTTGCATAGCTACATTGGCTAGGAGGAACCTAGCTGCTGAGAACCACGAGACAAAGAGCTCATTTATTCTTACTCAATTACTATAAAAACCAACTAATTATTATCATTCATTTATGATTATAATAATTATATTTTAAAATATAATTTATGGTAATAGTTTTTTTAAATGGTAATGAGGACTTGTATTAATAAAAATCTAGGCTTGGAACACTTAGCATATACATCATAGTTACTCTCATAAAGAAAATTTGTTCCATGAATCTAAGAGGATAGGAGTTAAAAACCATCCTCCAACCAAAATAAATAGGGGTAGAGATATAATACTCAATGTTTTGAAGCTGTGAATTATTACTTATTGAGAATATGAATAGATCCTTACAAATTGTTTTCACATGATGATGGAAAATGACAAAATTTCTATGATTTAAAAAAAATTTACGTGATGTCACCGAAGGCTACAATATTTTGAGCAAAAAAAATTGTTGTTTTCTTGCTTTGATCTTTCCTACTTATTGTTAAAGAAGGGAAAGAGCATCGAACTTTTTAGCACATCTAAATAGGAAGGAGAGGAAAAGGGTGATTTGATTTGCTATTTATCCTTCTTTGAAGCTTATTCTTATTTCTTTTTTGTAATAGGTATATTGTCACTATCCTTGGAAGAATAATTTTCCTCAAAAGATGAATTAATATTCTTTGGAGACATTGCTTGATTTGGACATATTTATCAACTTTTTCCACATCGCCATAACATTTTCCTATGGGGACTTCAAAACATCATAGATATTACTGGAGGGGGGATATTAATGAGATTCAAACTTTCTCACATGTGGCCTCTTATAAAATGCTTCTTAGGTTTCCTTGTTACTATTGTTAGTACTCCGTGTTGATCATTACTATCAACAACTGGCATAGGATTAGAGGAAAGTCGAAAAGTTGGAACATTATGATAGATTTTTGTGAATCACCCACACTCATGAAAAAAAATACATTTAAATTGAACATGTTCATAATTCGAGGCCTAAAAATGGGGCCAACCATCCAAGTTAAGATGAATCACTTTGAGAAGCCCTTTTGAAAAATCCATTTCAATGAAAATTATGGCACATGTGAAGTGATTTTCCTTGTCCATACCACTAGACACAAATTGGTATAATGTATCTCTTATAGCCTTGAAAATACCTTCAACTTAGCAAAGAAGGGGAATATATAGCAATCTGACACATACTCATGCAAGGAAATTTCTATTGTGGGATTGAAATCTAGAGATTAGTGGGTGAGAAACATTATCCTTATCCACCTTTTTTTTTTTAAAGCATAATAATTGTATCAATATCCAATGCAAATAGGCTTATGATTTAACCAATTAATAAAGATTTATTCTAAAAAATAATTATATCTATTATAAAGTCTAGTGAACTTTCAAATTTACTCTCTTTTTGTAAATCTAATCTTGTTCTTCTACATAGAAAAAAAAACCACAAATAAAGAAAGATAATTGACTTTTCCTTTTTAAAAACATGTTGAACAAACAATTATCTCAATTACTCAAATACAAGAAAAACACCACCCTGTCATAATGCTACAACCAAAAAGACTAATAAATTATAAATTCATAAAACAAAAAAATAACATCCAATCTTACCGCAAGTCTGCTAAAAACCCTAATTCAATTTCCAAAACTCTATATCTAACCAAACAAAATTTACACTCAACCCAAATAAAAAGTGAGATTTATAACAAAATGATCAACATGAAAAAAAACAGCGAAACCCTAATCCCTTCTCGTGCAACATCTTTAATTACATTCTCTCGTTATTACACTTTATTATATTATTAATGCAATAAATAGAAATTTTTTGTTCACAAGGACGTATCTACCGTAAACAAACTAGTGAATGTATTAAAATAAACCTTTAATGTATTATAATTAATTATTTTGAGGGAAGATGTAAAGTTTGATATTTTTATTTTTTAAAATTATATTAATTCAAAACATGGTTCAGCGATTTCAGTGACAGTTTCATAATTATATACTTTATCGTGAATTAGTAAAATGTAAAACTTTGGAATAAATATTGATTATGCGAAGAAGAATATAAATCTTACATGAATGTGGATAATATATAATATTAATATGTTAATATTTATATTTATATATATAATTTTAATTCATTTTAACAAACAAAATCAATGTTTATAAATGTATTACTGATTTTTTTTTGAGAAAGATGTAAAATTTCATTCTTTTGATGTATGTATTTATTATATATTTATTAAAATGACACATTTTTTTATGTTGTTAAATCTATATACAATCAAAAAATACTTAGTAATTTCTAAAAATATTGAATGCATATATACACTAAAACAATTAGTTTAAACAAAACAAATTATGAATTGACCATAATTCACACTTTGTTCACAGAATTTTAACAAAAAAATCCACCATATTTAAAAAAAAAAAAATTGATAACTAAGCACTCTCTTATTTTACACTTTATTTTATTATTTCTAAAAGATTTTATACACAATTTTATGGATCACCGAAACCAAATTCCTAAAATATAAGACTACTTAACATTAAACAAAATTGCAAATAAATATTTGATAAAATGAAGATAATTATGAATATTAAAGAATTATATAATTTTAGTAATATATAATTTTGTTTATTAGATAATATTAAATAATATAATTAAATTAAATAAAAATAAATAATCATTATCAATATTAAAATTATTAATATTAATATTAATTATTTTAAAATATACAAAATTATTATAAAGTAAAAATAAAAGTTAAGATAAAATTGTTCAAAAGAATACACTTATTTCCTGTAATTTTATATAATATATGTTTATATATGGTAAGATGTATATTCCATTATGTATTTATTTATTATCCGTTTTCTCTTTATGTGTTTACAAACACAAGTATTTGGTAAAGATTCTTTATCATATAGTTAGTTATTGATGTTAACTTTTATAAGCGTTTAAAATAATAATATTTACATGTTAATCAAAGATTTTATATTTTTTTATTTAAATGATATTTTATTTAATTCACATAAAAAGATATATATTTGCAGTTGGTTGAAACGAGGTGGTTTCTGTGATTGTTCGGAGGAGGCGGTGAACAGAAGGCGCATTGGACATGCCCTTCGAAGTGAGCTATCCATGACTCCAACTTCTCCACCTTTTCTGAGCAGGTACTAGCCACGCCTAACCACCACCACTCGTTCGCAAACTTGGCACTGAAAGTAGTGAATTCTATCCAGAGTAGCTACAAGATCTGCATGTTCCTCCCTTCCGATTCTCTCAATTGTTTTCATCCACTCTAATAAGGGTTGGACTAATTCTCGGCAGTTTTCAGGAAAAGAGTGTTGAATTTCCTGTGGGTAAGTTTCCAAACATCTGCTTGACCCATGACTCATCTTCCCACCATGTCTCATTCCTCCTTGCCTTTGGGCCTGCGGAGGTCTCCCACCTTTCCTCATCTCCTGCCCGCCACCTCTGTGTCGCCCTTGCACACCAGCTCTAGCCTGCTTAGAACGACCCACAACCTTGCCTCCCCGACGCGTCCCAACAACCTCCTGCCCCAAATTCAATGGTGGGATGACCAATTCTGTTTCTTCTCATCCCATTGGATTATGCTTTGCAGGGAGAGAAGATCGCCCATTGGAATATACAACCACCAATGAAAATACTTCCTCCATGAATTGGTTACCACCACCAGAGAATTTTCTTGTGATCCCACTTCCAACACTCACCAGAAAACAAAAATCCTGCACCTTCCACATTCAAAATGAGCCAAGAAAAATCCAGACGATTATTGTTACTTTAATCCCACCACACTAAAACATAAAATCCAAGGGGACCCTTCCAGGGACAGATGCAAGACCAAAAATCCTTGCTGAAACGTGGAGAGATAACGCTTCAAATGCCCCTAAATCCAAAAGGTCGTATGCCACTGCCTTCGTTGCTGCACATAAAACTACTCAGGCGCATGAAGCTGAACCACCGCCTCAACGCAAAATCCATTCCAATTCCCCATCTCGCTGATATGTTTCACACGCTCATCATTATTTACCTCTTATTTCTCAATCAAGTGAGGAGACTAAGGGTCGGTCCCTAACCACTTGTCGTATATTTGTATATGTCATTAGAAGTTTGGCCTTACATTGAAACCAAATTTATAATATTTAATATAATTTTTAAAGGGAAAAAAATAAACGTTATAATTATCGTCTGTTAAATAATAAATAATGAATTACAAAGAATGTTTAAGAAAACACGGTAAATATGAAATAAATAAGGAAGAAGAAATAAAATACTCTCATAAATGCATAAAATAAAAAAGTTATACGGATTTTCATATACACGTGAAGGGTTATTAAGTAGCTTATTGAAACCACAGTAAATGACAAACACTTTGCCATATGAAAGAATAAACTTACTCACCTATTTTGCATAGGAAAGAATCTCACATATTCCTCATTGATTTATATTTGTTCTGGAGTTCATAATTTAATCTTGGTTAATTTCAAATTTTTTGTTTTTCTGAAGTAATATTGATAAATATTTGGTAGAATATTAAGTATATTTTTTTTAATTAACTGATATATTAAATCATTGTTATTTATTTTTAGATAAAATGTTTTAGGATTGGGTTGGACTTAAGAAAACTCAATTATCCTATTATTTATTTTTAACACATTTTCAAGAAAAGAAATAAAAAATTTAAAGATCTAAGATTATTTTCAGATTCATTATCCAAGAAAGAAATAATGTAAGTGTTACGTAGTAAAATCGAGATAGTGAATTTATTGTTGTGCACTTTGTTTATTAAAAAAAAATATATATATAATTCTAATATTTTGAGGTTATATATATTATATTAATATATTATTGTTTTATATTCAAATATTTAATATAAATTTTTAAATAAATTCATTGAATATCAATTTTATTTTCATTTAATGTTTTTTTTTTTAATTTTTAAAAAACTAATTGGTAATAAAAATCTTAATTTATTCACATTAAGAATGTTGTTTTGATGAAAATTTTGAACTAATAATCTCTCACATAAACATCACTTTAACAACATTAAATATGCCCACTTAAACACCATTATAGATCCAAAATGCCTATGCATTGCTTAAGCAAATTTAGCATTTGGAATATTGCAATGAGCCCAAAAACACTGATAAAATGATGCCTATAATGTCAATATAATGATGCCAAGAGAATCGAGATGATTCCCTTACCATCATTATGTCCATGTTCGGTAGCATGTTTTCCTAATCGTCCCCTATACCATACTTTCATATTTCATCACCATGAAAATCACTACTTTGTGGAGAGTTATGATTTTCGGACCAAATATTTAGTCATAAGATATTTGATATGCTAAATAGGTTACAAAATTTTGCAATTTTAATAAATGAATATGTAAATACAAATTATTAGTGTTTATTACTTATTTGTAATTAGTTTAATTAATGAATTCATTACAGTATAATTTATCATATTAATGTTTTTTTTCATGTTGAATTAATTTATACAATAAATATGGATGTGTGACTTTTGTCTCATAATACTATGTCCAATAACAATATAACAATTTCCATTATGCATTGCAATTTCTATCTCAAGTTTCTTTCAAAATATTGCCAACCACAATTGAAAAGATGATATATTTTTACATCTCAAACATTATGTTCAATTGAAATTATACTGCCATAGAAAATATTTTGTGAATCCATTTAAAGATTATATTTGATTTAAAAATATATAGTTGTACATGGTAAAGGAGGAATTTTATTTCAAAACATGAGAGAGAGTAGAGTCGATACATCAAAAGAGCATAATTCAAGCTCCTTATCCATGCTTACTGTTGAAATATGATTCACCTCTTGTAAAGTGGTAGAATGATGTTTGAAATTTTATGAGCTTTGCCTAGTTAGTTCTATAGATTTTATTAGCCTTTCCAACTCTTGGAAATTGGCATACAACATTATGGTATTCATTTAAATATTAAAAGGAAATTGGTCTAAAAAGAAATAAACATAGCTTTTTGTACTCCTACCTATAATAGGAATATTATTATACCATATTATAACTTCATTCTTCTCATACTCACGCATGTCCTTAAATACATTGTATTGTATGTATATTCATATAATTTGAAAAAAAACTATATGTAAGATGGAGCATATGTTAATAAAATTAGTTGGAAATTCTAGATAGGGGATAGATGACACTGGTGTATTCCTTGGAAACCATACCATGCCAATCAATCACTCAAGCAAAGTAAATATCCCATCTAAGGACATAGTCACCATAATACAAAAATTCTAATGAGACAAAAATAAAATGGGAATAAAGATAAAATTTATTTCTTTAAAATACTAAATTAACATAGCTGATATTTCTAAACAATTATAAAACTATATTAATCTTTATAAATGATTATGCCACTTTTAAAACTCACATAAAAAGCTTCAATTTCCATGTTTGTTGTACTTCTCCAAATGTCTTGATTAACTCAAGGTCGGGAATTGAGAAAACCCTATTAGATATCCTTTATGGTGTAGTTCTCCAAATTTCTCGATTAACTCAAGGCGAGGAATCGAAAAAACTTTATTAGAGATCGTTTATTATAGAGGAAAGGCTTAGTATATCCAAGTAAATTAATGCTACTTATAATGTGGACAATGTTGAAATTCGATATCTGAGAGGAGTTACAATACTTAAGTCCAAGCATGAAATTTACAAGATAGAGTGCCACTACATGAAGAAAATGATAATAGTTCAACATTTTGGAAAGAATATTAAGCTTGATGCAGATTACTCAACATTGCTAATATCGAACCAAATGATCTCAAAACATCATATAAGATTTTGGCGTTACAAACCAATGTACATACTTTTACATTTATTTGCATCTTTTACAAGATGTTTTTTCAGAGAATGCCTTATTGAGGGGAAGAACAATTTATGTCCACATGAATAAGGGTATATTTATGGTGTAATAAGCCTTAGGGAATATGCTCATCCAAAGTTATATGTTAATTGTATTGGGTTAATGAATAATGATATTTTCAGACCAAATGGCTGAAGATGATATGTGTTCATCGACTAACATGATTTTAGGTTACTCAAAGCATGGATTTCATGAAGCATCATTGATTTTGTTTCCCCAAATGCAATAAGTAGGTCTTCAACCCAACCACTTCATTTTCGTAAATGCTCTTATAGAATGCACCAACTCAGAAAAGGAAGAAGACGGAAAGGAGATGCATGTGTAATTAATAGGGCATGTACTTCATTCTAATAAACTTGTGGAAAGTGATATTATGGATATGTATTTCGTATGTGGTAGGTTAGATTTTGCATGAAATGTTTTTGATAAGATGGAAAATATAAATGTGATATTCTAGATAACAATTAATATAGGATATGTATATAGTGAGGATGAGGAGGTATTATATTGTTTTCAATAACTGGGGCTGGTAGGAATAAATCTAAAGTCAAATATATTAACCATTGTTGTTCTTTCATGTGCCAATTTGGTAGATTTATAACTGAGCATGAAGATACATAATGAAATGGTTAGAAATGACTAGTGACTCATTATAGCGATTCCATTTATAGAGTGGACCTAAATTTAGTATAATTAGTTCCAAATTTAGGGGGAAATATCATTGAAGAATATATTGTTTCAATGTTTTCATAAGTGATTTACTGAATTCTAGAGGAAAATTAAGTATAGTTAGGAGATAAAATGGTTGGTTCATAGAAGGATATTGGGTAATATATCATAATGATAAAAATAATGATGGAAATAATACCACAAACAATAGTACTATTACAAAATAGGTTGATGATAATATTTCTATAATTAATACCTTAATGAATATATTAATTCCAAATTAGATTATAAAATATGAGATGGAATTTTCTATGTTGTTTCTAAGTTATAGTAGTTGGATTGAAGAAAAAAATAAATGTTTCAAGGCTTAATGTTAGCTATAGTAGTTGGTTGGAGGAGGAAATCCATCCTTTACAAGAAATATTAAGGAGCAAAGTGAGAAACCCCTAAAGGAAAGGGAAGAAGCCCTCAAGGAGATGATGATGACATAGACGGAGAAAAGAATCATCAACAATGAATTGTATAGTCTGTTAATAAGGTGCGTCAAATTCTCCTTCTCATTCAATTTTGTTCTACATTTTTGTTTTGTAATTTTTTGGATTAAGTATGCACTACACATATTTTTTCATAAGTCTTAGGTAGGCTTATGGGTTAAGAGGACTTAGTCACTTTACAATATTTTTCATCAAATGGAACTAAAAAATCCACTGTGGGTTTCTATTGTTGTGAAAATAGGTGGGTTTATAGTCTAGTTTGGGTTTATAGTTATGTGAAATAGGTGGATTTGTAGTCTTGTATAAGGATTTTCAATCCTCTTGGGTTTGTTCCAGGAAATGACATTAGAAGTTGGGTATTTTCTATCACCATTGCTATGTAACCCTCTTTGTTTTATATTTTCCTATGAGTGCATTCTAATCGGTGAATTGATTATTTAATACATGCTTTACTAGAAGTAGGGTTTTAGGTTTTGAGTCTGTTCATTTTAGTTTCTTTTGTATTTTTCACTATTATTTTTACCTTTTTTATTCTAATTAGTTAGTACGTGGTAGAGTGTTAAAGGAGATGGTTTTGATGATTGTTCATTCTGCATTAGAAATAATATAACTCTCTTATAAATAATATTCGTGGAAAGAGAAGGCTGCAATTGCATATTCAAAATCTATTTCCTTAAAGAAATTAATGACATCATTGAGCTTCATGACATATACCTTTGACCTAAAGAGTAACCACTAAAATTATTGCTTAGTAAAATTTTGAAACATTTCTTCATTTCTATGGCAACACACCAAAATTATCTTAGGGTTTTACAACCACAGAATAGGTTGGTGAGGAAAATATCCAAGGCCATCAAAAGAAACACTAGAACCTTGATCTAGGTGTTGAGAAAAAAACTAATAAGGGGGGATAATCGGTATTTTAAAACTCTCTTAAACTTTTTCTTTATTATGAATGTTGAACACTACTTTTCTGAAGTAATCTGCATTTGTACGCCACTTTTGTCCATGCAACTAGCGTATATCCAGTTGACTTAATTTTTAGTTAATTCTTCATATGTTCAATATGTCATTATTTCATCAGTAATTAAATAAGCATCAATCATGTGCAGTAACAATAGAATAAAAAATCACACATAGGAATCACACATGAACACCAGGATTTTTAAGTGGAAACCCAATGAGGGAAAAAACCACCATTGTTGTCTTCTCTTTCTTCTTCTTATATTAAAAAAGTATTTTACAATTTTATAATGGCCCACACTTATACCAGCATGTAGGCACCCACCTGGAGAAGGCTATAACCTTCTCTTGTTCTCAAGTACCCACTAGAAGGGAGCTTCAACCCCTGATCACATTTACCAGCATCCACCAAAAGGGAGCTCCAACCTCCTCATATTATTTACAGCTAATATTGTCAAGAAGCTTTGACTTCCTAACTGAATGCTCTGACCCTCAACAAATTTTTGGATCATGTTTCATACATTTTCCCACTGCATCCACTTGATACAAATCAACTTGTAGTCCACTTTTCATGAAATTTTCAGAATGGCCCTACTACCACCATTTAATCCCAATTCCAAATATCAAAACTAAAACTGATCACTGTAAAAAATTGCTCAATCATTGAAACAAACTCAATAAGCCAATCATTGAACCAAATGAGACCCAAATAAATCAACATATTCTCAAAAAATCAATGTTGTTAGATCACTGTAAATAGAATACCAATATCGAATCTAAAACACTGCATCAACTCTCTGCACCAACTGCATACTTTGATCAATCATATGACATAATTTATAGGCTACTCTACTTAATCAAATCTGCATGTATATGTGCTTTCCATGAAGTAAACCTATGCATAGATCTTAAGATAGAAAATCCTAAAATGAAACCACTGTTATTCTAAAATATGCATTGAATTTCACATAGACACACTTAATCATTATGATAGAACCATCATAGATCTATAAACTAGACACAAATAACATCATCATGTTAGTCCACAATCAATTCAACTTCAGTAATTACGATTAAATCCATGTCTTCAAGTAAAACTTCATTGATAGACAATAGAAAACATAACAAAATAGATTAAACTAACCATAAAGAATATTCTGGGAAAACCCTAGAATGTATATGAACTTACTATAAAGAACTTTTGAGTGTATACTGTCTTTTCAGGAATGAAACTTTCATACAAATATGCTCAAATAGAAGGATAGATACACCTCTATTCAAAAGGATATCTAGGTGTATACGCGATTTTGCTTAACAGAACCCACGTGTACCTATGAAAACATTCCCTTCATCATTACTCTGCCTCTAAACTATTTTTCCTTTGTCCAAACTCTCTGTCACATGTAGACTCATCCTGTTGACATCTTCATCAAGTAGGTTTCCATCAAAAGGAAACTCATCAAGTAGGTTTCCCTCATGGACAACACATTTATCATAATACTATAAATCTCCGCCTTTGAACTTTATGGGAACCACTCTGGTGTTTTGTAACCATAACCTATAGATACCTGTAAAACACATCAAGTTACTCTCCCCTTTTGACACTAAGGGAAGGGTTGACCAATGCTAAATTAAGAGGACTCTCCCACTATGTATGATCACTACATATATGATCTGCTGAAAATGAATATTATATGCTCACCATGCTCCCCCTAAGCACGTGTTGAATATACATGAAGGGATTCAAATAAATTTATGACTTCAATAAAAATATTCTGAAACAGAAGGATCGATACACCACTATTCAAAAGGATATCTAGGTGTATACATGGTTTTGCTTCACAGAACCCACGGGTACCTATGAAAACACTCCCTTCATCATTAATCTACCTGTAAACTATTTTTCCTTTGTCCAAACTCTCTGTCACATGTAGACTCATCCTGTTGACATCTTCATCAAGTAGGTTTCCATCAAAAGGAAACTCATCAAGTAGGTTTCCATCAAGAACAACACATTTATCATAATACTATAAATCTCCCCCTTTGAACTTTATGGGAACCACTCTGGTGTTTTATAACCATAACCTATAGATACCTGTAAAACACATCAAGTTAGTCTCCCCTTTTGACATTAAGAGAAGGGTTGACCAATGCTAAATTAAGACTCTCCCACTATGTATGATCACTACATATATGATCTACTGAAAATGAATATTGTATTCTCACCATGCTCCCCCTAAGCACATGTTGAATATCCATAAAGGGATTCAAATAAATTTATGACTTCAATCAAAATATGACCTTTGCTATCACCAAGGACTCAAATTTACATCAATGACCCAACATAGCAGGGTTACATATTGGACTCATTATTACATAAAGTATCCAAAATGGGATTACATCCATAATTTACTTGAACCCAATAGTCCATACATGATTGAATATAACAATTATTACATCATAGTTCTCTACATGAACTTTACATCAAATGATAGATATGACATTTATAACCAAGACCAAAGACCTCAATAGTGAGGTTGAAATACCATCATGTAGGATCTATACCATAAGCATATGACTGTAGCACCATCAACATCATCATGAAGTGATGTAATATCATCCACCTATTACAAAGTATGCATCATCAATAACATAACATTTGAACAACTACATAAGTATCTTCAGCATCATCATGAATGATAAGCAAGGAATTCCCAAGAAAACAAAATTCCAAAAATGCATTATTAAAAGCATACCTACTAATCCCCCTGAACTTCTGCCAACTTACTGATCTCATCACATAAAAGCATACATCATAAAGGAAATTAAAGTAACTTCATCAATCAGTTATCCATCAAAGCATCAACAACTCATGCAAGCCAAAACTACTTCTTAAATAGCATCAAGAGACCTTAACCATAAACATCATAATAGTAAAGCCATGTAATAGCTATTCGAAGCATATGATATCCTTTTCCTGATTATATCTCAAAATTTCTTCATTATAGAAAAACATAAGTGACTGTGCAGATCAGAACTCGAGTATATATGTGACTGACTTTCATAGGATCCGCATACATAAAGTGAATTGTTGAATATTTCATAATCACAGCTCCCCTTGAACTTAAAGAAATAGGTCATTTTAATTAGCATAGTGATGAAGAAAATACTACTCCTAATTTTTTCTAAGATATTTAAATGCATCACGTGGAAGAGGCTTTACAAAAATATCAGCAACTTGTTATATTGAGGGAGCATACTCGAGTTTGACCTTTTTTCTCAAGTACACGTTCTCTTAGAAAATAATAATTAATTGGAACATGCTTGGTTTTGGATTTCATAGCAAGATTTTTCGAAATACTAGTAGCACTTGTATTTTCACATGGAATGGAAATGGGTGGAGAGAAATTGATTTAAATATATTGCAATGTTTGCATCATCCAGATAAGTTGAGTGTAACAAGATCTAGTAGAAACATATTATGTTTCGTCAGTAGATAAGTAAATTGTTCTTTGTTTCTTGTTGAACCATGATACTAAGCGGGGCCCCATGTAGAATGCTTCACCACTAGTGCTTTTTTGTTCATTAACATTTCCTTCCCAATATGAATATGTGTAACCAAAGTCTTGAGTGCCTTGTATATATTTGAATATTCTCTTGAATACCAACTCCCAACTGCATGCATGATCTTTGGTCATGTTCCTATTAGATAAAGTAAGCTTCAGCTCATGTATCTATATTCCTGTTGGTTAACTACGAGAGATTCATCATGAAAACTAAAACTACATCCTCTCATCATTGGTGTGAATACTATTTTACAGTCTTCCATTCCATACTTGTTCAAGATCTTCTTGAGGTAATTTGTTTATGAGAGAAAGATCCCATTCTTTATTTGTTGTACTTGTTAACCAAGAAAGTGTGTTAGTTCACTAAGTAAGTACATTCCAAATTATTTTTGCATGATATAAGAAAACATTTGACTCATGGAAACTTCATTGCTGCAAAAAATGATGTCATCCATATAAACAACAACAATTAAAAATTTATCATTTTCAATCTTTATATATATTTTGTTGTTTTCGAACCCTTTACTGAAACCTTGTTGTTTAATATACATGTCAAGATGATAATACCATGATCAAGGGGTTTGTTTTAGCCCGTATAATGCCTTCTTGAGTTTTCGAACAATTTATTCATCATTTCCTAGAATGAACCCTTCAGGTTGTTCAATATACACATCTTCTTCTAGATACCCATTTACAAATGCAGATTTAACATCCATTTGATAAACTTTGAAATGATGGAAGCTCAAAAAGGCAAGAAACATTTTTATGGATTCAATTCTAGCTACATGTGAAAATGTTTCTTCAAAATCTATTCCTTCGTTTTGAGCACAACCTTTTTAAACGAGTATTTCTTTATTTATAATTACTTCTCCATTTTCCTTAAATTTATTTTTGAATATCCATTTTTCCCCAATAACATTATTATCACGAGGTCTTGGAACTAATTCCCATGTATGATTATTTTCTATTTGGTCAAAGTCTTCATCCATGGCCTTAGCCGAACATTCATCTTTGTTTTCTTGATTTATATTTTGTGGTTCAATTGTGTATAATAAGGCTAGATAACTAGGAGTTCCAACAAGAGCTCATCTTGCTTGCACTCCAACTTCCTTTTCACTTAAAATTTGAGATTTTGGATGATTCTTTTGAACATACCTGGATGGAGTATTTTCTTCTCTATTTTTAGTTCCTTCTTTTGATGCTTCATCGGCAGGGAAAATTTCACGGGCTAATATTTGCAGGTGGGCTAATTTTTAATGCTTTTTCCCAAAAAAATATTCGCCAATTTCCATTTTTTTGAAAATTGATTCACCTAAATTTTATAGTATTAAATTATTTTACCCTATAAATCGCCGAAATTATATATATATATTAATATAAAATAATTAGAAATATAAATAGTTTTACCAAACTATCATCAAAAGTTTTACAATGTACATATTGAGGACTAGTAAGATTCGCCAAGGTTTCTAAAATTTAAGATAAACCTCCATCCTTAAAATTTTCCCTGTTCATCAGTTTCCTCTTATATATCCCTTTGGCTTGTTGTGGGAATAAATTCATCATCTACTGGTGTTTCCCTTTCGGAACCTGTGCATGCTTCATCAATTACAACATCAATATATTCAAAAATATTCCGATGTATTTTATTGTAACATTTGTATCCTTTACTTCTAGAGTAACCAAGTAGAATTCCTTCAACTACTCTAGCCTCAAACTTACCAAGATTTTCATCATTGTGCTTTATGTAACATTTTCTTCCAAAGACTCATTGACAGATAGAGGTTTATTGAACAGAATTTCATGAGTTTATCACTGTTTACATAAACATGAGATTTTTTTAGAATGGTTACTGATGTATATCTTTATTTTACCCAGAATGTATTAGGTATCCTGGACTCATAAAAAATTGCATGTGCCATTTACTAAATTTCTTTGTTCATTATTTCTGCTACACCATTTTGTTGAGGATTTTTTACTATAGGGAATTGCCTCTTGATGCCATGTTGTTCACAAAAGTGGAAATATTCATCTCATATGAATTCTCCTCCCTTGTCAGATATGATACATTTTATTTTTAAGTCTAGCTCATTTTCTACTAATGCTTTAAAGACTTTAAGTTTAGCTAATTCTTCTTCTTTATATTTAATAATCCAATCCGACACATTCTAGTAAAGTCATCAATAAATAATATGAAATATTTTTCTCCTCAAGGTTACTTTCTTCATTGTCCACATAAATCAGTATGAATAAGTTCAAGAGGGTTACTTGCTAACCCTTCTTTGGCATTAAATTTTACCTTGGTTTTCTTATCGAATTGACATTATTTGCATATGGTACTTTCTGGTAGAGAGATGTTGGGCAAGTCATGAACTTCCCCTAGCTTGCTTGACTTGCTTGCTCGATCGCCTGCCAACAAATAAACATTACATGGAGTTATTTTTTGTTTTATTATAGTCTTACCTAAGTCACAGTTCTAAAGAACACAATTATTTCATACGAACAAAACCTTATTCCCTTGGTCACACATCTGACTAACACTTAATAAGTTATGCTTTAATCCATCGAAAAACAAAAAATTTCTAGCTTTAACCTTCTATTTTAGAAATATGGTTCATTTACCTTTGATAGCAACATGTGGATTATTTCCAAAGGTTACAATTTTTTCTTTCTTTATTTCATTGAAATACATAAGCTTACATTTATCATATGTCATGTGTTTTGAGCATCGACTTCCAATGTACCACATATTTTTCTTGATCTTATATATATAAATCTATAATATCACATTTCTCTAATTCAATGGTGTTATTTTTCCATACCTTATATGTTGTTTCCATTTCCTCATTCTGTGGTATTGATCGTATTTTGGTCTTTCATTTAGACTCATTATGCCAAAAATTATTGCAAATAGGGAATTATATTTCATCTTGAAGAGGTGATAAATTATTTTAAGGGTACTTCTTTATCCAAGTCTCATTCTATTTTTTTCCTTTTTTCTCTAGTCATGATAGTTTTGTATGCAACACATTGAGCAACCTTATGACAAAAATCATGACAAGTGAATCATTGACCATTAAGGTAGAAATTTCTATAAGTATAGTACCTTCTAAGGTTGTTCACCCTTTGATTGAAGATTTTGGTGTTGTTTACCCTTTTATTGAAGCAAGCATTATTTACCTGGGAAAAATTTGATCCTTTTTTCTTTTGTTGAAGGCTGGGGTTTTTCTCACTGCCTTTTACTGCATTGATATAACTTCATGTTTCCATAGAAGTATTCTTAGTCTTTGATGTTTCTCCACTGTATCAAGGACTTGTCTTTAGAAAAGGAAATAATTTGACTTTGATGATTTCATCTAAGGTTTCAAAACCTTTAGCAAATCTAATATTTATATTTTTTTTTTCTCAAGTTCCTTTCCTAGACATACTATTTCACATTGTATATTTTCATTATGCTTCTCCTTTTCTATCATTTGTTTCTTCAAAGTATCTATTTTTTTTTATATTCTTCTAAAAACTCTTTAAATTGAGTTATTTCTTCAATTAAAATATCATTTTTCTAAGGCATCCATGATATTATCATCAGACTCATTCATACTTCGATCTTCAAATTACTTAAGCATTTGAATTTGTTGATTAGACTATCCCTCTTCACCATTTGAAAAACCATCACTATGTTCATGTGTATAATAAATTCTCTTGTTTTCAAACCTTCTCCTATTTTTTTTGTAGCTTCTTTCCATTTTTCAAGGTTTTCTTTATAAGGACACTTAGCATCATAATCGCCAACCCTACCACAAGAGATAAATTTGAAGGGAAGCTTACCTTTGAATCTTCCAGTAGCTAGTTAGAGTTTTTTTACGAAGTTTTCCTCATATTATTCTAACACATAACCTGATAATTTTTATTTCTTCATTTTATTTTCTTTTTTCAATAGCTTTGGATGTAGCTTCTCTTACATATGAGGAACCCCCTTTTCTCATTTCAAATTTTTTTAATATACCATGAAATTGTACAAAACTAATGCTTTGCAAATATGGCATTTATTCAATGGAAGACACTTTCGAATTGAATTTTGGAGTTAGAGATATGAATAGCTTCTCTACTAGATACTATTCTTTTATTTATTCACCAAGATTTCTCATAGAATTCACGATCTCATCTATATTGAGAAACAAACTTGCAATACTTTCATCGTTATGCATTTTGAGAGTTTCATATTGAATTCTAAGAGTTGGAAGTTTTTCACCTTTTACCTTGGCATCACCTTCATAGATTTCGATGATCTTGTCCCATATAACCTTTGTTGTATTTAGTTGTATGACTTTCACAAATTGTCATTATGTCAATCTTCCTAACAAATCATTGAGATCATATTCAGTAGTTTCATATGTCTTCTTTTCATCCTCATCTGTGGGAATGTCGGATGGATATTGATAGCCCCCTTCAATGATTCCCCGTATGTTTATTCGAATTTTTTGTAGATAAGCTCTTGTTATTACATTCCAGAAAACTAGATTGGTTTCATTGAATAAAGGTGGCATGATATATTTTGTCCCTTCTCGATTTATCATCTTGATGAATCTTCCTTCAAGTGATCAAGATTCCTTAAAAGGACCTACTCTGATATCAATTTTTGAGAAAAATATTGAGAGGGGGCGTGAATCAGTATTTTAAAAATCAATTAAAATTTTTCTTTATTTTGAATTTTGTACACAACTTTTTTGAAGTAAGCCTGTGTATGTACACGACTTTTATGTATAAAACTAGTGTATATCTAGTTAACTTAATTTTCAATTAATTCTTAATTTATTCATTGTATCATTATTTTGTCAGGAATTAAATAAGAAGTAACCATGTGCAGTAAGAATAGAATAAAACATCACACATAGGCATCACACATGAACATGAGGATTTTTAGGAGGAAACCCAATGAGGGAAAAAACCATCGTTGTTGTTGTCTCTATCTTCTTATTATATTAAAAACATTATTTTAGAATTTTGTATTGGTGCAGACTTATAACAGCATGCAAGAACCCACCTGTAGAATGATACAACCTTCTCTCGTTCTCCAACTCCCACTATACGGGAGCTTCAACTCCCTGATATCATTTACGAGCACCCACCAAAATCGAGCTCCAATTGATATAATTACCATCTACTACTGGACAGAAGCTTCGACTTCCTCATTGAAGGGTCCATCCCTTAGCAAATTTTTGGATCGAGTTTCATAAATTTTGACACTGGATCCACGTAATATAAAACAACACAACCTCTAGGCCACTTTTCATGAAATTTTCAGGATGGACCTACTAACACCATTTAAGCCCAATACCAAATATTAAAACTGAAATTGAACACTGTAAAAAATAACTCAATCATTGAACCAAACTGACTCAACCAATCACTGAGCCAACTAAGACTCAAATCAATCAACTTATTCTTAAACAACCAAAGTTTTTATATCATTGTAACTATAATACCAATACTGAATCCAAAACACTACATCAAATCTCTGCACCAACTGCATACCTTGATAAACCATATGACAGAATATACACGCTACTCTACTTAATCATATATTCATGTATATGCACTTTCCATGAATTAAACCCACATACAGATCTCAAAATACCAAAAACTAAAACTGAATCACTCTTATTTTGAAATAAGCATTGAATTGTGCACATACATGCTGAATCATTCTGACAGAACCATCACAGATATCTGAACCAGACAAAACTCTCATCATCATATCATTCCATAATAAATTCAACTTAAATCATTAATTTTAAACCTAGATATTCACGTCAAACTTCATTGGAAGACATCAGCAAACACAACAAAACAAATTAAATTGATCAGAAATCATATTCTGGGAAAACGATGGAATATATACATGCTTTCCATAAAGCACTTCTACATGTATACACTCTTTCTGGGAATGAATCATGTGTGTATATCTTCTCAAACTATAGGATCGATACACCATTATTCAGAAGGTTATCTACATGTATACATGGCTTTGCTTCACAGAACCCATGTGTACCTATCAAAACATCCCCTTCGTCATTCCTCTATCTTTGAATGGCTATGAATTTGTCTAAAAACTCTCTCACATGTAGACTCATCTTTTTGAAATCTTCATCAATATGGTTGACATCAAAATACAACTAATATAGTAGTTTTCCATCAAGGACAAAAAAGTTCATCATAATTCCAACATTACAGAGTGTAAATCTAGTTACAATAAAATGTAACACTTCCAACCTAGATCCCCTCAATGGTAATATGCATTTGCACCAGACAATTAGGTTCGTGAGTGATAATTTTAAATAGATTGGTGAGACATAATTCTATCAATTCGTTCATGTCTCTATATATTATCATATGTTAGGGTAGTGGGCAAGTATATTGAGATGTTTGAGGCCAATGTGTGTATGTAATGGGCCATAGGACCTGTATTATTAAGATGGTGAGTTGAGTTTCATGGCATGCCCATGTGTGTATGATTTATTAGGCCAATGGGCTATCATACTTGAGATTTTAAGTAAAAATCACCTAGGTAAATCAATCTGGTGAACCCATCTACTATTCTATTTAGTTGAATTGTAATTTTGATGTGGACCAAAATATAAAAAGAGTATGGGGTATTAAGAATCCATAATGGGAAAATGGACCTTGATTACAAAGTATGTTATAATATCATAATATCATATTATAATATAAAATAAAAGGGACACAAAGTCTATAAAAAGGTGTTTCCTTTATTCAGTTGGAAAATCAGGAAAAGGGACAAATGTCCCTAGATGAGAGTGATGAGAGTACCTCGAGACCAGTGAGGATGGAAATACTCTTGTATATACATGAATCTGGGACATTCTTATTCAACCAAGGTACCTTAGAAGGTGGTAATACAACTTGAGGGAGGTGGAGATACAACCTGAGGGATTTTAGGGGCAGAGAAGGGTGTACACCACTTAGGTGTAGTCTAATAGGGAATTTTAGCATTTTGGTTGGAAGTTGTTCATTTTGGTATCTTGGCTCTGTGAGGACCTTAAAGGGTACCTGGAAAACCAATAAAGAAAAAAAAACCCTAGAGTTGTAGGACCATAGAATGTCCCTAGTGGGATGAGATAATGACTGATGGGTGATGTGAGCCTATTTTTTGGGGTATATTCAGTTCAGTACCATGGATATATTATATTTGGTATGATAAATGTACCTAGCCTGAGAAGTCGATGTGAAGTGGAGTGATATCCCTAGCCCGATGGTTTATGAATAGTGAGATAATTGGAGTGTAATGCTCTAGGAGTAGAATGAATGTCTGAAGTAAACAATTAGACTAAAATTTTAATAGATAAGTGTTGAAAACCTCTTATGGATATCTTTCATGGATTTTCTTGGCATATATTTCATTATGCTATTATTTATATTTTTTTGTCTTTATTTTGTTTTTGGTTATTTCTGAATAATGTTACAAATTTGTGAGTTCCATAATCAATAAAAAGGTTTGGGATGTTATAAATTGTATGGGGCTTACATGGGAAAAGGTAAAGAATATAATTGAAATTGTTCACAAACCTACAAATATTTTGGAAAATAAATTATTTTAATTTATTAACTTAGAGTATTAAAATGACCCTACAACTCTAAATATATTATAACATAATACAAAAAGAAATTTCAAAATTCACAAAGTTGTTATTGTTTGTTGTTGACCCCTGGTATTGCACCAAGAGTGCTTCAACTTCAGAAGCTACTCAACTTTACTTTATCAAATCGGGGTTTGTACAAACTTGGAGGTAACAGTGCTATATGCACAACATATGAGCTCCACTTGTGCCATCCTCATCTTAGTTCTACAATGAGGTGCTAGTGTTAGGGTTACTCTAGGAAATGAAGTTTATCGTGCTTCTAAATTCAATATTAGACTGGAAATAGATCATAACAATTACTCTATTAACAAGGAAATAGACTACTCTAGATCACACTGATTCATATAACTATTGTCTACTTTGGCAAGAAAGAAAGATTCATAATTGTGCTAAGGTAAGAATGAGAAATTACACTAAGTGGAATTCATAGTCTAGATTGTTGAATTGAATTGCAGAAACAAAAACTAATCTAGAGCACACATGTTGGAACAATGACTAAGTCCTATCTAACTTATAATTAGCTACTTTTTTTAATGATTCATCTTGTAATGGAGTAATCACATCTTAAAATGTATATGTTGTGCATGAAAAGAAGGATTCACTTAGGTGGTCTCAGAGGGTCCCTCGACTAAACATTTAGGGCTAAAGGTATATTGGTGGCTTTCTTAGGCTCAGGTGAAATGGAAGAATGATTTTGGGCTGAAGTAGAGGGTGTTTGGCACTGCTACAGGAAGATTATACATGATTTCCCATAGTGCTATAGGTGTTACACCATTTTTTTGGTCATCTAACCTATTATTATTAGATGAACCCAAGTACACCATGTAAGACCAATTTTACCATAAGTAAAATTGCTTTCACCATATAAAATAATTCATTTGGTCATATTTAACCCAAAACAAGGAAATTAATTAAATAAATCCTTATTTATTTAATTATTTCCTAAGAACAAGTTATTTAAATCATTATTTAAATAATATTCTTAGTTAAATTTGACTAAATCATCTATAAATAATTAAATAAACCATTATTTATTTAATTATATTCCCATCACTTCCCTAAAATGATAAATAAACCATTTATTTATTTATTATTTATAAATAAAGGAATTGACCCAAGTCAAGAACCCTTTTCCCTCCAACAAATATAATAAAATATTCCTAAAGGGTGCTTCTAGAACTCGATTAATAATATTTTATTCATGCACCGAGTTCTAGACCACCCCGATATTTTGTTATAAATAGGGGGGTTTTCCCCATTCATTAGTCACCTTCATTGCATTAGATCACTTTGGATCTACTCTTGGTCACCATTTTCCATTTTTTTTTGTGAACTCCCATTGAGTTCTATGTTTGTTGTTCTACACCCATAAGAGAGAGAAATGTTAGATCTGAAACACTGAGGACTTTCAAGAACCCATCCCACTGAGGAGAACCGGAAGAAACCTTTCTTGTTTTCCTCTCAGGTGCCCCATTCTTTAATATAATACAAAATTCTTTTAAATACATTCTTCTTGTCTTGTCCATTGGATTTATGGAGCCATGTTATATTTTATCTGCTTAAAGTCTTTTGTGCTTAGATTTGAATTTGTGCAGCAAACTTAAAGATATTTTGTAGCCATAATCGATGTTAGGGCTGCTAGGCTATTTTTTATGCGTAGCTAAAGTGATCGTCTTGGGGCTAAAGGATGCTTTAGCTACGCATATATTTAACATCGTTGTGACTACAATCTCTTTTAAGCTTGCTGCACACAGGTGGGATCTAAGCATTAGCCCCAGTTAAAATATAACATGGCTCCATAAATCAATTGGACAAGACAAGAGAATGCATTTAAGTATTACTGGAGAAAACAAGAGGTAATCTTCCGATTCTCCTCAGTGGGATGGGTTCTTATTGATCCTGATGTTTATAACAGCATTTCTCTCTCTTATGAGTGTAAACTAACTAAGCATAAACTCAATGGGAGTTCTAAAACAAATACGAAAAATGGTACCCAAGTAAAATCGAGTGATAAAATCGATAGTTGTTTAATGAATGGGAAAAATACACATTTATAGCGGAGTGTAATTTGTATTAGAACTTGCTGCATGAATAAAATATTATTAATCAAATTCTAGAACCACCCTTTAGGAATATTTTATTATATTTGTTGGAGGGAAAAGGTCTTTTGACTTTGGTCAATTCCTTTATTTATAAACAATAAATAAATAAATGATTTATTTATTATTTTGGGGAGATGCTGGGGATATAATTAAATAAATAATGATTTATTTAATTATTTAAAAATGATTTAGTCAAATTTAACTAGGAATATTATTAAATAGTGATTTAAATAACTTATTCCTAAGAAATAATTAAAATTATTTAAATATTTGATTCTAAGAAATAATTAAATAAATAAAGTTATTTAATTAAGTCCCTTATTTTAGGTTAGAATATACTTAGGAAATATAAACAAATAAGTTATTTTATAATTGAAAACAATTTTATAAATTAAAATTGGTCTTACATAGTCTAATACAGGTTCATCTAATAATAGAGTTAGATGACCAAAAAATTGTGGTGTAACAGCAGAGGATGTCTTCAAAGCTGGAAATAGAGATTGAAGGATTTGGAGGCCAGAAATGATGAGAAGAAGGTTAGGAGAGGTGGGGAAAAGGTGTATCCTATTAGATGAAGGATAGCCAACCCATTGGCCAAGCTTATAACTCTTCACAAAGTTTGTCTTGCACCGAAAAGGTTTCTCTCGGTGTTGTAATGGTGTCCTCAAAAATAGGGTTATAGGTGACTTTGATGGATGATGTTTGATGAAGGGTGAAAAAATAAATATGATGGTGTTGAAGGGGGCCTTATTTTATACTCTATCCAATCCTTCAATGAATACATATTTTCATGCATTCATCATTGAAAAAATTATCATAAAAAATGGTGGAAAATATGAGTTGAATTTAGATAAATCTATCTATGCAATTGAAAGAAAGATCTACCTCTAAACCTATAACATGTTCATGATAAGAAAAGTAAAAACTATATATATTTTCCAAGGAAACATAAACTAAGAATATATTGGGTTTTTTATGGAACACATTCCTCCTCAAGCTCCAATGGAATAGGTGAGAGAGGGAGGCTTAGCACATAGTTTTAATGTTTTATATGCCACCAAACATGTAATGAAAGAAATCAACTAATAAAATATCAAATAAAGGAACATGTACACAAGGAGAGACAAAGGCCAATCGATTGGCCCTAATCCACAAGCTCAGCTTGCTAAAATGAACTAAGTGGAAAAGAAAACAAATGCTAATCATATTTCATAACTAGTCTTTTACATTAACAGTAAAAGTCAAAAATATCTAATACAAAAGTCAAGAGTTCTCTAGCTGCATCCAAAATTCGAATCCTAGTGAGCCCTTTCTCTTGCCTATTTATGCTAGAGGGTAGCTACCAATAACTCCTTCAAAAGTAGGTCTTTTTTCCCTTGGAACTCGAAACTAGTGGAGCTTGAATCCATTTCATGATTCACTTGCTTGGCTGCCTCTAATTTCGAGTTTTTGGAGGAGAATTTTGAAGAGATATTGGTTGCATTTAGGAGTTAAGAAGGTGTTCAACCTCCCTAAAATTACTCCTTTTTGTCTACTCTGGGCCTTCTTTATGCAATATTTCTAAAAAATTGCATCATTCCCTTGATTTTCCTGCATTTAAACCATATTAGGCTTTGAATCATGACAACCCGTAAGACACCATTATCACTAAGGAAAAAGTGAGAAAATGCAATTAAATGTGTTTGAGAGAGGGAGAATAATTAAGCTAAAATGGTGACAATTAACTCCTTAGAATATACCTAATGATGGTTCTCATCATCGCACCACTACCAAATTGTTTCTCATCCTCTAAGTAGCTTAGTCCTCTTTCTTCATCTCTTTTAGATATCCTGTGGCTTCTCTGACACCCCAAGGTATCATGGAAGGAGTTCCTTCAGGTGGGTAAAACCATGCATTATGTTTTTCCTCTTCCTATTCCTTGTACTCATCAGTTTGATATTTTCCTTCACTCAATCCCAACAAAAAAGGTGGACTCAGGTTTAGTTCAATCCACTTGATCTTCATTTTTTGCATGGATATTTTGTATAAGGGTTATCTTTCTAGGGAAACTCTCAATCTATCTGGAGTATGATACTCCATGTTTCTTAGGCTAAGTGGGAGGCCATTCCATATTCTCTAACATGCCATCACACAATCCTCTCCCAATAGTCTAGAGATGTCATCATATTGTGAAATTTCATGTGCTTTGGTGTTGAGAGATATGTCTGCAAGGATGGAATCATTGGCCATCATTTTTTGGTTTTTTATGACCCCTCTAGGGTTTATTAGCTCTGCCTTGATTTGGAAAGGCTCTTTTCCTTCTCTCTTCATCAGCTTTTTGACCTCCTTTTCCCTAGCCTCATCATTGGCCATCCAAGAGGCTAGGGCCATAAGCGTCATATCTCCCATCCTAGATTTTGGATCCCAGATGTTCATATCAATTAGGACAATATTATGCATGTATAACTCTACCAATTTGGCCCTATATTCTAAATTGGACTTACTATAGAAATCAATAAATTTCCTATAATTATGGACATGAAATGAACCTTGTTTTTCTTATGTATTGATTTGTAATTGTAATTGCTTCTCTTTCAGATAAAACCCATAAGAGTTTGAAGGATGCATGTGTTGTATTGCCTCCATACATAGGTCTTCTAGAGTGAAAATATGTTTTCCATTATGTTGAGATTGGCCATTAAATCTTGCATTCTTTGCTTGTGCCTCTTGCAGTCTCTCTTTCAACATTGCCTCTCTAATATTAATATTAGGAAAATCTCTCCCCATCTCAGTGAGTTTTTCTTCCATGATCCCCACACCTTCCACAATCCTAGATTTGGAAATTTTCATCCATTGTTGGGTTCTCCCTATCTCTTTTTCCATCTCATAAAAAAAGGGAATGCAGAGCTTTTGAAGGATCAACCTCCCTCCTTTAATGAATGTATAATAGGAGCTTAAGTTTGGCTTTGGGATAGGATGTTGAACTATTGTAATATCTTCTAGGATATTTTTTGGAGAGGTTGGATCCTCTTTTGGTCACTCCTTTTTTGATTCGTGCTTCTGAACTTTGGCATCCTGCCCCTTGACTTCTGCCTATTTTTCGTCACCTTATTCATTCTGCCCTTCGAATCATGCTTTTTTATCTTCCCCTTGGACATTTTTCTCTTCCTGTAGTAAATTATGAGATTCCTGTAGCACTGTCTCAATTTCGTGTATCACTTTCTGGGTTTCCTGTACCTCCTCATTTCCTTCTCATTGGAGTAGTATGGGTGATTGTGCTTGTTTTATGGATGCTAGCTCTGAGGAGTGCTTTCTTGTCTAGTTCATAGGTTTCTTTTTGGGTCAAGTGACCTCTCAAATATTTCCCTCCTCTATCCCTATTTCTCCTTTCTTGTTAGGTGACTCCTCAATCATGATGAGGCTCTTGGTTGGAGTATTAGGCCTCTTTTGTCTCACCCTGGCACTTTTCCTAGTCTTCAAATACATTGGAGTCTGCATCATTCTTTTTTCTTTCACAGAGGTGCTTAGAGTGGCTAAAGTGGCAACCACTTTTTTTCAGAGGTCACTAGTGAATCATCGATTTTCTCAAGGGAGATGTCAGTGGTAATATTGGGGTATATGATATCTTCTTCTTCTATATTTCCCTCCTCCACTTTTTATTTTTTCTCTTCTTCTTATTTCTCTTCTTTCTCTTCCTATTCTCCCTCTTATTTCTCTTCTTTCTCTTATTTCTCTTATTTATCTTCCTCTTCTTTATTTAATCCTACATCTTCTATGGTTTTGGCCTCTGTCTCCATTTCCTCCTCTTCCTCTGTACTTTCAGTCCCTTCTCCTTCTTTAATTCCCCTTTCTCTAATGCTAGAGGCAGGGGTCTCTCTAGGGGTGATGGTTTGTGTCAGAATGAAGTATTCTCTATTCATGTGAATGAAGGTGGACTAAGGTAAAAGGACGTTGATTCTATTTAAAGCATCTTCCACTCTAGGTTTGATGATACCATGATGAGTTAGCTGTTGATATTTCCTCTCCCTTACACTGTGGCTCATATCTATGATTGAGTGGAGAAGGAAATATGGGATCTTGAATCTCTTATATAAAGGTAGATCCCCTTTGAACCTAAGTTCATGCAATTACCTAAAGTGATATCCATAGACTACACTTAGTATGCCCTTATAAAATTTACCCAAAATTCAAAGTTCTCAGAATTGCACCAAAATAGAACAACAGCAGCCGACCCATCTCCAGGAATCTGGCGCATCTTGTTTTGTCGAAAACGGAGTTTGGGTGAAGAAGTTACAGCCTGTCGATCGTTGTTCGGAACATGTAAATTTTAAGAAAAAAATTGTAGAACAGTGACACGTTGATGATGTGGAAGCCCAATAAACATGCAGGAAATATTATTCAATTTTCTCCCAATGGAACTGTGACAAGTGTCACAACTAGATTCATCAGCTTTGTTTTAAAGTGAACTTTTTTAAAGTTGTTAGTGCCAGTCAAGTTTTCAAGTCACCACTGATCAAATAGGTATATTGTTTCTAAATTTTTTTAAGTCTTTTTGAAATGTTTAGTATTTCATCGAGTCTCAAAATAAAATTTTGTTCATTGGTTTAGATTGTTAGTTGTTTTCTTCTTCCATAATGACTAGGGTATTGAGATCATTACTATTCCTTCCACCTCCATGGTAAATGTACATCATCATGGTCAGGTTATTCGTTGTTGAAAGAGTCCCATAGTCATCATGGTCATCATTCAGCTCATTCTTCCATGTTGTGCCATAATTAGGTGTAGGGCCAAAATCATGAAAATTGGTCATTTCACCATCAAATTAATATTTTTAAGGAGTGGTAATAGTCAATTTTATTCAACAATTTCATGTTCCAAACTATCATTTCCAAGTAAGTGGCTTTGTGTTTATCATATTTATCTCTCAGTTGTGCTTGGAAATCTCATTTCCCTCTCCTAAGGTTTTGAGGACATTTTTCTTGGTTTCATGACTTCCATGGTTAAATCATCAACAAGACTTGTATCTTGATCCTCTTACACCTTCCCCTATCCTTAATATATCTTCCTAAACACTTCTTATTACTCCTATCCCTCAAAATCATGAATTTTCCACAAGCCCTAGCCTATTGCTACAATTTGACACTTTTCTAGAATAGCCCTATGTTTTACCCTTTTTTACTCCTTTCCCTCACTCAATCGTTGAAATTACACTTTCCCCTACTCTCTAACATCTATCCCTATCCCCCAAAATTTCCCCACAAATTTATACATCCCATAACCCCTTCATTCCCCTCCCTCTACTAGGTAGTCCTAAATCCCCTATTTCTCCTACTCGAAACACTAATTTCCTCTCCTACCGAGCTAGGGTTTGCTATGGAAATATAAAAAAACTGAGAAGAGGAGGCATAGGTAAGTCATATCAGTAATTATGAGGTCATTTCAGCTCATAAACATCATGTCTCCATCATTTTTCAAGAATTAATTCCAAGAGTCAAATCATTTGCCACTCATAGGGCCATTTTTTCTTCAAACTATGTTTTCGACCAAATAGTGATGAATTTGAAAAATGTGAGAGAGGTTGTTTTCCATCATAGGCCAAGGAATAAAAACCTCATTTATTTTTTACACAGGTATCACGGTTTTGGATAAATTTCAAAAATACAGTTGCTACAAGAGGATTGCTACACTTCTAAAGGGGCCTTAGAAAAATAATTTTTTCTTCTATCTGTATTATCCAAATTACTTTCTTGATGAGTAAAATGCCACCTAGATAGAGATATATTTCCAATGAGATCCCTGTGGAATTGAGGAAGGCCTCCAAAAGTTTCCTAGACTAACATACTGCGTTTTTGCACCCTCATTCTGAAATGTTTGACCAGTATTGGGAGAGTCAACTTTTGATAGATCAAATCAAGCCAATTCTGAAAAATAAAGGAATATTTGGAAATCATACAGTATAATATTTCCAAGGAGATATCCTGGGCCTAGGTTCCAAAAGTGGTCTACAAAAATGCACTACAAAAATACTCAGAAGAGGGCACAAATGTGTAGAGGATGGTGCAAATGTGTAGGAAAGGGCGCAAATAACTAGTCAAGGGTGCAAATAACCAACCAAGGGAGTAAATAAATAGTCAAGGGAAAAAATGCATTTTCCATGGTGCAATTGACCAGAAAGCTCTACAAAGTGTCCAAGTGATGAGAAATTTCCTTCATATCTCCACCAACTTAGTCATTCACCTCCAAAAACCTAGTAAGAGGCTTATGCCATGACAAATCATCTTCTTAAGTTTATGTGTTCAAAATTTTCATGCTGAATTTGTAATTTGGTGTCTTATTGAATGTGAAACTCTAGTTTTTCTCCCTTGCACTCATAATTCCCAAAATCCCATTTTCCTTACACTCAATACCATCCCTACATTGTTAAAAATCATTCCCTAATCCCTGTTATCATAATCCCTACCCCTAAGCTACTAATTCCTAAAACCATAAGCCCCAGGTGCTATTTTAACTTAGGATCCTAAATCCCAATTCCCATCACTCTTTAATTACTTTTCCCCTCCCCATATCACATATCCCTATCAAACATCTCCCTAATTTTTCTTTTCCCATCTCTCTTTCCCATTTTCCTTCCCTAATCCCTATGGTTTTGACAAAAATACCATGGAAAAAGAAGAAGAAAACACATCATTTAGTGAAGGAGAGGAAAAAACGATGAGGAGGCCATAGGAATGTGTTTTATCCACACATAGTAGAAGGGGTCATTCCTTCTACATCAACAAAGAAGGTGGATAAAGGCAAAGAAAAAGTGACAGAGGTAGAAATTCAGGCAAAGGTTAGACATAAGGAGGGCCTCCATGAGACTGAGCATGATTTTGAGCTTGTTGACATAGGTGAGGAGGATGATTATGAAAAATAAGTATATACATCAATAAACACATGGAAAATTTGTTAAAGAAGGAGAAAAATACAACCAAATTCAAAGGAGAATGGGCAGGCACTATGAAAAGAGAGAAAGAAATACAAGGGAAAAGCTAAAGACAACAAATGCAAAAATTGAAGCCCTAAGAGAAGAATAAGTTAGATATACTTGGAGAGGCTTCACTCTAAGCCTAGCCACGTCACCAATACTCTCTCATATTATTTTTATGTTTTTTGACTCATTTTGTAAATTCTGAGTTTTTCTAAACAAACACATATAAGAAAAATTTTCATTTGAGGAACGCCCTAGGCACTACACAAATAATTTGGCTACTTTTTGAGGGAAAGGAAGGCACAATTGGATTCCTAATAACCAATTCATCAAATAAAACCATATTTCCAGCCTTGGTTTATAGCTTTGATGATTGAAAATCTCAAAAAACAATCAAAATATAACCTTTCTGCCCATTTTTTTCCCTAGGCGTTGCGCAAATACCAGTCTTGGGAGAATGAAATTTTGAGGGGGGGAATGAACTTCATTTTGGAAACCAAAGGCTGATTTAGAATATAGAATTGAGGGGATTTCCAATGAGCTATAATGGGACCAATTTTTACACCAGGAAGGTCTCCAAAACTGGCCTGCAAGATGGAGGATGCAAATGCACAATGGAGGGCGCAAATGTCAAATTTACTATTTTTTTCAAATTTTCTCTGAAATTTTCACTTTGCCTGAAGAAATTTTTTTTCTACTCATGTAATTCATCATGGTAAAATTTAATTATGTTTGAGTATACTCACCTAGGGTAGATTAATCAGGTTAAAGTCATTAATGAGTCATAATGAATCAGTTGAATGTAATGAGGAGTGAGTCACTTGGACCATCCTACACTTTAGGTATCAGTTCAGATTATTGTGGACCACCTCCTCAACTTAGGGATTTGACCCCTGAGGTTGGGAGAGGTTTTTTTAGGCCTATATCATGTCATTTTTTACTCATTTTCAAAGGTTGTAATCAGTTTTTATGTCTTCTTGTTTATCAAGAAACTATTGTACTCAGTTTGGCCAGCTAATAAAGAGGAGTTGTAGCTATTTTATGGGATAATTGTGGTATTGATGTTTATCATTGTATTTTATTTAGTTTCATATGTTATAATCTATTTTATTCATGTTCACATCATTTCTATGGTATGATCACTTTCAATTTTGATATTCAGAATACATAGTTTCTCATGCTCTGTTTTGGGGAATTGATCATAGATTGTCCATTTTCCTCTATCTAAGAAGAATACATCTCACATGCTCTTCCTAGATTCTCTTTAGTCTCAACACCATTCTATCACAATAACCTTCAAGTGATAACCCTTGTGCCTACCTTTCCCCGTTGATCCCTGCAACCCAATCTCATTTTCCCTGGCCTAACTTTCCTTGACCTAATTTCTTCATTGAGTGATACCCAACCAAAATAAAATTAAAAAAACCCCATGCACTCAATATATAGCATAAAAAACCTAATTTGTCTAGCCCTCCTAGCTGTGACCCTTTTGGAGAGAGCCCTTTCTGACTTGATAGGGCTAGCTATCAAGTCAAAATCTCAGTGTGTGGTTACTTCTGTTGGGATTCCTTCTTCAGCCTTAGGAATCTGGCAGAGTGATAACATAAGGATATACTCCTAAGGTTAAATTTATTTATTTTTTATGTGAGAGGACAACCCAACTAGGCACCACCACGTGTCCTCCCTAGTGGGCCCCACTCTCCAAGGTCAAGTTTGAATTCATTTTTAATGTAGTGCCATATTTCAAATTTTACCATATTCCTAAGCTTAATGCATTTCTAAGGCTGGCATCGAACTTCATGGTGGCATCAAACTTCATTTGGTGGAGTTTTATTAAGACCATAGTCCAAAGTTTATTTATGGTGGCGTATTAAACTATATACCAAGTCTGCAAAGGTTTGGGTAATGTTTATATACAGGTGGTTCAACTATATACCAAGTCCACAAACGTTTGGGTAATGTTTATATACTAGTGGTGTGGCATATTTTATTTAAAACCTTATGTTCTATTGTGATGCGCGGTAAAATTTATGTATAGAGGGGCGAGGTTTGGGCTTGACCCCATGACCTCCCCCACACTACTTTCTGCCCATACCAATGGGCTATGTAATGTTTTTTAACAACCTATGCACCCAATATGTATTTGTTATGAAATGGTACATACGACGGGGGTTTGGAGGGGCGCCAGCCTCAGGGGACAACCCCCTCCCCATGTGACCAAAATCCGAAGACCAATGACACAGAGATATAAATTTGTGTAGATTAAAGTGTAAGAGCGTGGTTATTACCCTAATCACATTTCTTAAGTGCTAATGTAAATTGTAATCCAAAATTAGCATTAAAATCGCTTTATGTGCTAATCTCTACCTATCTGGCCTTAACTACCTTATTTATACTAATTAAATTCAGAGTTAAGTTAGCGACAGGTTCAGAAGCATCCTCATTTTCGGGGGATTTTCTAGTTCGGCGGAGTTATATGGAGTCGTCTCTAGATTTGGAGGAGTAATCTAGGGGAAAAATAAATTAACCATATCTTGAGCAATTTTAGACCAATTTTAACTCAGCAAGTAATTCCTAGCATATTGGCATGCTCTGAATCCATTGCTATAGTTTGTAGAGTCAGAGGAGCAATTCTATAGGTGTTTTTGTCACTTTGAAAAAAAAAGGAAGCTCAGGGCCACTAGGAAGGAAGGCCATGCTTATATTAGATGAATACTAACTTTGGCTCATTAAGAGTCATTTTTAGATGATTTTGATGCTCTGGAGATGATGGGACAAGTTGTAGAGGAATTGCAGCACTTCTGAAAGTGTTTTTACCACTTTGAAGATTAAACAAGCCTAGGGCCACCAGGATGGGAGGTCAAGCCTAGATCAACTGGAAACCAATTTCAGAGATTGAATAGTAATTTTTATGTTTTTGGGTATTCTAAAGCTAATAGAGCAGGTGCAAAGCCATTGAAGCACTGCAGGTCCCTGTAATCATACATTTGAATATTAATCCCAAGAAGGCCTAGGTAGTTGAAGCAGGTCCATGGAGATGTAGCCGAGGAGGGGTGAACTCTGTTATCAGCTATTGTATTATGTGTATGTTGTGCGTCATTTATCTGCATTTAATTTTCTTTATATGTTTTTTTAACAGCTAATTAACTCAGAATTTGATCATCAAAGACACATAAAAATTGACACATAAATTCCTTCACAATTGGTTAACTTGAGACGATCCTAAACACATTTTTATTTAATTGATGAGTGAGCTAGCACATCAATAACTAGTTTCCCCATATTCAGATCAAGCTGGTATCAGAGAAAAGTTTAGCTCATTTTATCTAAGGTTAGCTCTAACAAGATTTAGATATTGCTTTCTTAATTTGTGTAAGGATAATTTAACTGTGTGCAAGTTTTTGTGTGAAGGATAAGGTGAATATTCAGAGCTCAGTTCTCAAATCACAACAAATAATATTTGTATGCATTGCAGGTTTGATGGAAGCTTCATTAAGAAATGTTTCTAATCCATCTTCCTTACAAAAACTCTTCGATAAATAGATGTTATATAAGCTCTACATCATGACTGATATGGTACATGAGATGTATGAAGATAAGAGGGAGAGCATTATACTTCAAGAGCAGTTTATCACCATGAAGGAGGAGAAGCAAGAGCTTCTTAGAAAGATGAATGAGATGGAGACTCAACTCCATATTTCAAATGAGAACCTATCAAGGATGCATGAGATGGTGACTCAACTCTATGATGCCAATGAAGCCTTAGCCATGTATGTGCATGAAAAAGAGGTATGCAATTCAATTTTATCTTCAATTTCCTCTCAAAATGAATGTGTAGGTGCTTTTGAAAGACACACTAGAGGAATAGGGTCCAAATTATTGATGAAGATCAGCTATGAAGGTAAAGGATTGGGAAAACATGCACAAGGAATATTTGAGCCAATTATTGTTGAGGAAGGCCTAAGTATTTGGGTCTTGGTTATGGACAACATGATGGAGAAAGCTATAAATCTAAGGAGACATGTGAAGGTGTTCCAAGAAGTACTTTCATTTCATGTTCATTACCTCAAGATTTTGAAGATTGTGTTCATGAGGAATGCAAAACTTTACGCACACTTTGTAAGAAGGTGCCCATAAGTGTGAAACTAATGAGAATGGTGAACGAGAGGATGTTTAAAGCTCTAAATTCATCTAATGCATTGTTTTTATTTCTAAGAGAGCCACTACCTCATCAAATTCACTCCTCAAGAAGGCGACAAAGGTGAATTTTCAAGGTATAAATCTTCTTTTAGTCAAGTTTCTTTTTATTATCATAAACATGATAAATCTTCAAATAATATTTGGAGAAAGTTTTCATGTTCCTATTGTGGTTTGGATAACCATAATGTTTCAAGATGTTGGATGAAGATATCCATGCACAGGAAACTTTCAAAGCAAAGGAGGCAGGAAGCCAAAGGTCCATTGGACATGGTAAATCTTCACATAAGATTTGGAGAAAGTTTTCATGTTCCTTTTGTGGTTTGGATAAACATAATGTTTCAAGATGTTGGAAGAAGATAACCATACATAGGAAACTTTCAAATCAAAGAAGGCAAGAAGCCAAAGGTCCATTGGACAATGCAAGCCATGTTGAAAAGAAGATGCAATTTTTTTGCACTCATCAAGAAGAGTCATTTTTAGATTATTTTAATGATCTAAACATAATGGAATAGGTTGTGGAGGCGTTGGAGCACCTTTGAAAGTGTTTTTACCACTTTGAAAAGTAAACAAGCCCAGGGCCACCAGGATGGGAGATCAAGCCTAGATCAGCTGGAAACCAATTTCAGAAATTGAATAGTCATTTTTTAGGTCCTTGGGTATTCTAAAGCTAATGGAGCAGGTTTCAAATCCATTGGAGTAGTGCAGGTGCATGTAATTAGACATTTGACTCTTAACCCCAAGAGGTTGTAACTAGTTGAAGCAGGTCCATGGAGATGTAGCCCATGAGGGTTGAACTTGATTATCATCTATTGTATTATGTGTATGTTGTGTGTTATTTCTCTACATTTAATTTGCTATATATGATTTTTTAACAACTAATTAACTCTTAATTTGATCACCAAAGACACATAAATCCCTTCCAAATTGTTTAACTTGAGACGATCCTAAACACATTTTTATTTAACTGATGAGGGAGCTATCACAAAAATAACTATTTTTCCCATATTCAGATCATCATCCCATGGGTAAGGAATATTTTCCCTTCTTACCACCATTCTTATCTTCAATCTATTATTCATTGGGAAAGAAGAAACTCTTCTTAGAGGAAGTACTATAGACTTTTTCCTCTCTGTTCCATTTAATTCCTAAAGGTAAGGTGGTGACTCTACTGATGAGCTTAGACTTTATGGAAATTTCTACTCCTATTACAAATGTGGTGGCACTATTATATTCTTGAGAGTGCAAGGCCACTACAAAATCTCAAGTCACTTCATTAGCATACCCTTTGAGGAGCTGGAAGAACCCCAACCACTGATGATTTCTGAAGATTTATATCATAAGAGTATGTGGACATATTCTCTTGGTGTCTATTAGCTCCCTTCTATTAAAACCTCCCCCCATTTGTGACTATGTCAGAGAGGTGATTTTCTATGTCTTGTTTCTGAAGGCACTATGATATGGGACCTCGAACATTTTAAATTTTCTCAAAAGGTGGTTTTTTTGTCCCATATTCATTTAACCAGCTCTATAATTTACTGAATTATGGCTTAACTGTGTCCAAATTACCATGAAAATTCCTGCAACTTGACGGGGATGATGACCAGTTACCTCTGCAATTTTTATGTTTTCTAATTGAAGAAGGGTATTGGGGTGCTAATACACCCTGATGGTGGCATGGCTTTCACCTCTCAAGCCTTTGTGGCTTGCCTAAAACTTTTTGTATCACTAGAAGATTTTTCGGTATCACATCCAAAATACAATCCTTGACCATGGATCGAAGCTCCTCGGTGTCTCATGCCTTTATCCTTTGGTAAATGATCTCAAAATGAGTAGTATAATGAGGGGAAATGTTCCATAGTATGCTTTTTATTCTTAATCGAGCAGGCTTGGAGCATATTGGTGATGTGAATTTGGCATGAGGTTTCCATATTTCGACCGTTGCTCCCACTCGAGCCAATCATCTCCCTTTTCCAAGTAATTAACAACCACTTCTTGGTATCCTTTCCCTAAGTGATGTGATAGGTCCATGTGGCATGAAAATCCACAAAATTTTCACTTTAGCTATTCGAGGGTGGCCAAGTTAGGTGGCCACATTTTTCTATATTAAACTATATTTTCTCGATATTTACTCATTTAGTAAAATGATGCATAACGATAGGGTGAGGGTTCCATAGATTAGCCTACCTAATTGTTGATGAGTTGCAAGATCTGTTGATGTAGGGAGATGGAACACTGTGATGGTCACAAATAATGCAGTTTATTTGTTGTGTTTTTTTATTTTTTATTTCTAAGTGAGGTGGTTAATGTCTTTTTTCTTATGGTGTCCTTTGTAGGTACCTCATGGAGACCTTATGAGGTTTTTTTTTATGTGTCTTCCCTTTTGTATTCCCCTGGTAATATTCAGAATTAGATCTTCATCATTCATATCATGCCTTTTGATGTGTTGGATGCATGCACATATGTGCTACAAGAAGCGATCATCATCTTGTAACAAGTCTCTTGTTATAGTTTTGGAGCTCCAACTATCCCTAGGAAGGAAGAAAAAGAGTGTAGAGATGATAACAGTGGTGTTAGGATGTGGAGGGAGTGGTGTAGTGGAGGAAAACATGAGAGAGGAGGCCTTTTGTGTGTATTTAACAGAAACTGGCTCACATTGGTAAAGTAGAGGGTTTGATTAGTGAGTCTTCATGCAAGGGATAGAGTGATGGTTAGGGATAGTAGACATCGGTGGATAATATTTTTTATTTATTTTTGAGGGTTTGGGAGACTTTGGTGAGCTTATTTAGCCTCAAGTATATTTCCTGTAGCATTACAGACTTTCATGTAGCACTACACAAAATCGTGTAGCAACCTAAGACATCCTGTAGAACTGCAGAGAATAGGATAAAATTGGAATTTCTTCTCACCTGGTGGTAAAAATGGATCAGGGGATGCATTCTGGGTTGGAAATGTAGTGGATAGGTAGAGGCGAGAGAGAGAGATGGAAGGAATGTTTCTCCCATTGTGAAAATTGTTCTATTTCAACAACCTATAAAACATAAGTAGGTTAGTGCATAGGTGTTATTTCATTGTTTTGGAATTTTTTCTCTTTTCTTCCATTTTTTTTTTAATTTTTTTTCTCATTGAAGATAGGTGGGTTTCCTCAGAAAAGGTTTTCACCCAAGGATATTTTATTTCTCTGTCTTTTTCCCTTTTTCTCTCTTTTTTTTTTTTTTTTTTTCTCTAGGATTACCTCATGGAGGTTTTCAACCGAGGATTTGGCCTTGGATTCCTCAGAAAGGTTTTCACCCAGGCCTCTTTACTTTTTATTTCTCCTTTTTCTAGGAAGGAAATGGGATGGAAACTATGAAGCTTCCAATTACATTCACATCTCTATTTATTGTATTGATAATTTAGCCTTAGACACATTCATCTTCTACATCTTTAGCCTGTAACCATTGACAAGCAAAGGGATCCCCTCCTCATATATGGTCCTGATTTGAACAACCCCATTGTCATGGAATCTATCCACTTGATAAGGACCCAACCATATGGTCATTAAATTTTCCTTGGAGTCCTTGAATCTGGAGTCATAGAGCAGAACCAAATCTTCTTATTGAAATTGCTTCTCTTTGATGTGCTTGTCATTCCAAACTTTCCTTTGCAGCTTGATTACTTTTGTGTGAAGGAGGGAATGCATTATAAATTCATCCAAACCATTAAGTTTAAGAAACATTTTTTTTTTTTCTTTTTGATGTCCAAGTCTAGCTAAGAAATTGAGCTACCATTCTAAGGATGTTATACTCAAACTCAATTGAAAGTAAATGTTTCTTCCCATAAACTAGATCATATGGAGTGAACCCCATAGTTGTCTTTCAGGTGGTATTGCAATCCCAACCGGCCTCCACCAATATTTCTTCCCAATATTTTCTTCTTCTTCTTACAACTTTGGTGAGGATGTTATCCAAGGATCTATTTATCACCTCCACCTTCCCATTTGATTGAGGATGATAGGAAGTGGAAGTCTTGTGGTTTATTTTGTGATACCTCATGAGGTTCTCAATGAGATGAGATTTAAATTGAGCACCTTGATCAGTGACTACATATTTCGAGTATCAAAACTTGTAGAACACATTCTCTTTCAAAAACTTAGCTACATTCCCTTCTTCGATGCCTTTACAACCCTTGTTCTATCCCACTTGGTCAAGTAATTGGTGAACACTATGGTATACTTATTTTTCCTCAATTGTTGATAAATGGGTCCAATCAATTCCATGCCCCAGTTTTCAAATGGATCTAAAGACACCTAAGGTTGTAAAGGCATTTCATCCATCGGTGTATTGTCCCTGTGACACTAATCACATCTACTGGTGTATCTCTTGGCATCCTGGTGGAGGGTAGGCCAATAGTAGCCAGTTTGAAAGGCATAGAAGGTTATCCTAATAGTAGAAAAATGACCCCCAAAAGGGACCATGATAACATGTTGAGAGGATTTCAATAACCTCTTGATAATTTTATCCGGACGGGATTTGAAAAGATTCCCACCAATCCAAGTAAAAGGGGCTCTTTTTCTTATAAATTTTCTCTTTTCTTTGGATGAAAGGTTTGGAGGAAACCTCTTGGCAACCAGGTAGTTGGATATGTTAGAAAACCAAGGAGAGAGCATTGAGATAGCAAATAGCCATTCATACAAAAAATGATCATCAACCATCCCTTCCTCATCTGTAGATAAAGTTAGTTTAGATAAGAAATTTGCAAAAATATTTTATTTTCCCAGTTTATCAACAATTTTCAAATAAAATTGTTGCAAAAAAAACAACGATCTAATGATTCTAGAATTGAAATCAGTTTTATTCATTAAGTACTTGATGGCTTCATGGTTGGTATGTACAAAAGTCTGATAACCAATATATAGTGCCTGAATTTATTTATAGAATGGACAATAGCTAAGAGCTCATCTTTAGTGAAAATATAGTTTAATTCATCCTTGAATAGATTCTTGTTAATGAAATAAATGGAATAGGGTAATTTATCTTCCAATTGTCCTAAGGCTTCCCCCATAGCTTTATCTGAGGCATTTGTATGAATGTGGAAAGGCAGAGCTTGATTAGGACCTCGAAGTATAAGGGAAATGGTTAGTTTTTCCTTGATGAGATAAAAATAATCCTCACAAATATTAGACTATAAAAACTCACAGAATTTCAAATCTTGGTTTGCAATATTTTCGGAGATATGGTTTGTGGAATTTAGATATTTTGCAGGCTCCCAAATTTCATTTCAAAGAGGTGATCATGGGAAAAACGTCATAACTCTCTCTCTAAGCGTCGGATTGAGATTCTGTAAAAATTGACCACAAGTAAACAGAGTGTATTCTCCTATCTATAAATTTCATAGCTGAAGGAGGAAACAGTGACACGTGGCAAGTCGTACAATTTCGCTCCATTGAACTAGTCCATAATTAGGTCATTGTGGGAGGTTGGACATAACTTTTCCTTGAAGAGTCAAAATCAGGTCAGACCTGTGGCATTTGAAAAAATATTCAGAGGGCTACTTAGGGAAAAAATTTAGCTATTGAGGATCCTAAATCAGATAGATAATTCAGTTTGAATATCGAGCTTCTCAAACGTAAGAAAAAGGTGTGTATTTGGTTTTTAAAATTGCATAATGTTTGTTTGAAAAAGTAGTTTGAAGTGATTTCAAGGGCATATTTTAGAATTTTTATCAGCATTGGGTTTTATAATGCCTCAAAAAAAATAATTCCATACCCATTAAGCCCTCAAAAAGCTATACTATGACGCATGAAGAGGTAGAATTACAGTATGAGATATCAAAATTATGGTACTGAGTGCAAAAAATTTTGATCTTACGAAGAGCAATCGAAGTTGACATAGATGGTTTAAAAGAAGAAATAGAGGCTAATTTGGATGGTTTGAAGGATCAAATAATAGCTAATATGGATGATAAATTAGTGGAAGATCACATCAAGCATCAACAAAAAGTTCTCCAACTCTCAAAGGATAACCTAACCTCGGTGCAAAATCTAATGAAAGAACAAGAGGATCAACATCACATCGAAAGAAGTTTTGAAGCAGTCACTGAAACAAGAAAGTGACAAGTATGATCAATTTCAGATTATCTCAACAAGTGGAAGAAATTTCCTATAAAATATTCCACATGAGTGGATGAGAATTTTATAAAGAAGCATCAAGAAATAATCAACCGTTGAGGAAAACACTTGTTTGAAGGAGAGGGGCATGTTAAGTCCTTATATTAATAGTGTAGTCCCTTATTATTTTATTATAGCTCCCATTATTTTTATTTTTGTACCCCTATAACCCCCATATTGTTATTATTGTGCCTTTAAATTATTATTGTTAGTTCGGCTAGGATTACAATGTGACCCCACTAGGATTACATTGTGGCCCCATGGATTCCTATATATAGAAAGGAGGTTTTGTCATTTGTATCATCCAAGAATTATTCATTCATGTAATTTATTGGAGGTTTCCCCCTTGAAGTGGCTTATATCTAAGGCGTTGATATCTCTTTTCTTCTATTTTTCGCGCTGGTTTCACAACAAAGTTTGAGAAAAAAAAGGTAAGGCAAAGGGCAGTGAAGTATCCTTTTTCATATACCCATAAAAAAGATGGTATTAAATATGATAAGAAAAATATACTAATCATGAGGTAGGGAAAACCATTTACTCAATGAGAATATTTAAACAAATAAATATCTAAGATAAACATTCCAGTGAAACATATAGAGCACGAGAGCTTATCTAACTTTAGTAAATTCACCTTCAGAATTAGAAAACATATAAGATGACACAATAACTTTCATCAATCAAAGAGGAAAATCCTAAACATTTTTTATTAATCTACAAATAACTCCAAGGAAAACTCATAGGCATGGGAAAAGGGAAAGATCAGAACAAGACCTCTTTGACTTAACCTAGCAAGCAGTACTTCAAAGAGAGGTTTCAAGACAGAGTTTAGATAGTTTCAAACAAGCAGGGATTACCATGAGTCATATTTGTAAACTAGTATATTATTCCATAGATGAAACAAGCAAGCATAAAGAGGACTAAAGAGCAACTAAGAATTCTTCAAGCACACCCAGCAAAGGAAAACATCAAGGCCATAGCAAACATGATGATTAAGTTGCTTCAAGGAGCATTTCTCAACCTATACTTTTCTGTTCTATATTAACAAAGAAGAATGAAACATAATGATAACAAGAAAACAAAAAAAAATTAAGAAGACATCACCATTAAACAAGCTTGGGAATCTTGCAAACAAGCTTCTCCATCATCAATCCAAGCAAGCCATTCATCAACTTCACAAAACCAATTTCTTCTCCAAGCTCATAAAAACCATGTATTGCTCTCTAAGTTCATCAATTGCCAACATTTACAATGAGGCCCTCATGCTCTATATAACTCTGGAAAAGAGGGAAAAAACCCTAGATAGGGTTGGAAAATGTCAAAATCACTCATAAATGTCATTTATGCCTAAGATACCATGCAAGGCCCAAGGCACAAAATATCTCATGAAATAAGTGCTAAAATAACTTCTTGCACCTAATTCTAGAGTGATTTTCTTTAAAAAACACTTAAAAATTAATTTCAAATAAATGACTTTGTTTTGTTGACTTTTGGTCCAAAACACACTAAACAGTCCATTTGTGTAGCGCCACTTTCAGCAGAAAATAGGGTATTTTGCAACCAAGTTTTGGACCCCTTCCCGGTGTCAGATTTGGCTCCGTGATGGGTAGTTGCAAACCATGATGAGTCTAATTTCAAAAAATTATTTTATTTGATAGATTCAGCTCTTGTAGCCTAGCCAAAGTTTCATAAATCCCAAGGCTATCATTTGCGCAGTGCCAGGCCCAAAAAAGTGGTAGAAAGGTGAAAAAAGTGAGGTTTTTTGACCTTTTGAGGGGTCAAACCTGCTCCAAATCATATGAAACTTGGTGAGAATAATGTAATAAGTGTGAGAAATCCAAAAATTTCAATTTCTCTTCCTGAAGATGCCGCATGTGTTAGCATAGCGCCAGTGGCGCTGCACTAATGAGCCTTAAACATCACAAAAAACAAGAATTGCTCCAAAATCTCTCAAAATTGGTGGAGACCTTCCTTAAGGGGCCTTGGACAACTTCTGAGAAGCCTCAGCCAAAAATCCAAGGTTTTCATGCTATTTTTCCTCCTTTAGGTTTTGGGCCTCATGGAGGGCTTCCTTAAATTTGGCACAAACAAGCTTGTGTTTCTTGGCATAATACTTTTTCATCTTTCTTTGTAGCTCTAAGCCTCCATTTTCCTTCTTTAGCTTGGCCTCTAAGTGTATGTTTTCTCTCTCAAGTCATGCCTCCCGATCATGTTCAATTTCCATAGCAAGGAGTTCAATGAGGGAAAGTTTCTCCGCTAGGGCTGATTCCTCTTCCTTCTGTTTTTCCAATGCTTTCCTTAGCCCTATGGTTTTTGGCCTCTTCCTAGTTTGCTCCTCTTCGCCTTCACTTTATTCAAATGGGCCCATGTATTCTTCTAGTTTGACTTGTGCTCTTTGGGCTTCTTTCTAGGCTTTGAGTGCTCTAGCCTCATAGATGGCTTGCTGGCCACTCATTTTCTTGTTTTGCATTTGATAGAAGAAAATGGCATCCTTTTCACTCTCCAACTCAGCTTCTAGGTATTCTATTTGTGCATTCTTGTTTTGGAGGAGGGAGTTTAAAATTCTTGTTTCATTTTCTTTATCATTGTCTATATGGATAAGTTCAAACTCCCTTTCTATTTTAGGATCCTCCTCTTCCACATTTACCTGTTGCTTACCCTTTTCCATCTTTTCCTTACCCTTGTCAACCTTTGGAGTTGATGTAGATGGCAAGGCCCCTTGCCTTTTGAAGGCAGCAAACACTTGTCTTGGCCCTCTGTGGTATGTGCATGTGAGAGGAGTGATGGTGGTTTTGGAAGTGTTTTCATCATGGCTATGACCATTGGTGTTGTCATCGGCTCCTTCACCTTCACTAAGATCCCCATCAGTCATCCCATGCTCTATTTGATAGCTGCTTTCTTGACCTTCAACACCATCATCATCATTACTCTCCTTGTTGCTTTTTGTGCTGTAGCTTTGGTTTTATTTGGGATTATCAGCCCCTGCACTTGCTTCACTTTGGTTCTTTTCATCATTAAGGTCCTTTTCTTAATCATCCTCTGTACTGTGTTCACTTTTATCATCATTAGATGGTTTATTTGTGTCATGACTTTCATGACAGCTGTCATGACTGTCATGACAGCTGTCATGACTATCATGACTATCTTCTTTGCTATTATGTCTCCCACTAGCTGTACTACCAGAGTCATCCTCTTTGTCACTGTCTCCCTCTTCAAAATTTGTTTCTACCTCATTATTTCCATCTTCCAGTTCTTTTATTTCCTCTTCATCATCTGTTGTTTCTTCATGTTGATTACTTTCATCTATTTTGTGACTGTCTTCTTTGTTGTGAGCCTCATTTTTTTCATCAATGTTTTCTTGGTCATCACTTTGTTCATTTTTACCATCACTTTCTTTAGTTTGGGCTGAATCAATGGTATCATTACCATCACTTCCTTCCTCCAAATGCTCATTGTTTTTGTCTTCATCATTGCCATGTTCATCTCTCTCCTCTTCAACATCATTTCCCTCTTTTTCTTCCTCATTAATTTATGCCTCTGCCTCACTAATTTCATCACCTTCACCTTGATCTTCTTGTGATTCTTCATTTCCACTTCCTGCTTCACCTGATGCACCAAGAGAAGGAGAGGAAGGGAGGTTTTCCTGTGGTGAGGGTACTTGTGCAGATGAGGAAGGAAGATTTGGTTGATGAGGAGGCTATGGGTTTGTAAACACCTTATGGGTTATGAAAACATCCCAAGGTATACCCTTCTACTCCAACTGATGTAATACCACCATATTGATCAAGGAATGGTGGAACAAGCTATGCATTTGTTGTGTGGGACTCTTCCTCTAGACAATAGAAGACATTTCTCAATGCTCCTAAAGAGATAATAGGGTAATTTTAGCACCTTATATCATGTGAAATGCATGAGGAGTCTGACATGATAGGTATAGAGCTTGGAGTAACTCCCCTCATAGGTGAAGTATTTCATGTTAAACAACATCAAGGATGAAAATCTATGTTTGAGGTGTGAGAAAGGAAAAACTATTTTGCTGCCTCCTCTATACCTTGTTTTGATAAAGGGCTCTAAAAATTATTTTTCCAATTTTTCCTTTTTAAACCACTTTTCACCCACATCTGGGATACCTATAGCCTCAGAGATGGCACCTGCAGAGATATCAAAATCCACTCCCGCAAGGCTTGAGTGTTTTTTGTGTAAATTGAGAAGGAGGAGCCTTGTAAGCTCAGAATGGATCTTCACTTGTTTGACCTGCTCATAAAATTGAAAACACCTTGTATTTTGAAAACATGAAAAGATCCTAGGAGAGGAAGTGATGGCTACTGTGCTTTGAGGTTCCAACCTATTTAAATTCCCTCCCTTATGTTTTGGCCTTAAAGGCCTTTGACCACTTTCACTGCCACTGTTGTTTTCAGCTCCCGACATGGTGATACGAGATACTAGTTTACAAATTATTTCTTGATGAAACAAGGTGAAGATGATGATGGAGTCAACTTTGGAGAATGATTGGTGTGGAGGCTAGGGTTCTTAGGGTTAAGTGGCTTTGGAGCTTAAGGAGACCCATCTCAAAGGTGTATTTCAGTCACCTTAACTCACTTACCCTTTTAAGACATCAAATTGTTTTTTAAGGAGGTTTCAAACACAAAGGCTCATTTGCATGTCATACCTAGGGTTTACTTGTCTAGGGTTTGAAATTTAAAGCCATAAAAGACTAAAAAATTATGAAAAATTTATTTGGGGACAAGTAAAGGAGGTAACTTACCAATTTTTGGTCCTTTTGTAGATTTTGGAAATCAAATGGAGGACAAAATTTGATCTTGAGGAAGGATTTTTATTTTTTCGAACGCTTTTGGCATTTGCGCAACACCCTACCTGAGTTGTTGGGTCGGGTTGTTTGCACAGCGCCGGCATAGCCTGCATGACCGCTAGCACAGCGCTGGGCACGTGCACCATCTATCAGTATTTGGGTGATTTGGGTGGAGTGTTTGCATAGCGCCCGAGTAGTTGTGTACAGGGGTCAGGCGGCTGGTTAGTGCAGTGCCTGAGCTGTCATGCAGAGGTGTCTGGTGGAGGAACCATTTGTCAGTCTCTGGGCGAGTCAGGACCATGTTTGTGCAGCACCCGATATTTGTGTAGCATTGGGAAAAATCTGTGTAGCACCATTCAAATTTGAACTGTTGGATGATTGATTAGTGCAGAGCAGGTGGTTTTTGTAGCGCCAGAACCACTTTGACTAGAAACAACCCGAAAACCATGTTTTTTCTCCTTAAGCCTCTTTATTCTCAACAAGTGCTCAATAAGTTTGAAATGAAACAAAAAAAACACCTTCATACCCTTTGAGGGAAATAAATCAAACTTGTAGACCGACTTTTACCATGTTTTCCAATATTTTTTGTCATTTGACTAATACTCTTCTATATCTTTTGCAAGGGTTTCTTGAAGACCTTTTTCAAGGCATATTTTCTTCTTCTATTTGTGGTGATTGTTGGATGATGAGATGTATATGTATTTTTCATTCCTTTTGACCTTTTGAAAGTTTGGGCATTGATTCAAACTATCTTCAGCATATATTAATCAAACTCAAAACCCCTGTTTTTATCGTCTTGGGCATCTATGATTGCAGGTGACTTGAAACATGTCCTTTGCCTTTCGCAGATTTGACAGTGATATGTATTTTTAATAGAGAGGTGTGCATCAGGTTTACAATGTTTTTCCCTTGGCGACTTCTGATTTCTACAGGTGCCACAACATAGGGTTTTTGGTTTTCTTTTCATTGTTTGGATTTTGACACCTCATCTTGTCAACAATGCACTTATGCTCACATGATTTTGTCCTTTGGAAATTTACTTCATATTTACCTTTATCTTGATCATCTTGGAGACCTTCGACTGTACTTTGGAAATAAAACCTCTTATACTGATACCCTTTATAATTTCTCTCTTTGGTGCAGGTGAAACAGTGCTGCTCTGACAAACCCTAGAGGACACGTTGGATAACTTTTGAATGCCATCTGTTGTTTCTGAAGCAAGACTCATCATCTTATTTTGACCTGTTTTGTCTATATTCCCAAAATCTTAGGTTCTAGGGCTGTTAGAGAAAATTAAATAATGTTGTCTTCTAAGTTCTCTATAGCCCTTCCAAATTCATTTATTATTTTTTTAATTCTTCAATGTGTTCTTGATAGTGGTGATGTGTTTTCTGTCCTTGTGGTATTTGTGATGTTCCTTTGCTTGGCAACACTGTCTTTTCAATCAATCAAAAAATCTTGGTTCTCTTTAAACATAGACCTGCTACCTTTCTCTTTGTTGTGGATGTTTTCTTGTTATGATATCATCTCATTACCTTACCTTTTCTTGTGTTTATGGAAACCTTGATCATTTTTGCAGAAATGTGAATAAGGGAAACTATCCCTTGCAGAATTAGTGCTTTGGCCAAGGAGGCCTTCCTTGAATGTCTTTCTGATCAGTTTTTGACTAAGTCACTTGACCTTATTCTTCTTTAAATGCAGTGTCTTTACATAGGAAAAACAGAGATTTTAGAATACCAAATCAACCCTATGGCTTATGAAACCCTAGGTGACCTAGTGGAAGGTTCCTTGGACTTGGCCTTTGCTTGAAAACTTGAATTGGGATCCTTAGGTGTAAAAAAAATTTTTTGATAGATTGATGTATTGAAGATCCAAAATCCAAAGTTCTTGATTTATCTAAAGAGCCTACAGAGATAGTTTTGAGACCATCAGTGCTTGGGGTATTTTTGGAGATATAGGAGGGTTGGTTGATTGGTGGCCCTAGGTAGCAGTGGAGGGGTTACGTAAAAAAAAATAGAGGATTGAGGCCAAGGTGATAGAACAAAGACAAAATGAGTGACATGAGCCCTTGATGGTTCTTCTATGATTGGTGAGCTGAGGTTGACATGATGGGATGATGAAATAGTGAAAAAATTATCCTAAGGATAATGAAGGTAGTGAGATTTCTATAACTCACAATGTTCATGAACTTTGTTTCTATAAATCTACGGTAAGAATTTAGTCATCTACAAAGGAAAAAATTACTGATGACTAACACTAGATCAACTTGGGGAGGGTGTCTCCTTTTCAGGAGGTGTCCAGAACTTTCAGATCTCTGGCTTACTAGAGACCAGTGCCTCATCCATTGGGCAGATTTTTACGTCTTTTCACTTGTTGATGCTTTCTTGAAGTTGTGATCTAAATAAATTTGAAAAACATGATCAGATCAGCTTCATCTCTACCTACCCAATATACTTGCCTAACATTTTTTTCTTCCTTAGGGTTGAACTGGAAAGCCCTTGATATTTTTTTTTTTTAAAGCAAAACAAGCTATCTACTCCTATATTTTTTCCTCCAAAGTTCAAATTATGCTAATGAAATTTTTATTCTCTACCCAGACTACTCAACTGTCAAGATTAAACTATTTGGCAGGATTCATTCACTAAGCTATAAACATGAAATTGAAATCATGGTTTAAATCATGATTAGGCAATTTGACTTACCATGGGTTTGTGGCATAAGAACAAGCTACACACAAATTTTATTTTTGTACAAAATAAGATAGAAGAATTAGTGTTGTGATACATTGTTTGCTATTCATCCCCATTTTTCTCCTTGGTTCTGTTTTAAGCATGTGGAACCAGTATCTTTCTTTCCTAATCTATCTTTTGATAAGTCAAGTTTGAATTATTTGACCAGCTATCTTTTACTAGCTTATCAACAATAAATTGAAAACATGTTTCATCCATGATTAGGCTAGATGGTTGAAACAAGACCTTCTTTTTGAACCAACAGTGGAATTTGAGGTTGCTCACTTTCAGTAGTACTATTTTTTGGGTATGGGGCTTTACCTATTTTCAAATCTACCCTCTTTTTCTATTTTTCCTGTTTTTTTTATTTCCCTCATGCAATTTTTATGTACAATGAATGAAAACCTTTAAAAATAAGGCTTTTTACAGCTATGGTACATGAGCATCCTGTCCTCAAAAGGATCTCCTAACATCCTTTTTCCATTCAGCTCTTGTAAATAGAAATCATAGTTAGCTTCATTTGAAAACATGGTAAAAATATTTTTCCAAAATTTTTCAAACATTCCATGTTCTCCTTGGTATTCCTTCTTGGAGTCTTGCTTCCAAAATTTGTTTCTGTCAAAGGTCCTCCTTAGGTAAAAAAGGTGTTCTTTATCGACTTCAAAACAGATGATGATGTCATCAAAGTATAGCATAGTAAAGAAGTTGAAAATAGGGGCCATGGCTTTATGGAAGGTGTCTTCATCACTCCATAACTCAAGAAGCATTTGGTTAAACATGTAGTTATTCCAAGGAACTTTGAAAATGTCTTTATATTGATTGATCTGAAGTGGTATCATCTGATGGTAACCTAAAACACTACCAGCCAATGTCATCTTGTTAGAAACTCCTACCCCTATCATAGGATAATTTATCTTGGGAGAAGGGTTTTTTTATTTTATGGAGGTTTTTCCTAGGTACCTAAAGTCTATATATATCCTACATCCCTTTTCTTTATTTTTCAGTGACATAATTTGTTCATGGTTTTCATGGTTTTCCTTGAAAGTAGACCTCTTAGGAACAATGTATATGTTATGAGGCTTTAAGTTTTTACTCCTATATACAAGAGAATCCTGAAACTTCTTGCATAACCTTATGTATTTTATTTTTTTGTGTAATGACAAGGTTCTGGACAACTTAATAATTTTGGGCTTTCCTAGGCTGCCTACATTATATTCCTCTATATAAATTTTAGCAGACATCCTTTTAGGATTCATGGCAACATCTGTGAGAGTCAACAACTTTTCTAGAGGGACAAGACTTTTTGATAATGAGGAGTTTAGATAAGGCAAAAACATATGACTCCTTTGATTCAGATCCCCAAATTTTTCTATTATGCGAAATTAGTTCATCTCTTTTAGATTGAGAAAAGGGAAAAGTTCTATCCTAGAGGTTTGTCCTTCATTTGAGCAACCTGACTTTGATTTTAAACTGATTTGTGGTTTTGAAATTTCATTTTCAATTTGTAGAAATTTAATTCTGGATTTATCATTATATGGTTGTTCAGGGATACTATAGTTTTGAATTTTGAGTTCTTCATCTAAAAACTAGTTTGCCTACTGTAGTGTATCTAGATTGATCTCAACTTCACCTACCAACTCATTGATGTCTTCTTCATTACATAGGATGCAAGAATCAAGATATGAATGAATAGAATAAAGAGGAGTATTGTCTAGCCTTTCTTGACTACTAACCATATATTTCTTATGTGAATCTCAGTATAATCTCCTGGTTTGGTTAAAAACAGGGATGGTAGCATAGGACATGTCTAGTTTAAGGTTTCCATGAAGCTTGGATCCCCAAGATCTGGATAAAAGAATGAAATACTTGGGGGGAATATCTGCCACTGTTATCTCCATGACCAGATTCTTTGCAGGCACTTGTGCCAGGTTGACACAGAGGTCCTTGATTAGGCCCAAATGCTTGACCCTACTCAATTCGAAGGAGTACAGGTCTTTGTAAATTTTAGTTATTTCTAGGCCTAATCTATCAATCACAACTTTTGGCATGAGATTGTGAGAGGCACCAGAATACAGCATGGAATTATGTAAGATTTTGTCATATATGTTGAGGCTGACATAGAAAGGGGGAATGGACCCTTCTTGGTATTTTCCTTCTATTTTGGGTTCAAACAACAGCTCAGGTATGTCATCAGCCAAGTGTAAAGTGTTGGCATCATTTCCCATGTTTAGAACTTTCAGAACTTGAGACGTGTATGTTCCTTAGGTAATTAGTTCTGTGAGAGGCATGGTAATCTTAATTTTAGTAATCTCCCCCTAAAAAATGAAAGGTATTTGTGTCTTAGACAGATTTATATTAGTTTTCTCAAGCATAACCTTTTCCATAGGTTTAGTTAGTTGAATTTGATTTGGGACTTTAGACAAGAAGATTTTTCCAGGTCCACTAGTTGAGGTACTAGGGCAACTTGGGTCACTATTTCGTTGGCTAATTTTTTCTTTTTTTGGGTCGTCTTTCTTAGCCATAGTGTTTGTGTCTATTGTCCTCTTGGAGGTTCTTTCAAGTGTTTTCATAATAGAAGTGTCTATTTGGATTTTCTTGGGAGGTTCTAGGTTATTTTTGCTCCTAAGGTCATATTGCCTATGGACTTCCATTATGGCATTTAAAAATCCCAAGCAGTAATCTTCAGAATCCTTATGGTTTGTGTCATTTTGATCTGAGGAAAAGAAACCTTGTTCTTATTTGGTGAGAAAGACATCATATTCATTATCAGAACCTGTTAGGTTGATATGGTTTTCTTCAGGGTCTGTAATTCCTCCTTCTTCTTCATCTACACAGCTTTTTTGAAAGGGAGGTCTGATTTGTTGGTCATTTTCCCTTTGTTTGATTTGAGGAATGTCTCTTCTGAAGTTTTGAGGTCTATTTCTCTTTTGGAGATTGGCTTGGTTTTCCCTAGGAGGTTTCCTTTCATTCAAGTTTATCTTTTCTATCATTCTCTCCATTGTTCTCATTAGGCTATCCATTTTGGTATTGGATGAGGAGGTTGAGGGCATGGTTTCATCTTTGTAGGTCACTCTCTTTCTAATATCATCCTAGCTCTCTTTTCAATCAAGTTGACTTCAGCACCAATAGATGCATTTTACATTTCTTCTAAGGTTTTACGGTCTCTCTCTCTTAATTGGAATGTCATGTCCGAATCAAAGCCTTCTATAAATTTCACTAGTGCTAGGCCTTGTGGGGGTTTCATGTGAGGTGGGAGGGCATTGTAGACACTGTTAAACCTGGTGATATAATCTTGCACACTTTACCCTACATTCCTCTTAAGGTTTTTATATTCAGAAAGGATTTGGAGGGGATTTTTCTTGATTTCCCACTTGTTTATGAAAGTTTGGTAGAGAGAAGGGAGATCATGTATTGTGTTAGGAGTCAATGCTTTGAACCATTTTTTGGTGTCTCCTCCTAATCTTTGTGCAAATTTCCTCTTTTTAATGGTTTCTTCTTCTATCTCCATGTAATCAAAGGCATCATTTATCCTATCTACATGTTGTTTGGAAGTGATAGACTCAGCTCCTTTGAAACGAGGGATCTTGGAATGGAAGTCATTTGGAAAAGGCACTAGAAGTTGAGGTAAGGCCAAGGGGGCATACCAAGTTGCCATGATGGGAGCTAATGGAGGGTTTACAAGAGGAGGGTTAGTGAAAGGAGATGTATGATGAAGAGGAATGGTTTTCATAGTGGTGGAATGGATGGGTGTGGTGCAAGTACTCGAACCAGCAAACTGATTCTAAATAGATTTGATATGGAAAGAGGTAAAGTGGTAGAGAAGATGAAAGTTAGGTGGGTTGGAAGGAGAAGCTTCTCTACTAGAACTCTGTTGAAAATCTATGGGCTCAAGGTTGATTTGGTCAATATTAGTTTGTGAATTGGTTTTGAAAAGGTTCTTTGTATGGTGCAAGTCAAACTGGGGATCTTGCAAAGCTGTAAGATGTTCAGGTACAGAGCTTGCTCTGTGAATGGTCCTAATAGTGGTCAAGTTTCCAAATCTAGAATTTTTCCACAAAATATTCTCTAGGTCATCAACTATGTTGGGAGGGTTTGGGTCTGGATGAGATCTAGTACTGATCCTATGTGAAGCCAGATTTCAAGCTTAAAAATCAGAGAGGCTAAAATTTTTTAGGATTGTTTTCCGAATAATTTCCTCTCTTAGTGCTTGATAAACTCTCACAATGTATAGTTGGATTCATAAACTTCTCAAGGTTGGCTTGACACAAATCGAGGGAGTCTTACAAATATTAGTGAAGTATTAGGCCTACTGGAGGCTAGTGGAGTCATTAGCTGGATATTTTGTTGTTTTTAAGGATGTATGTTTATTTTCCACCACCAATAACTAACAAAAAACCAATCTCGCGATGTTTTAGGGTTTTCTGAGATTTATTTTTGTAGTTTTAAGTTTTGTAAGAGTGTCTTATAGCTGAATCATCATTTTTCTAAGATGTTGAAACAAACAGAGTCTACGCTTGGCTGTTAGTTGAGTTCAGTATGGTTTGACAAAGGTTTCTAAAGTCCTAAGGGATACTTAGATTGTAACTGACTCAGAAGGTCCCACCGTGATCGCTAGAATGTTAGTGTGGTGATGAGGTGGTGATAAATCACCAGTTACTATTAGTCAAGGGTTTATGAATCTTTTAAGTATTATTTAAGCATGAACTTACTTAGAAGGTCCCACCGTGATCACCAGAATGTTGGTGTGGCGATGAGGTGGCAGATTCACTAGATTTCCTAATTCTAACTGAGGTAAAAATATTCTTAAGATATATTCGAGAAACTATGTACTCAGAAGGTCCCACAGTGATCGCCATAATGTTGGGGTTTCGTGATTTAGCAGATTGGTATACCAAATGACATGGCAACTTGAAACCAGTCTTTCGAGTCCTAGGACCTAGCCTTCCTAGACTCAGAGAGGGATCTCTCTATTTGATCCAAAGGATGTGTTCTTGTTTGGTTTAGATGCTTGATTTTAGGCTAGTTCTTAAGTGTAGGGTTTGTTGATTTTGTTTGGTTGGGTAAGATGAACATGTAGAATAGGTGGAGTGAGAGGTCTTTAAATCATTGGGCTATGGAGTCAATAAAAGTCATGAGTATCTCAATAATGAATTAGAGTGTGTTAAAGGGCCAATCTAGTGTGGTCAATGGATCCTTAAGGTCATCAGTGAAGTGAAGTGAAAATTAATTTTTGGAAAAACAAGATAAGGCAAAGGGTAGTGAAGTATCCTTTTTCGTATACCCATAAACAAGAAGGTCTTAAATATGATAAGCAAACGATACTAATCATGAGATAGGGCAAACCATTTACTCAATAACAATAGTTAAACAGATAAATATCTAAGATAAACATTCTAGTGAAACATAGAATTCATAAGAACTTATCTAACTTTGGTAAATTCACCTTCAGAATTAGAAAACATATAAGATTACACAATAACTTTCATCAATCAAAGAGGGAACTCATAAACATTTTTTATTAAGCTAAAAACAACTCTGAGGAAAACTTATAGGCATGGGAAAAGGGAAAGATCAGAACAAGACATCTTTGACTTAACCTAGCAAGTTGTACTTCAAAGAGAGGTTTCAAGACAGAGTTTAGATAGTTTCAAACAAGCAGGGATTACCATGAGTCATATTTGTAAACTATTGTATTAGTCCATAGATGAAACAAACAAGCATAAAGAGGCCTGAAGAGAAACTAAGAATTCTTCAAGCACACCCAATAAAGGAAAACATCAAGGCCATAGCAAACAGGAGGATTCTTCAAGGAAAATTTCTCAACCTATACTTTTCTGTTTTATAGTAACAAAGAAGAATGAAACATAATGATAAAAAAAAAAAAAAAAAAATTAAGAATACATCACCATTAACCAAGCTTAGGAATCTTGCAAACAAGCTTCTCCATCATCAATCCAAGCAAGCCATTCATCAACTTCACAAAACCAATTTCTTCTCCAAGCTCATAAAAACCATGTATTGCTCTCTAAGTTCATCAAATGCCAACATTTACAATGAGGCCGTCATGCTGTATTTAACTCAGGAAAAGAGGGAAAAAACCCTAGATAGGGTTGGAAAATGTCAAAATCAATCATAAATGTCATTTATGCCTAAGAGACCATGCAAGGCCCAAGGCACAAAATATCTCATGAAATAAATGCTAAAATAATTTATTGCACCTAATTCTAGAGTGATTTTATTCAAAAAACACTTAAAAATTAATTTTAAATAAATTAGTGTGTTTTGTTGACTTTTGGTCCAAAACACACTAAACATTCCATTTGTTCAGCGCCACTTTCAGCAGAGAATAGGGTCTTTTGCAACCGAGTTTTGGACCCCTTCCCGGTGTCGGATTTGGCTCCGTGATGGCGCGTTGGAAACCCTGATGAGTCTACTTTCCAAAAATGATTCTAGTTTCTAGATCCAGCTCCTATAGCTTATTAAAAACGTAAAAAATCCCAAGAGTGTCATTTGCGCAACGCCAGGCCCAAAACGGTGGCAGAAAGGTCAAAAAAATGAGGTTTTGTGACCTTTTGAGGGGTCATACCTACTCCAAATCATCTAAAACTTGGTGAGAATAATGTAATAAGTGTGAGAAATCCAAAAATTTCACGCTATCCTCCTGAATATGCCCCATGTGTTAGCTAATGAGCCTTAAAAATCACAAAAAACAAGAATTTCTCCCAAATCTCTCAAAATTTATGGAGACCTTCCTTAAGGGGTCTTGGACAACTGCTGAGAACGCTCAGCCAAAAATCGAAGGTTTTCATGCTATTTTTCCTCCTTTATGGTTTGGGCATCATGGAGGGATTCCTTAAATTTGGCACAAACAATCTTGGTGTTTCTTGGCATAATACTTTTTCATATTTCTTTGCAGCTCTAAGCCTTCATTTGGCTTCCTTAGGTTGGCCTCTAGGTGTATGTTTTCCCTCTCAAGCCATGACTCCCGATCATGTTAAATTTCCATAGCAAGGAGTTTAGTGAGGGAAAGTTGCTTTGCTAGGTTTGATTCCTCTTCTTTCTATTTTTCCAATCCTTTCCTTATCCCCATGGTTTTTGGCCTCTTCCTAGGTTGCTCCTCTTCACCTTCACTTTCTTCAAATGGGCCCATGTATTCTTCAAGTTTTACTTTTTCTCTTTGCGCTTCTTTTCGGGATTTGAGTGCTCTAGCCTCATAGATGGCTTGTTGGGCACTCATTTTCTTGTTTTTCATTTGATATAAGTAAATGGCATCCTTTGCACTCTCCAAATTAGCTTCTAGTTCTTCTATTTGCGCATTCTTGTTTTGGAGGAGGGAGTTTAAAATTCTTGTTTCATTTTTTTCATCATTGTCTATATGGATAAGTTCAAAATCCATTTCTACTTTAGGATCCTCATCTTCCACCTTTACCTATTGCTTACCCTTTTCCATATTTTCCTTGCCCTTGTCAAGCTTTGGAGTTGATGTAGATGGCAAGGCCCCTTGCCTTTTGAAGGCAGCAAATACTTGTCTTGGCCCTCTCTGGTATATGCATGTGAGAGGAGTGATGGTGGTTTTGGAAGTGTTTTCATCATGATGTTTGTGACCCTTGGTGTTGTCATTAGCTCCTTCACCTTCACTAATATCCTCATCAGTCATCCCATGCTCTGTTTGATAGTTGCTTTCTTGACCTTCAACACCATCATCATCATTACTGTCCTTGCTTCTTTCTGTGTTGTAGATATGGTTTTCTTTGGGATTATTAGCCCCTGCACTTGCTTCACTTTGGTTTTGCTCATCATTAAGGTTCTTTTCTTCCTCATCCTTTGTACTGTGTTCACTTTAATCATCATTAGAAGGTTGATTTGTGTCCTCACTATCGTGACTGTCATGACTATCTTCTTTGCTATTCTGTCTCACATTGGCTATAATTTCAGAGTCATCCTCTTTGTCACTATCTCCCTCTTCAAACTCTATTTCTGCCTCATTATTTCTGTCTTCCTATTCTTCTTTTTCCTCTTCATCATCTGTTGTTTCTTCATGTTCATAATTTCATCTATTTTGTCACTGTCTTCTTTGTTGTTAGCCTCCTTTTTTTCATCAATGTTTTCTTGGTCATCACTTTGCTCATTTGTACCATCACTTTCTTTACTTTGGGATGAATCAATGGTTTCATTACCATCACTACCTTCCTCCAAATGCTCACTCTTTTTGTTTTCATCACTGCCATGTGCATCTCCCTCCTCTTAAACATGAATTCCCTCTTGTTCTTCCTCATTAATTTATGTCTCTTCCTCACTAATTTCATCACCTTCACCCTCATATTTTTGTGATTATTCATTAAAAATTCCTACTTCACCTGATGCACCAAGAGAAGGGGAGGAAGGGAGGTTTGCCTATGGTGAGGGTACTTGTGCAGATGACGAAGGAAAATTTGGTTGATGAGGAGGTTGTGGGTTTGTAAAGACCTCATGTGTTATGAAAACATCCCAAGGAATACCCTACTTCTCCAACTGATGTAATACCACCATATTGATCAAGGAATGGTGGAACAAGCTATGCATTTGTTGTGTGGGATTCCTCCTCTGGAAAACAGAAGACATTTTCTCAATTCTCCTATAGAGATAGTAGGGTAAGTTTAGCACCTTAGCTCCAGTGGAATGCATGAGGAGTCTGACATGATAGGTATAGAGCCTAGAGTACCTCCCCTCACAGGTGAAGTATTTCATGATAACCAACATCAAGGAGGAAAATCTGTGTTTGAGGTGTGATAAAGGGAAAATTGTTTTGCTGCCTCCTCTATACCTTGTTTTGATAAAGAGATCTAAAAAGTCTTTGTCCAATTTGCCCTTTTTAGACCACTTTTCACCCACAGCTAGGATACCTATAGCCTCAGAGATGTCACTTGCTCAGATCTAAAAATCCACTCCTGCAAGGCTTGAGTTTTTGTTGTGTAAATTAAGAATGATGAGCCTTGTAAGCTTAGGATGGCTCCTCACTTGTTTGAACTTTTCACAAAATTGAAAACACCTTGTATTCTGAAAACATGACAAAATCTTAAGAGAGGAAGTGATGGCTATCATGCTTTGAGGTTCCAACCTATTTAACTTCCCTCCCTTATGTTTTGGTCTTAAAAGCCTTTGACCACTTTCACTGCCATTGTTGTTTTCAGCTCCCAACATGGTGATAGGAGATACTGGTTTACAAATTAGGGCTTGATGAAACAAGGTGAAGATGATGATGTAGTCAAATTTGGAGAATGAGTGGTGTGGAGGCTAGGGTTCTTAGGGTTAAGTGGCTTTGGAGCTTAAAGAGACCCTTCTCGAAGGGTGTATTCAGTCACCTTAACTCACTTACCCTTTTAATACATCAAACTAATTTTAAGGAGGTTTTAAACATAACAGCTCATTTCCATTCTAGAACTAGGGTTTATTTGTCTAGGGTTTGAGATTTTAAGCCCTAAAAGACTAAAAAATTATGGAAAATCACTTTGGGGAAAATTAAAGGAGGTAAGTTGCTAATTTTTGGTCCTTTTGTAGACTTTTTAAATCAAATGGAGGACAAAATTTCAGCGTAAGGCAGGATTTTTCTTGTTTTGGAGGCTTCTGGCATTTGAGGAGTGCCCCATTTGAGCTGTCAGGTTGGGTTGTTTGTGCAGCACCGGCAAGGCCTGCACAGTGATTAGCACAGTGCCGGGTGTGTGCACCGTCTGCCGATCTCTGGGTGAGTTGGGTGGAGTGTTTGCATAGCACCCAAGTAGTTGTGTACAGGGGTCAGGTGGCTTATTACCACAGCACCCGAGTTGTCGTGTAGAGGTGTCGGATGGATGCATCGTTTGCCAGTCTTTGGGCAAGTCAGGCCTGAATTTGTGTAGCACTTGATATTTGCATAGCACTGGGAAAAATTTGCAAAGTGTCGTTCAAATTTGAACGGATGGATGAGAGGTTAGCATAAGGCCGACCTGTATTTTCGTAGCGCTGTTGGTTTGCGTAGCGCAAGAACCACCTTGCCAGAAACAACCCAAAAACCCTATTGTTTCTCCTTAAGCCTCTTTCTTCTCACCAAGTGCTCAATAAGTTTGAATTGAAACAAAAAAAACACCTTTATATCCTTTGAGGGAAATAAATCAAATTTGTAGACCCACTTTTCCCATGTTTTCCAATATTTTTTGTCATTTGACTGATACTCTTTTATATCTTTTGAAGGGGTTTCTTGAAGGCCTTTTTCAAGGCATATTCTCTTCTTCTATTTGTGGTGATTGATGGCTGATGAGATGTATATCTATTTTTCATCCCTTTTAACCTTTTGAAATTTTGGGCACTGATTCAAACTATCTTCAGCATATATTCATCAAACTGAAAAACCTTGTTTTTATCTCCTTGGGCTAATTTGATTGTAGCTGACCTGAAACATGTCCTTTTCCTTTTGGAGATTTGATAGTGATATTCCCTTTTAACAAAGAGTTGTGCAATAGGTTTACCACGTTTTTCCCTTGGCCACTTCTGATTTCTGCAGGTGCCACAACATAGGGTTTTTGGTCTACTTGTCATTGTTTGGATTTTGACACCTCATCTTGTTAACAGTGCACTTATGCTCCGCATGATTTTCTCCTTTGTAATTTTACTTCATGTTTACCTTTATCTTGATCATCTTGGAGACCTTTGACTGTACTTTGGAAAGAAAACCTCTTATACTAATACCCTTTATAATTTCTCTCTTTGGTGCAGGTGAAACAGTGCTGCTCTGACAAACCCTAGAGGACACCCTGGATAACTTTTGAATGCCATCTGTTATTTCTGAAGGATGACTCATCATCTTATTTTGACCTGTTTTATCTATATTCCCAAACTCTTAGGTTTTAGTACTGTTAGAGAAAAGTAAACAGTGATGTCTTCTAGGTTCTCTATAACCCTTCCAAATTCATTTATTATTTCTGAAAATATTCAATGTTTTCTTGATAGTGTTGAGGTGTTTTTTGTCCTTGTGGTCTTTGAGATGTTACTTTTCTTGGCAGCACTATCTTGCCAATCAATCAAAAAATCTTGATTGTCTTTAAACACATGCCTATTTCCTTTCTCTTTGTTGTGGATGTCTTCTTGTGATGATCTCATCTCATTACCTTACCTCTTCTTGTACTGATGGCAACCTCAATCATTTTTGTAGAAATGTGAACAAGGGTATTTGTCCCTTGCAGAATTAGTTCTTTCACCAAGGAGGCCTTCCTTGAATGGATTTTTGATCACTTTTTGACTAAGTCACCTGAACTTCTTCTTCTTTAAATTCATCCTCTTTACGCAGGAAAAACAAATATTTTACAATACCAAATCAACCCTGTTAGCACCCCTATGAAATTCTTGGAAAGCCAGCTAGGGGCTAGATTGTTTTGAGCCTTTAAGGAATTCCTTTCCCCTGAAAACCCATCCTCCTTGAAGTCTCTCAATTGTTGTGCCTAATACAAAACCTCTCTGCTAATACATTGCTCAAAAAGGGCCTATTATTCCCTCCTTTACCCCTGCGAAATACATCAATTCCCCTTCTTTTCCCTTTATCCGAATTCCCTTTCTTCCCACCCCAAGATTCCCCCTCTCTATGCCTAAATCCCCCAAAATCCCCTTTAAATTTCCCCATCTCCCTTATTTCCCTAGTTTCCCCCTCCATCTTCCCTACCGTTACCCTTTGATTGCCCCCAAAATGCATTACAAATGAATTAAAATGATAAATTTTATGTTTTTAGGTCTTAGCCCTTCTTCTGATAGCCCCACGCCCTTTTCCTTCCATAGAACCCTGCGCCGTGACCTAGGCGTTTCCCCTACGGGGGGCTTTATTCTATCCGTATGGTCAGACCATGGTGGCCCCGTATTTGACTCCTCGGTATGTGTTATGATCTAATCTAACGGCTGTCATTCACTGCGGGGGGTCGCTCCAACAGCCTCGTGTCCATACACCTTGGCCCCCCATAGTTGATCTCCTCCATCCATTCATTTTTCATTCCAATGGCGCGGAGCGCGCCTGAAATGGTGGACCCAGCCAACCATACGTCATTTCTCCCAAAACCGCGTTGTTTTTCCGCACCGCCGATGGACGCTGAGTGGTTTTCCTTGGACACCCAGCGATTCCACTCAGCTCCTGCCACGCGTCCTCCTCACTGCTCCGAAACCGCCCTGATTTCACGCATTAACTTCCTGCCCATGACGCCTAGTGAAATCCGTGTCAGTCGTTAGATCTCGAAAGCTCCATCCGACGGCTCCCGATCACCAGAGATGCACAATATTTAATGAAATCGCGCACGCGATAGCTCTTGTTCTGGCCCACCATCCGTCGCCCTCCACCGTTGTTCTTAGCCCGATCGACGGTCCAGATCTATCCATGCATTGTTGACCATTCCACCATCGCCTGGGTCCCCATGTCATCTGTCCACTTGGCTGTCCGTACGCCACGTCGCCCCACGTGCATATCCCGTACCATTCAACCATTCCGACACATATAACGTCCCGTTTTCATGGTTTTTTAATGTTTTTCATGCGTTTTTCATTCTGCAACGTCCGCCAACCTTACCAGAGTGATTTTTCACCATTTCCCCTGCAATGTTTCCCCTCCATTCCATCTGCATGGCCATTTCCTCCATCCGCACTGCATCCATTGCTCCGTCCATTGTTTTCTTCACAGGTTTGCTATGTTGCAAGGTTTCTAGAGGAAGAAAACCACCGCTGTTCAGTGTACTATCTCAATGGCGAGCGACACAGACAAGATCAAATCCAATGAACTAGTACCATCATGAGAGAGTCAAGGAATGGGGCTGTCAGGACTTGCATTAAAGAAAAGCAGAGTTCAAACGCTGGAAATCCTGCCAGCACCATTTAAAGCTCGAGCTAACTCGACAGAGGCAGTAATTAAGCAGCAAATAATTTTAGTACAGAGCAGAGGGATTAGGGCACATCAACGAAGATCTTAAGCCCTAAATGAGAAATTTAAGAGGCGAAGCACCATTTTTAAGACCTCGAGGATCGATCTGGAGGTCCTGAACATTAGTAAGAGGTAATATCAGGGCTTATTTGTCAGCATAATGTTTTTCCCCACATAAGATGCCATGCCCATATACTCTTTTTATTTATGCGCGAACTAAGGAGCTTCACCTAACAGCTACTAGCTCAAGAAACCAAAACATTTATGAGACAGACCTTTCAGCAGTTTATTTTATTTTTTATTTACGACACCAGGAGTACTTCGACCAAAAATGTCAAGATCATATCTGGAGAAAATCATTCTTTCCCAAGGGAGGTGACAGAGATTAAATATACAGCATGTCAAATAGAGCCTGGCTTAGCCTCAGAATACTTAAACAATAATATTTAATATTCACGTACTTCCTACCTGGGTCTGTCTCTTCTGCTTATAAACTATAAAGCACAGAGGATATTATTGTAATGGCTGTTGATGAGAAATCAAGGAATGCAAGCATTGTCTTATTGAGGACGAGTTCTCTCAGGTAATATCAGAAGATATACCGTAGACCAGATGTATTCGTACGAATGTTCAAGCTATGGGCTATGATGTACATGATTGGTGTTGTTTTTAATATGACAAGCATGTTTCTTTGGATCCTGATCTAAAGCAGCTGGTGATGTTTCCTCTTTCTCTGTATTTGTGATTGACTTGCTCTTATGTTATGTCCCGTTTCATTTCATTTCTGTTGGTAGGCAACAGAATTATAATATAGGATTCACCCTTGTTAGGTGCCCTATGTTTCCTGCTCTCCCTACTTCAATGTTTTCTTCTTATATGTGTATCTGAATGTTGATTTCAATTGGTTTAACCAATGTAGTGGATGTTATTTCCTGCTCCCTGATGTAAGAACTAATGAAATCTGTGTTTAGATGTTCTCGGTAGGATTTAGTTGAATGTTTTGAGAACCCTGGAGGTCTAGAACCTGATCTCTGCCTCTCTAGGATTTTTCTATCTCATTTAAACCTTCCCAAAGTCCCTCGTATCTCCTCTTATTCTGTCCAAGCAGGCCTGGAGTTAAATGACCTCTGGCCTGATCTATAGACAGAGTTGGATGGATCCCCTTCACTCAATTTCAATCCTTAATGTCCCATCCCACCAATCATCCTTTAAGATCCAAATGCTCTAGATAACTAGCCCAATTGAAAGCTTGCACATTGACTACAAATAAATCCTTTCTTGACTCCATAGCCCAATGGCTTTGATGTTCTCTGAGTCATCTGTCTCTGCCTAAGCTTCCTCTTTGCTCATCCTTGTCTTATATTGGTCCTCATTTTCCTGATTCCCTCCAACCAAACACAAACAATCAAAAAAACAACCATGAGCCTATAACTAGCCTAAAATCATAACATCTGAGCTTCAAAGACATATACTTTAAATCATATAGAGAGATCCCTCTCTGGACCTAGGAGGGCTAGATCCTAAGGTCTGAAAGCGGTTCTATGTTGTCTCATCTTTTGGTCTCTGTCAACCTGGCCAAAACATGGGAACCCCAACATAATGGCGACTCCGCTGGGGAATTCTGAGTACATTTCACCTTAAACATTCGTAAAAGACTTAGAAACTTAGAACTCTGGTTAGGTTGACAGTAAATCACCCCTTTCTTGAATCGACCTCCATTATTGAATATCCACCATACTCTTAGACAGAGCCTGGAAAGGGCCAGGTAGCCTCCAGATCTCATCCTCTTTTTAGAGGTGACATATTTGGTAAATGCCCTCCCATTCAATCTCTGGTTGGAGCTTGTTGATTCAGAGGATATTTCTCAAAGGTGATAGTGCCTGAGCACTGTGGTGGAAAGTGTACTCCCTAGAAACATCCTAAACCTTCCACCTGGTGACTCCATTGTTCCCAAACGAAAAGACTCCACTGGTGATCAGTAGGCCTGCTGATTGTCTTGGTTTCACAATAGACTCCATTGGGAGACCAGTCCCTGAGACAACATTAACCACAGTAGAAGTGAAAAATAGGGTTAAGCTGCTTGGCTCATAAACAACATTCTGGCTTTCAGAACCATCCACACAAGAGCTTATCCCAACCCTGACCCACCGGAAATAGTTGAAAATCCAGAGAGTATCCTCAGAGGATCTCCTACACCTAAAATACCAACCATTTCCAGCCACATTCTTAGAGCCAATTCTGTGCCAGAAAACCTAACAACTCTAGCACATATTCTCCCTGACCTAGGCACACCTAATAGACTATTAAGAACTAGGTCATTCAATCATCTAGACCAGCAAGACCTCGAAGTTAATAATACATCATCTAAAAGGGGTCAAAACACTAGGGACAGTGAGACCCCTCCTTCTACACCACCTAATTTTCACTTCCTTCAAAACTTGGGGCTCTCTCACCCTAGGTTTGCTCAACAGACTTATGCTGGTCCAAACATCCCTGTCATCCAAATACCAGTTGCTCAATCTAACCCTTTACCCCATCAGAACATCATTATGGCAGCCTGGTATGCACCTTTGCTTTTACCTCAACCCTTGTTACCCTTGCCCAATTATTATCAATAAAAAATCCCACACTTCACTGCTAAATAGTCCATAACAGCTCAGCAACATGTAGATAAGATGGAGGACTCTTTTGATTATATGGAAATTGATGATGAAACAATCAAAATGAGGATCTTTGCCCAAAGCTTAGGAGGTGAGGTGAAGAAATGGTTTAAAGAATTTCCCCCTGGCAGCATTCAAGATCTCCCTGCATTATACCAGACATTCATAAACAAGTGGGAGGTTATAGAAAACCCTTGCCAGCTCCTAGCAGAATACATGTCCCTTAAGAGGAATGTAGGAGAGAGTGTTCATAATTACACCACTAGATTCAATAGCATTTATAATGCTCTCCCTCCACACATGAAACCTTCACAAGGTATGGCCCTAGAAAAATATCCTGATGGATTTGATGCTGACATGGCTTATGAGCTTAGAGATAAAGAGTATACCACACTGGAAGACATGCAGAAAGGAGCCATAACCATAGAAGCAAACTTAATGGAAAAAAGGGCAAGATTAAAAGCTAAAAAGAGGGTAACATATAGGGATGACAATGTAGCTTCCACATCTGATCCCAAATATGACAGACTGTCTAAAAATGTGGAAGAACTACAACAAATGATAAAGAGGATGGTTTTCCAAAACAACAACCAAAATAGAAACCAGAACCAAAACATTAGAAGAAACAATGTTGCTCCCAACAGACAAAGAGAGTCAGATCAGCAAATTATTCCCCCATTTCAAGAAAAAATTTTAGATGCAGATGAGGGAATCATTGAAGAGTCTGAAGGGAATACAATAAACATGTTTGAAACAGAAGGCTCAATCCTAAATTATGATTCAGAAAAAGACCAGCCCTTCACCACTGGTTATGATGAGGAATGGTTGGAAACTGAGAATTACAAATTAGGATTTGAGGATGCCATGCTACAGGTCAGGGAAAAATACGAACTTAGGAGCAAGAAAAGCCAATATGCTTCCAAAACAAAGACTCCTGAGGTAACCATCAAGAAAATACCTGAAAAAACTTCTAAAGCAACCTTTGTAAATAATAAAACAGCAGCTGAAAGTTCTGGTAAGCATAAAGAGAAGGACAACCAGGACACTGGAAAACAAAGCCAACCAACCAACAATACTAGCACTTCGGTTAGTACTCCTGATATGACTGTTCCAAACCTTGTACATAGTGAGAAAACACCAAATGACTCAGCTACCAAGGCAGCAAATAAAACAGAGTCAAGTGTTTCCAAGACATAGTCCACTTTCAATTTAGAGAGTGAACTTGCAAAAATCAAAATCTTTGTACCATTATCTGAGCTGGCCACTCAGGATGTATATAAAGGCCAAATTTTGAAAGAATTAAGTCTGGGAGAAATGAATGATTCTGTAAATTTGAATGATGATCAACCCGCCCTCCTCTTTGGTCCAAAAATTGAAGGAAAGTTTCAGGAAGGGGTAGTTCCACCTTTTTATATCAGTCTTAACATTCATGACAAGATACTCCATAATGCCATGCATGATTCTGGTGCATCACACAATCTAATGCCCAAGGTAGTAATGGAGAAGCTAGGCCTAGAAATCACTAGACCCTACAAAGACTTATATTCATTTGACTCCAGCAGAGTAAAATTCCTAGGCCTAATCAAACATCTATGTGTGAGTTTAACCCAGATTCCTGCCAAGTGTATGGTCATGGATGTTGTGGTGGCAGATGTGCCACCTAAGTATGGCATGCTATTTTCAAGATCATGGGGAGCCAAACTACAAGGAACAATGCAGATGGATGGCTCTTATGCCACTATCCCTATATTTGGCCAACTTAGAAGACTTTATAGAGAGTCTCAGATGAAATTCTTAGTTAGTAGCCCCGAGAAACCTAAAAAATCACCATTATACTCTGTACATACAGATCTAGACTCTTTCATTCTCTACAATGACCAATCCCCAGAAGAGCCGAGATCAGATAATGGAAATACAAACATACAACCCATGGATTTCAACATAATGGCTACTCTGGAAGAATACAAAGAAGAAGACCAGGGAAAAAATGCTGAAAATATAACTCTGAATGAAACAGAAACAGAAAAAAAATAGCAAGCTAGCCACCTCCCTGATCTCTATGCCCATAATGAATCACAAAATGACCCCCCTCCTAGCACAAGCCTCATAACTTCACATAATGGCGAACCCAGCTGTAGGGGATGGGATGAAAATGAATTGAAGAAAGAACCCCTGCGGGAAATGAACTTTGATGGGTCCTGTACTAGACAAAATGCTGGAGCAGGAGTGTGGCTGCGTAACACTGAAAATGATCACGCATAGAGCCACACTGTCAATCTGCATTTCAAATTCACGAATAACATTGCAAAATATGAGGCTCTGATCTTGGGCTTAAATATGTTGAAAAAATTAGGAGCCTGTAGGATAGCTGTGAGAGGAGACTCAGAGTTAGTAATCAAACAAGCGAATGGTGAGTATTCAGCAAAACATCCCAGGCTTAGGGCATACAGGAATGATACTCTAGATTTGCTGAAAAAGTTTGTTGAATATGAGTTAGTATTCATTCCTAGGGGGGAAAACGCAGTTGCAAATGGATTAGCTTGCCTAGCTAGCTCATATCCTAAGACCCTAGTTGACCAAAAAATTATCATCAGGACAAAGTCCCGGACTGCGTGCCAGGCAAATGAAAAATATGGCGAGTCTTTGGAAAGTGTCAAGCGACTGAAGATTACGACGAGGCGAAATGATTTTGAATTTACTACAGTTGAGAGTCATAGAAGGCAATTTGCCTTAGTGAGAACCATGTAATGAAGAATCCCACACCATCAATATAGAAATAAACAATTTTCCCAGGAAAAGCTGAAATTCAAACATAAAACCTGACAGCGAGAATATGAAGAGTCGAAATCTGCCCGAGGCCAAAGATAAGAATATACGGAGAGGGCACAGCACCCTTGAGGACCTCTTTGATTTTGATGATGTAGCAAAAAATCCTGATTGAAACATCAACGATTGAGATATGGAAGAATGCAACATAGGCACTAAAGGCGGACCCAGAAGAAAATGACAAAAGCTGGCTAAATCTGTATACTGCAAACATAGAAGAAGAAGTACATTATTATACCCAGGAATTCATTGATGTGTTTGCATGGAGTTATGAAGACTTAAAGGCCTATGACACCAACATCATTCAACATAATATACCCTTGAAGGAAAATCAAAAGCCTTTCAGACAGAAACTCCGTAGGATCAACCCAAAACAATTGCCTGCGGTTGAGAAAGAAATCAAGAAGATGTATGATGCAGGCATAATAGTTCCTGTGAGGTTTTCTGATTGGGTGTCAAATCTAGTGGCTGTAAGAAAGAAAATAGGGGAGATCAGATTATGCATAGACTTTAGAAACCTCAACAGAGCCTCCCTGAAAGACAACTACTCCTTGCCTAGAATGGAACACATCTTACAGAAGGTAGTGGGCTCTAAAAGAATCTCGCTACTTGATGTTTTTTCAGGCTATAACCAAATACTGGTACTCCCAGAAGATTAACTCAAAACAGCATTTACCACTCCATGGGGCACCTTCATGTATGTGAAAATGCCCTTTGGATTGATGAATGTTGGCGCCACCTTCCAGAGAGCGATGGACATAGCTTTCTCAGAGGAGATAGGACACTTCATAGTTATCTACTTAGATGACTTGACTGTCTTTTCCAAAACTGAAGAAGAACACTTGAAACATCTGAGGAAAGTTTTTGAGAAATCTTGAAATTAACAATTGTCCTAATCTAGAAAGCATTTTTGAGTTAAAGAAGAATAAGCTTGTACATTATGTATACGAGAGGGATCTGAATAGAACCCCAGAGAGTTGAGGGAATACTTCAAATTATACATCCAAGGAACATCAAGGAATTGCAGTCCTTCATAGGGAAGATCAATTTCCTTAGAATTTTATCCCCAATCTTGCTGAGCACCTTAGAAAAATGTCTGAAATGCTAAAGAAAGGTGCAGGAATTAAGTGGACTGTTGAAGCCAAAAAATATTTTGAGTCAATAAAACACTCATAGACCCACATCCTTATCGACCTTGACTTCTCCAAAAATATTTTGATCTTTTCATTTGCTTCCCAACACTTAATAAATTGCGATTCTGGAAAAATGAAGGTAATGAGCAGCCTATAGCCTTCTTCAGTAAAGCCTTAAGAGATGCACCCTTAAAGTACAACATCATGGAAAAGTAGGCCTATGCCCTAATTAAGGCCTTAAAAGACTTTAGGGTGTACATTCTGCATTCTCACACCATTGCCTATGTGCCAAATATAGTGGTCAAAGATATCCTGTCCCAAGACCCAGATGGGAAAAGGGGCAAATGGATTACTACAATTTTAGAAATAGCCACATTGTGATAAACTCATATAAACTAATCAAAAGAATAGACACAGCCCATTATCAGTGAATCAATCTGGGAGCCCGCCAGCAGCTAACATGATGAATGCCTTGGATGAGCAGGAGGGATTGCCCCATCTAGCTGTTGAGGAGCAGTTTCAGAACTCTCCTTGGTACACTGATATCCTGTACGTGCTCACACACCTGAATGCCCCTCCGGAACTGTCCAAAGCAAAGACGAAGAAAGTTCATAAAAACTCAAAGCTAAAAGAAAGTATTAGCGTTAAATGAGAGTCTATATTGGAAAAATCCAAGATAGCCTATTAAGAGTGTTTATGCAGCCAGTGAAAGAATCAAACAAAATTCCTCTTGGAATGTGGAGGCCACCTGAGTTGGAAAGCCACTGCAAATAAGATACTCAGGGCTGGTTACTATTGGCCTACACTCTTTAGTGATGTCCATAAAATGATTCTTACCTGCCACAAATGCCAAATCTTTGAGGGCAAAAGAAAGCTCCTTCCCCTCCCTCTACAACCGATCACCATAGAAGGCCCTTTCATGCAATGGGGCCTAGACTTTATAGGAGAAATTCATCCTGCCTCCTCTGGACAACATAAATGGATCCTAACCGCTACAGATTACTTCACTAAATGGATAGAAGCTATACCCACTAGGAATGCCACTGACTCTGTCATCATTAGGTTCCTAGAAGACTTCATCCTATCTCGTTTTGGTTGTCCAAGGAAAATAATCACTGACAATGCTGCTGCTTTTGGATCCAAAAGAATGGTTGATTTCTGTCACAGGTACGGAATAGCACTTGGACATTCAACTGCCTATTACCCCCAGGGTAATGGCCTAGCTGAATCATCAAATAAAAGCCTGGTTACAATCATTAAGAAGCTGCTGGAAGAGAACAAAAGGTCTTGGCATAAAAAGTTGATACATGCCCTGTGGGCAGACAAGCTCACTACAAAGAAATCCATTGGCATGTCACCCTTTCAGCTGGTTTATGGGACAGAAGCAGTTTTTCCTGCTAGTCTTGGAGTTCCAATGATCAAACTTGTCCAAGAGATTCAGGCAGAGGAGGATAGCATGATAAGGAGAACTAATGAAACAATCCATCTTCAGCAAACAAGGGAGCAGGTTTATGACAGAGCTATCAGAGTCCAAGAAAACATAAAAAGGCAGTTTGACAAAAGAACCAAAGCTTCAAATTTCAAAATTGGTGACAAGGTTCTAAAATGGGACTCAAGAAGAGAGGACAAAGGTAGACATGGAAAATTTGACAGCCTGTGGCAGGATCCATATATAATCCAGGCCACTGTGGGTCCTAATGCGTTTTTTCTACAAGAACTTGATGGCACAAAATTTTTTGGGGGTCCTGTCAATGGCAGGATGCTCAAAAATTACTTCTATTGATTTTCCATTTCCAGTTTCATCTCCATTGTACATACCACTACAAGTTTTCATTTTCAGAAAAGGAGAAAATGTTCCAAAAAATAGAATGAAAGGAGAGGTTCAGACATGCTCAAAACATGAACCTCTGAAGTAAAAGGCATGGCTCAAACCTGATCAAAATCTGAGCCAAAGGAAGAAGAATAGCGGGTCCTAATATGCTCAAAATCTAGACCAGCAGTGAGAAGAAGAATCAGCTCTAATCTGCCCAAAACCAGAGCTGAAATCAAAGAAAGAGGTGACTCCAATATGCTCAAAACCTGAGTCACAGAAAAAGAAGGATGTTTCAGAGTTGCAGACTTCAAGCCTTCAAAGTTTTGTTTCAATTTTCTGCACTTTCCATTCACAGCAAGTCAGACAGCTTAATCCTGGCTTGGTTGTTTTCAATTTCCTGTCTTAAAATGTAGGTGAAGAAACCTGTTGGACAGTTTAATCCCAACAGGTAGTAGAATAGGTAGAGAAACATGTGAGGCCAACAGTCTAATCTGGCCTCATGGAGAAATAAGGGTAGATTTAGAGTAGGTTTGTTTTTGCTTTGAAAATAAAATGTAAAGGGTCTGCTAGTTCAAATGCACCCAAGGGAAAAATGTAGAACTGTAGTTCGGGTAGGTAGATTGATTGGGAAAATGTTTCTGCTGATTTGTGTATCCAAAATATTGTGGCAGCTGAAAATCAAAGAAGGAAGATGGCTTATGATAGCAGGCATCTGGCCTACTCCAAAGATCATATCTGGTTTCTTGACTCCTCCAAGGAGAAGCCATCCCCATGTGGAGCCACTGTTAGCCCCCCTATGAAATTCTTGGCAAGCCAGCTGGGGTCTAGATTGTTTTGAGCCTTCAAGGAATGCCTTTCCCCTGAAAACCCATCCTCCTTGAAGTCTCTCAATTTCTGTGCCTAATACAAATCCTCTCTGCTAGTACATTGCTCAAAAAGGGCCTATTATTCCCTCCTTTACCCCTGCGAAATACATCAATTCCCCTTATTTTCCCTTTATCTGAATTCCCTTTCTTCCCCCCCCAAGATTCCCCCTCTCTATGCCTAAATCCCCCAAAATCCCCTTTAAATTTCCCCATCTCCCTTATTTCCCTAGTTTCCCCCTCCATCTCCCCTACCGTTACCCTTTGATTGCCCCAAAAACGCATTAAAGATGAATTAAAATGATAAATTTTATGTTTTTGGGTCTTAGCCCTTCTTCTAATAGCCCCGCGCCCTTTTCCTTCCATAGAACCCTGTGCCGTGACCTAGGCGTTTCCCCTACGGGGGGCTTTATTCTATCTGTATGGTCAGACCATGGTGGCCCCGTATTTGACTCCTCGGGATGTGTGATGATCTAATCTAATGGCTATCATTCACTGCGGGGGGTCACTCCAACAGCCTCGTGTCCGTACACCTTGGCCCCCCGTAGTTGATCTCCTCCGTCCATTCATTTGTCGATCCAACAGCGCGGAGCGTGCCCGAAATGGTGGACCCCACCAGCCATATGTCATTTCTCCCAAAACCGCGTTGTTTTTCCGCACCGCCGATGGACGTTGAGTGGTTTTCCCTGGACACCCAGCGATTCCACTCAGCTCCTGCCACGCGTCCTCCTCACTGTTCCAAAACCGCCCTCATTTCGCGCATTAACTTCCTGCCCAGGATGCCCAGCGAAATTCGTGTCAGCCGTTAGATCTCGAAAGCTCCATCCGACGGCTCCCGATCACCAGAGATGCACGATATTTAATGAAATCATGCACGCGATAGCTCTTGTTCCGGCCCACCATCCGTCGCCCTCCACCGTTGATCTTAGCCCGATCGATGGTCCAGATCTGTCCATGCATTTTTTACCATTCCATCGTCGCCTGGGTCCCCACATCATCTGTCCACTTGGCTGTCCATATGCCATGTCGCCCCACGTGCATATCCCGTACCATTCAACCATTCCGACACATATAACGTCCCGTTTTCGTGGTTTTTTAATGTTTTTCATGCGTTTTTCATTCTGCAACGTCCGCCAACCTTACCAGAGTGATTTTTCACCATTTCCCCTCCATTCCATCTACATGGCCATTTCCTCCATCCACACTGCATCCATTGCTCCGTCCATTGTTTTCTTCACAGGTTTGCTATGTTTCAGGGTTTCTAGAGGAAGAAAACCGCAATTGTTCAGTGTACTATCTCAATGGCGAGTGGCGCAGACAAGATCAAATCCAATGAACTAGTACCATCACGAGAGAGTCAAGGAATGGGGCTGTCAGGACTTGCATTAAAGAAAAGCGGAGTTCAAACACCGGAAATCCTGCCAGCGCCATTTAAAGCTCGAGCTAACTCGACAGAGGCAGTAATGAAGCAGCAAATAATTTCAGTACAGAGCAGAGGGATTAGGGCACATCAACGAAGATCTTAAGCCCTAAATCAGAAATTTAAGAGGCGAAGCACCATTTTGAAGGCCCCGAGGATCGATCTGGAGGTCTTGAACATCAGTAAGAGGTAATATCAGGGCTTATTTGTCAGCAGAATGTTTTTCCCCATAAAGGAAAGGGCGCCCATACAGTCTTGATTATGCACCATGTCCCTGAAGGAGTTTCCCACCCTAACAGTAGTTCGAAGAAACCAAAACATTTATGAGACAGACCTTTCAGTAGTTTATTTTATTTTGGTTCAAATCACCAGAGGTACCGCAACCTAAAATGTCAAGACCATATCTCGAGAAAATCATTATTTCCCAAGGGAGGTGACAAAGATTAAATATATAGCGTGTCAAACAGAATGGGTTTGGGCCCTGCAGTCATTCTTGGGTTTAATGTAACATTTAATATTCACGTACCTCCTCAGTCGATATTCTGTGTCTCTTCTGCTATAAAGCACAGAGGATATTATTGTAATGGTTGTTGATGAGAAATCAGTGGAATGCAAGCATTGTTCCCATTGAGACAAGTTCTCTGTGTAATATTGTAAGATAGACTGAGACTAGATGTATTCAGACTAAATGTTCAAGCTATGGGCTATGATTTACCTGATTGGTGTTGTTTTTAATATGACAAGCATGTTTCTTTGGATCCTGATCTAAAGCAGCTGGTGATGTTTCCTCTTTCTCTGTATTTGTGATTGAATTTCTCTTATGTTATGTCCCGTTTCATTTCATTTCTGCTGGTAGGCAACAGAAGTATAATATAGGATTCACCCTTGTTAGTTGCCCTATGTTTCCTGCTCTCTCCTACTTCAACGTTTTCTGCTTATATGTGTATCTGAATGTTGATTTCAATTGGTTTAACCAGTGTAGTGGATATTATTTCCTGCTCCCTGATTTATGAACTAATGAAATCTATGTTTAGATGTTCTTGGTAGGATTTAGTTGAATGTGTTGAGAACCCTGGAGGTCTAGAACCTGATCTCTGCCTCTCTAGGATTTTTCTATCTCATTTAAACCTTCCCAAGATCCCTCGTATCTCCTCTTATTTTGTCCAAGAAGGCCTGGAGTTAAATGACCCTTGGCCTGATCTATAGATAGAGTTGGATGGTTCCCCTTCACTCAATTTCAATCCTTAATGTCCCATCCCACCAATCATCCTTTAAGATCCAAATGCTCTAGATAACTAGCCCAATTGAAAGCTTGCACATTGACTACAAATAAATCCTTTCTTGACTCCATAGCCCAATGGCTTTGATGTTCTCTGAGTCATCTGTCTTTTCCTAAGCTTCCTCTTTGTTCATCCTTGTCTTATATTGGTCCTCCTTCTCCTGATTCCCTCCAACCAAACACAAACAATCAAACAAACAACCATGAGCCTATAACTAGCCTAAAATCATAACATCCGAGCTTCAAAGACATATACTTTGACTCATATAGAGAGATCCCTCTTTGGACCTAGGAGGGCTAGATCCTAAGGTCTGAAAGTGGTTCTATGTTGTCTCATCTTTTGGTCTCTGTCAACCTGGCCAAAACATGGGAACCCCAACAAACCCTATGACATGAAACCCTATGTGACCTAGTGGAAGGTTCCTTGGACTTGGCCTTTGCTTGAAAACTTGAATTGGGATCCTTAGGTGTAAAACATAGTTTTTGATAGATTGATTTATTGAAGATGAAAAATCCAAAGTTCTTGATTTATCTAAAGAGCCTACAGAGATAACTTTGAGACCAACAGTTCTTGGGGTATTTTTGGAGATATAAGAGGGCTTGTTGATCACTGGCCCTAGGTAGCAGTGGAGGGGTTAGGTAAAAAAAAACTGAGGATTGAGGTGAAGGTGAAAAAACAAAGACAAAATGAGTGACATGAGCCCCTGATGGGTCTTCTGGGATTGTTGAGCTGAGGTTGACATGATGGTATGATGAAATAGTGAAAAATTTATCCTAAGGATAATGAAGGCAGTGAGATTTCTATAACTGACAATGTTAATAAACTTTGTTTCTAGAAATCTAGGGTAAGAATTTAGTCATATACAAAGGAAAAAATTGCTGATGACTGACAGAGATCATACCTGTAAGGTGTGAAATCATCCATGTAGATCTCTACATAATCATGGAGTAGTTCAGAAAAAATGCTCAGGAATTTTGTCTGGAAAGTAGCAAGTGCATTGCACAGGCCTGAGGGAAGGACACTGCAAGTGAAAATGCCCTAAAGAAATGTGAATCTAGTCTTGTCCTCATCCTCATAGCTCATCCGAAGGTGGTTATACCCATTGAATCCATCAAGGAAAGCGAAACATTTCTCTCCTATGATACCATCCAAGTCGATCAATGAACGGTATAGTGGCTTTGTTTATTTCTCGATAGTCACACATATTCACCACTTCCCATATTTCTTTGGCAAGAGAAAAATATGAGAAACCCACTCACTATTTGATATGGGGTACATGAAACCTAAATCAAAAAACTTTTGCAGTTTATCCTTCACTATGTATTTTAAGGTTCGGTTCATCCTCCTTTGGGGCTAACGCATAGGCTTGCATCCCTCTTTAATATATATATGATATGTGCACACTCAGCGATGCATCCCTTTCATGTCATTGTAGTCCCAAGGAAAAGCATATGACTTTTCCCTCAGGAGATGGCACAATTTCTCTTCTTCTTTGGCTGAGCGAGATGATTTAATCTTCAGGGATTTAGATGGGCCAAATTCCAAAACCTTGGTAGCTTCAGAGGTTTAGTCAATTGAGTGTAGCTTAATCCAAGGGTGGATTTCAAATTCTCTCACTAGGTCATCGAGTGGAATGGAAGCGGGGGCCTTTCTTTGAAGGATTTGGTCAATAAGATCATCCTCATTAGGTTTCCCCCTATAATAATAGTATCTATGGTAAAAATGTGGTAGGGCATGGTATTGTACATTTCATATTCTTCTTCTTCATCCTCCAACCACAAGAGTAGGTCATGGTCAATGGAAGGCTGGGCAAGAGGATATAATACTTGTTTTTTGGACAAGGGCCCATTCTTAATAATCATGTTTCCTTCCCTACAAATGATATAAGCATTGACAGTGGAAAACCAAGGTATTCCTAAAATGAGAGGGTATCCATTAAACTTTTTTTTTGGTTGAAGGACCAGGAAGTCTATGGGGTAATCCCAGGAGTCAATCAAGACCATAACATCTTCAACAACTCCTTCAGGAGCTACTATGGATCTGTATTCAAGTTGTAGAACTGTGGTCATCTTTCTAAAGGATCCTTGGAGGTTGAGTTTAAGCATGGATTCGTTGGTCATCACATTAATGGCAGCCCCGACATCAATAAAATTATGGGAAAAAATGACACCATCGATATGTACATATAATACTGGACTTCAAGGGTCCATGTACTTCAATAATATCACCCTTCCCAACATTAAGTAAGACAATTATCCTACAAAATTTGTGGTGGAGGTGTCTTTCTTCTTTCTTGCAAGCATTTTAAAGAACTTTTCTTTGATGAGCCTAGTGCAAATACTAAAACCCTTAATGGCCTAGAGAAGGGGTATTTTCACACAATTATTCTTCAGTTCTCCCAAAATTTTAGTATCTTCTCGGGTGTGTTGACTAGGGTGGATGAGGCACTTAGGAAAAGGAGGTTGATTGTTCTGAGGGTTGTTTCATTTTCCTCCTCAGACTCTATAGGTGGAGATTGAGGATTATTTTCTTGGAGTACTCTTCTAAACCTAAGGTTAAATTCATGTATCTCCACAACATAAGTTGGATAAGATGTTTTTCCGCTGTAAAAATGTTGTGCATACTTGTTGTTTGGGTTCAGATTGGGTTGGGTGAACATCTAAGGCAACTTAGGCTGAGAAAAATGAGTGAGAAGAGGTTTATGTTGGGATGGAGGCAATAAATCAGATGGTTGGTTGTTTTGGGGCCTCCACCATTGTGATGGGTTTCTCCATTGAGGTGGTTGAGGAACATATTGTTGTAAGGGTGGATTTATAGGTTGAGGGTGATATGGAGGGGTATACAGCCAAGTAGGAGTTGTAGGTCATGATGGAGGAGTGGAGGTATACCAATACTGCATAGGTGAATTCTGGTTTGCATTGTAGTAGGAGTAAGGTGCACCTTACATGGCCTGCTAATATGATCAAGGCACTTGAGGCCTTCTCTGATTTATGAGACATATTTTCTTTGGTTCTCATTCCCCACCTTGATATACAGATTTGAGACCAGTTAAGGAGGGACACTTATATGTGGCATGATTGTCTTCATAGAATAAGCAAACCTCTATGTCATTTAGTGGGCATTCATTTCAAGGGTGTCTTCTACTACATCTAGGGCATAAGATAGTAAGGCTCTCTTTGCTTCCTCTTGTTTCCTTTTGATATACATTGTGTCCATTTTCAAAGAAAATTTGTGTAGCATATCACTTTTTAAGTCCTCCAACATGTTTCCAATCTTGTGCTTGATGGAGGTGGAGAGGAGGGGGTGTTGGTCATGATTTGGCTAGCTCTACCTTTCTTCCTAGATACCCTAGAGTGGTTTCTAAATATAGTATTGATTTACTCATAAGGTATATGTTAGATATATCCTCCATAAATCATATTAAGGGTTTTTATCACCTCTTCCATGATACCTCTAAGAATTACCAATTTGAATGATCCAGGATTAATGGTGAAGTTGGATCTTTTATAGTTCAGTTGGAATATTTCTTCATGATCCTCCAGGGATTCATCAGGTCCCATATTCATCCTAAATATATCCTCTTTTGTCTCTTTATACCTGCAATAGTCTCTATATTTTTTGTTGAAGGATTATTGCATCTGTTCCTAGGTAGTGATATTGTTCCTAGGAAAACCCATGAACTAGCGCAAGGCTACATCATTGAGGGTGGATGGTAACAATTTCATATTTTGGTCATCTAAGACATAGCCATATGTCCTACAGATAACAACTAACTCAAACATGAAGGTGTTAGGATCCTTAGAATTAAGGCCATGGAAATTTTTAAGGGTTGAGCAACTCATGTTCTTCATTCTAGTTTCTTCATCAGTTCCTCTAATGGGAAATAATCCTTGGGCCCTAATTTCAACCATTACTTGAGTTGGTGAGGTAGGTTACTCAAGTGAAGCAAGTTTTGTTTCTTCCCCCATAGGTTCTTCAAAGTATTCAAGTGGTTCATCTATATGGTGCTCCACCTCATAGTCACTAAGATGTGGGGGTTTTTTGTAAGCATTTTCCTTGCTTGTCCCTACTTGTACGAGGAATGAAATTCAATTTTTTTTTTTTTTTCAATATTCTAGTACTGAATGTAAAAAATACATCTACGTAGACACCTCCTTGACAACGGTGCAAAAAAGTGGTGAGCCCTGGTATTGTAACAAGACTGTTGCAACTCCCAGAGGATACTCAACTTGACTTTATCAACCCGAGGTTCATAAAAATTTGGAGGTGACAGTGCTATATGCACAACAGATGAGCTCTACTCCTGCCATCTTCATTTGAGTTCTACAATGAGGTGTTAGTGCTAGGGTTACTCTAGGAAAGGAAGTTTTTCACATTTCTAAATTCAATCTAAGACCATAAATATATCATAACCATTACTCTATTAACAGGGAAGAGATTACTCTTGATAACACTGATTCATCTAATTGTTTTCTACTTTTGCAAGCAATAAAGCCTCATACTTATGCTAAGCCAAGAAAAGGAAATTAAACTAAGTGAAATAGATAGTATAGATTACTGAATTGAATTGAATAAAAGGAATCTAATCTAGAGCACAGATGTTGAATCAATGCTAACTAAGTCTTATTTAAATTATGGTTAACTATTATGTTTAATGATTCATATTGTAATGGACTAATCAAAATTTAAAATTGCTTTGTTTTGTAGAAAAATAAGGAGGCTTTTAGGCGTTCTAAGAGTGTCCATGGACCAAATATCTAGGGCTAAAGTTCTATTGGTCGCTTGTCTAGGATCAGGTGAAGTGGAAGAATGATTATGGGTTGAAGGAGAGCATGTTTTTCACTCCTACAAGAAGCTGCTAAAGGATTTCCTTTAGTGTTGTAGGATGTCCTAAAATAATAAAGAGGAAATAGGAGAAGATGAGTTGGAGGCCAGAAATGATGACAAGAAGGTTACGAGAGGTGGGAGAAAGGTGGATCCTAGTAGATGAAGGATAGCCAACCCCTTGGACAAGCTCATAGCTCTTCACAAAGCTTCTCTTTCACCCACAAGGTTTCTCTCAGTGATGTAAATTATGGCGAACCTAGAAATAGGGTTGTAGGTGACTTGGGTGTAAGGTGTTTGATGAAGGGTGAAAAAATCAAGATGATGGTGTTGAAGGGGGCCTTCTCGGCTTCTCTATCGAAACATTCAATCAAAACCTATTTTCATATATTCATCGTTGAAAAAATTATCATAAGAAATGGTGGAAAATATGAGTTTAGTTTAGATAAATCTACATTTGCAATTGAAACAAATATCTACCTATAAACCTAAAACATTTTCATGATAAGAAAAGTAAAAAATATCTAACTTTTCCAAGAAATCATAAGCTGAAAAAATATTTGGTCTATGGTGGAATACATTCTTTCTCAAGCTCCAATGGAAGAGGCGAGGGAGGGAGGCTTAGCACACAATTTTAATGTTTTATATGATACCAAATAGTTAATGAAATAAATCAACTAGTAAAACAGAAAATAAAGTAACATGTGCACAATGAGGGACTCAGGCCAATGGATTGGGACCTAATAGAAAATATCATCTCCCTGGAATCAACTCAATGGACAAGAAACCAAATTCTCATATTATTTCAAAACGAGTCTTTTACATGAACAACGACAGTGAGAAAAGTCTAATACAAAAGCCAAGAGTTCTCTAGCTACATCTAAAATTCTGATCCTAGTAAGCTCTTGCTCTAGCATATTTATGCTCGAGGCTAGCTACCAACATGTCCCTAATAAGCAGTTCTTTGTTTCCTTCGAACTTGAGAGAAGTCAAGCTTGGCTTTGTTTGATCATTCACTTGCTTGGTTGCCTATGATTTCAAGCTGTTGGAGGATAATATTGAAGATATATTGGCTTCCTTTAGGTGTTAAGAATGTATTCAAACTCCCTAAAATGACTCCTTGTTGTCTACTTTGAGCCCCGATTATGTAATATTTCTCAAAAATGGAATTATTTTCTTCATTTTCTTTCATTTAAGCCATATTAGGCCTTGAGTCATGACAAGCCTTGATACACCATTCTCACTAAGAAAAATATGACAAAATGTAATTAAATGTGTGAGAGAGAGAATAATTAAGCTAAAAAGGTGGCAATTAACTCCTTAGAATATACCTAATGAGATGCTCATCAGTTGCAGTGAACCATATGACACTATAATACACTGGTCAGTATGAGGTTAGCCACTATGGTTTAAAATTACCAAATTTGTTATGTGCTATCAGTAGAAGTTGATAAGAGATTGAGAAATTTCACTGATATGTTATGCAAGAGGAAAATAAATTCGAATGGTTTCCCTAATATCAAGAAACTCATCGATGGTGGCATGAATAGTATATTATAGGTTTATTGAGCGGAGAGGCTCATTCTACCGTGCATTATGAGGGGATGTGTAAGTTTTTCCGTCCCTCCATGACCCTTTTAAATAAAAATATAAAATAAAAATAATGTTTTAAATAGAAAAATAATGTCTCTATAATTAAAAAAAATGAATATGTTGTAAAATAATTAGAAGTGAAAATAATGTGTGAATCAAATGTTTAAATAATATACTTTTCAAAAATATTTCAACAAGAGATTTAAATGAATTATTTGAAGATTTATGTCGATATGTTAAATTTTTATTTGATCCTATATATACTCTATTTATCATTAAAAAATACAATTTAAACAATGAAAAATAATACATTGTATTTTTCACTGTAAAAAAGTTTGCACGTAAAGAAATTGGATCCCTCTTGGCTCATGTCAGATTTATTCTTAAGATGGATCTATACTAGTTATAATATAACACTCAAATTAATGAATAAAAAATATTATTCTTGACAATTAGGGAAAATGTATCCCATGAATTCTAAGACAATAGTAAGGATCACTATGCTTGTAGGGATGTGTTATATTGGAATACAAAGAGTAGAAAATGACAAGAATTGAAAACTGAAAAGAAGTGGAGCACAGGATTTCTCTTCTCAATATTATGAATGAGTTAAATAACATTACATTGGAGATATAAACATTAAATGATTGTATCTAGACTCAACTAAAACTGGGCTAAATGAAACTGAACTGGGACACTTGGATGGATGGTTTCAACACCTAGAAGGTTGTTGGAATTAGATTCTCCAACAATCCCCCTTAATTACAACTGCATAAAAAATTAATTTAGATGCATGTTTCCCTATGTCCTAGCAAGGCTTACCATTTAAAAATTTTACTTCAACTAGATTTAGTTTTCTTCTTCTCTTCTTCCAAATTCTATAACCTCTAAATTGTTTCATCATTTTCTTATTGTTGTATTCTTCAAACCTCAGTTTCTTCATTTGCTAGTGTAGGTATTCTATTGTTCCAGGTTGTCCAAGCATGTCTTAGAATTCTTCAAGAAATGATTTGTATGTGGTTTTTTGCCACATATTGTCTTCCTTAGTGTGCTTTTCATCTTCAATTTGCTGCAACATAAGATATGAATACTGTTTTATCTCTTCAAAACTCAAATATATGAAAATTTCATTGATGTTTTTCTCATGCATGTTGTCTTCAACATTCATCTCTACAAATTCTGTGTAGACCTCATCAAGACATGGTGTGGCAAGCCATGTTTCAAGGAACTTTAAGTCCTTTTAGTAATCATTTTGTTTACCTACGCATTGGAAATCAATGATAAGTGTAAAAACATCTCCAAAAACACATTGCTTTTGTTCCTTCTGCTCTGCAATGGAAACTTTATCATGTTGTGCTTCCTTCTCTGCTTCTACCTCTATCTCTTTTTTTTCTTTCCCTTTGTAGACTTATTTCTTTGTCTCTATTTTCTCTTTGTGGGTTTCCTTCTCTGCATCTCCCTTTATCATTTTTTTTGTGTTTGTCTTTGTCTCTTCTTCACTAACCTATGTTGCTACAATCAAGCTGTCTTCCACTAACTCAAGTAGGCTTTTATCACTGAATAACATCATGTATATATGATGTTTTTTTTTCATCATTTGCAACCAATCATCATTACCAAATTTTTTTTATCAAAGTTTACATAAACAAACTGTGTTTTTGGATTCACCATATCATCATCATCAAACTCTGTTGCTGGAATCATCAAATTTTCATCAGCAAGTTGTGTTGCTGGATCCACCATATCATCATCAGGAAACTCTTTTGCTGGAATCATCAAATCATCGTCAGCAAGCTCTATTGCTAGAATCACTAAGTCTTCATCAGAAAGCTCTATTCTTGGATTCATAAAGTCATCATCAACAAGCTCTGTTGCTAGAATCAGTAAGCTCTGTTGCTAGATTCATCAAATATTCCTCCACTTATGGTTGTGCATAGTGGTGTTCACGAGAATCTTTGTGTTTCTTCTCTGCTACTTCTGCAGTTTCTTCACAGACATCATCCACTTGTGGCTAAGCACAATGGGATCCAATAAAATTTTCATCTCGTTGTATATTTGTTTCTGTAGATCCACCTTAATCTTCAACTTTAATGCTCCCCCTTGCATCAAAACACCTTTCAAGGGTATCTGAGGCATCCTTGGTTGTCTTGGCATTGGAAATCAAGAGAACAATACTTTTATCCACAGATTATTTTATGCATTTTAATGTAAAGGCGCCATTTTTCCTCTTCACTTCCAAATCTAAAAAGATCTCAATTTTTTTTTATTTAACCTCTTGGCTTTTCCCATTTGTTACGTGTTGGCTCACTGTGTAAAAAATATCCTTTCACACATTATTTTTTTTAAAATTCATGACAAACTAAAATCCTTCTCGTTTAAAAAGAAGAATTATACAAATTCGTTTTTATTTTTTTAAAAACTTTTGCAAATTTAAAGTAAAAAAAAAAAAACTTTAATAAAAAAAAAAATTCTTCATATGGGCTTCCATACCTTTTTAAAAAAGAATTCGTATAAAGGTTTATAATCATTTCATATCTTTTAATATGTTGCATGCTTTAGTAAATCACTTTAAAACAAATCACGTGTAAGGGCCCCATCAATCATGAACACCTACTTTAATCCTTAATGTACGATGCTGGAAATTTCCATGAAAATTTCAATGTTCTTTTGTAAACAAAAATACACCTTAATGCAGAGGCATCAACTTGGACCCACATGGGTTTGAAAACGATGTAAGTTACTCAAACTAACGCTAGAATTTTCTATTGACTCCAGCGTTAGTAACACTTTTGACTAACGTGGATATGGTAATACTAACACAGATATGAAGAGTAAATGTTGCTTCTTTGAATGTTGCTTCTTTTGAGCTAATCTTTCTTCAATTCATTTCATCGGCGCCTTCACGGTGGTAGTTGACTTCTTTGTTGAGTGTTACTTCTTTGCAAGAGGCGTCTTTGGATTTCTTCAAACTTTTGCTGCTCTCTTAAAGATTCTTCGCCTCTCCTCTCTACTGCTCCAACTTAGCTCTCGTTGCTGCTCTCTTAGGAGTCTTATGCAAATTAGGTCTGATACCATGACAAGAATTTAAAACTGAAAAGAAGTGGAGCAGAGGATTTCTCTTCTCAATATTACGAATGATTTTAATCACATTACATTGGAGACATAAACATTAAATGACTGCATCTAGACTCGACTAAAACTCTACTAAATGAAACTATACTGGGACACTTGTTTCGACACATAGCAAGTGGTTGGAATTAGGTTCTCAAAAAAATTCTCTAGTGATAGTAGAATACAGGATGCATGAAAATTGTTTGACAAAATGTGTGAACGACATGTGATCTCATAGAATGCATCAATTGTATTATGTGCTAGAAATGGAAGAATAGATAGTGCAAGAAAAATATTTAACACCATGCCTCAACAGGATGTGATCTCATGGGTTGAAATTATTGCGGGGTATGCTCGATATGGTAAGGGAGAGGAGGCTTTGAGTCTTTTGCTAAAATGAAATGTGCAAGTGTACATACAAGAATTTTCCAGTGTTTTAGTTATCTATGCCAACATGGAAACTCTACAATAGGTGATGAAAATCCACGAAGAGATACACATAAGTGGTTTTGAATCAAGTTCCTTTATGGGAAATCTTCTCAAATTTATGTCTAGTGAGCAGTTTTAGGTCCAACAATTAGATCTTATGAATTCAAATATCATGGACAACGTTGGATTTAAGGCTATAATTGTATTTGTATATTTCTAATGTTAGTCATTTAGCAATTCATTATATCAATAACTAACCTTAGCAATTGACACCCCTATTTGCATGCTTTTATAGGTTTCCTAGCTTACAGTTGGTTTAGTATAAACCTAATTTTTATTACATTAATGTGTTGGAATGAGTCAAATTGGGTTGTAGGAAGAGATGGTGTTGTTATGAGAGTTGTTTCTATGGAGAATTATATTTCCCACATCAAATCAAAATTTGTTACATTGATTAAGACATTGTCTAATTGAGTATGGAAAGGGGATATTCCCATGGATTTTGTATTCATATTTCTTATAGCGTATACTTTTCTTCTGCTTCTTGTCAGTAGAATGTTTTCTTTTCTATTAATTCCCTTGATGAAACTTCACATCATAGAAAAAATTATGGGTGGGATTCTTCTTGGACCATCAGCTCTAGGGTCTAGTGAAGCTTACTTGAATATAATTTTCCCTAATATTAACATTGTTATTTTTTAATCTGTTGGAAATATTGAGATTCTTTCCTTTTTTATGGTTGGGATGGAACGAGATTTCCAATAAATAAAAGGAAATCATTATAAATTTTAGCAGGTGGAATTATCTTATGATTTTCATCCATGAGCTTATGTTTTCTAAGTATGTGGGCTACAAGCAATTCCTTTTCTTCATGGGTGTATTTCTATATATCATTATTTTCCCTGTGCAAAACACAAGCTTATCACAAAATATGTGGGGCAGATATTAGACATGTTCGAGGTTATTGCAAATGAATTGGTTTCCCAGATTCTCCTAGACCTTGATATTTCTCTTTGAAACAAAAGAAATAGCCCAATCATAGAATTCTATTTTCTTTTTCGGGGCATATCATTTTTGGTTTTCATGATGGTCATACTGAAATGTGCAACAAAATGGATTGGCTATCATTCACCTGAGAATAGCCAGTGTGTGAGACACATGTTTTCCTTACTAATGTTGGAGCTTCGACATTTGGAATTTTTGGAAATGGAATAGGGAATCACTCAATATTTGGACCTTTTGTGTCTTGCTTGACAATTCCAAAATATGGCCAATTCATAGGTGACAAAGAATGTAAAGGAGAAAATACATAAAAAGAATTCAAAACTGGAATGGAGCAAAACAATCTTATCGTAATTCAAAATTAGTTAAATAAACTACGTATGAGACAATGGAATAAAAAAAATTAAATGACTCAAGAAGGTTACAACTAAACTCAAGTGAATCAAAACCGATTATGACACCTAGTAGCTAGTGAGAATAATTATCTCTATACCCCCTCCTAATCTCACTTATTAGAAGTATTAGGACTTATAATTCCCAATTTCTCTCTTTGAAATTCAAATACATGTTTTCCCAATGGCTTTCTGAAAATATTTGCAGCTTGATGTCTCCAAACAAAAAAAGAAAGATATCTCCACCATTGACAAGTTCACAAATGAAATGAAATTGTGTATCGATGTGATTGCACTTTTTGTGAAAGACGTGATTTTTTGATAAGGAAATTGCAGAACACTTATCACAATAAATATGAGTTGGAACATTCTAAACATTTGAAATATATTTCAATAATATTCTCAGCCACACTCTTTGATAAGTTGCTAAAGTGGAAACTACATACTCTTCCTTTGTAGAAGATATTGAAACGATGGAATTTTTTCTTGGATTCCCCTAAGATCAGATTTGTTCGAAGGTTAAAATCATACCCTAAGGTGTTTTTGCAATCATCTAAATCGTTATCTATATAACATAAAACTGATCAATCTTCAGAATGTGTGTAGTGTTGAGAGATCTATCACATCAATAGTTAGGTATTTTCTCTACTTATGATAATTTCATGTGATAGTCTTTTTACTTCTTGATTAAAATATTTTCTTCTTGAGTTATTATTATGTTATTTTCATCAATAAAATTATCAAATTATGAAGAATAAGGAGACAAGAGACACATTATATAGGCTTTTGCACCAGGGGAAAAACCTCTCACTCTTTTAGTGTAAAACCCAAATGAAATTCTTCTTATAGAACCTTCAATTGACGAGTACCAAGACCATGAAAAAGAACCTTGACACTAGATCCCTCCCAAGACCAAATCACTAGCCTCCTATTCAACGTTTCTCTTCCTTTTCTTTTCTTGACTTCCTTTAGAATTTTGGCCTCTTCTTGCAGGTTTGTAATCTTTTTGTGTCACAACAGAAACCCTATATTATTTTTTCCTCTTGAATATAGCCCTCCTTGAGAGATACTCTTCTCTCTCTCATACTCGGCTTCCTTCAGAAAAATTCTTCACTCAAATAATCTTTCCTTTATGTGACTGTAATCTTTGATCTTCCTTAGCAAACTTCAGACCTGCAATTCTCACATGTGTGAGGGTAGACTAGCCCAAAAAATTCCACAATGATCACACTGTCCTTCTCTATCCTTCATTGTTTCTCAGATGTCCTTAAGGCTCCTTTTAACATGAATTTCACCCTTGTTATGAGATACTTACTTTGCCGAATTTATTTCTTTCAAATGAGGGCGTGAATTGGTATATATATAGTCATTTTTCCATGATGTTTAGGGTGACATGATCTCTTGGATTAGGTTGACTTCACCTTTATAGAATAATCCTTCCATTGTAGGCTGACTTGAGTGAGGGCTAGTGACAAGGTCATGGAGGGTTACTTATAAAGACAAATATGATTTTTTATGATGTGTAACATGCCTTCACTACATGAGAATGACTATTTAGACTTTTATGACTAGATTAAAATACCCCTAAGGGATTGCAATGGGAGCCTTAAATAAAAATAATATCTCTTTCTCATAAAAGCCATGAAGCAAGCATTACAATAATTTTATTTTTTCTTCTTTACACCTCTCACATAAAATCATGATTATCTTTCATTATGATTATTGAATGTAGTTACACTCTTGAACACTCCTTCTTAATTAGGGAGGAATTCATAATGGTACCTGATCATTCTCAATCTAAATAATCTCTCATAAGAAGAATCAAATTGGTAATCCATATCTATAGAATCATATCAACTAGCATTGTCACATAACAAGGCCTTTACTAACAAATCTATCTCTCCACAATATATGAGCTCAATGCCGGTAATACTAATGATTTATTGAAACTCCCATCAATGTCTCTCTAGGAACATACCCCACCTAGGTTCTCATGGTGTGTTCCATCAATACTATTATTATCTTGTATTCCTAGTCCTCAAATAATATCATTCCTTAATGACTACTCTTATCTTGGATGCCCTATGTCATCCTTAAATAGCATCAGATGCCAAATTATTATTCAATCCTCCATTTTGTCTTCCCAAGTGAAGACTATATTGATGTGTCTATCTCTCCCTCTCAATTAGGGAGGACATATTTATTACAATAAATGAATGTATTTCATTCCTACGGAAGGAATTCACTTAATCTCCTTCTTGGATTAGGAATTTCGAAGTCCCTTCCGAGTGATTTAATCTAGTGAATATGTAACCAATGTATTCATACATTCCTTTGAGGGAGGATATCCTTACTTTTGATAATTCTCTTCAAGATATACCATTGATCTATGTTACCTACAATAATATTTCATGGATTCCAAAATATCAAATGTAACTATACCTACCTCATTGTTCCTTTGGGTCATCTAGACATCCTACAAAGGTTTCCTTTGAATGAATGAGCTTCATTCCCTTGATTTTATTCTCTGATATTTTATCATGCCATAATCTCATTAATTCCACAAGTTTGGAATCCTTGATGAAACACTTGTTTCCCCTCATGATCAGTGAACCTTACAATGAATATTTCATCAAAGAATCTTGAGGATATTGCATATCCTATCCTATAGTTGTTACCTTTGGACTGGTGTATGATGAGCCTTGTTTTATATTACTTCTTTGTTTTTCCACAAGTATCACTTGAGATTTCAATGAGATTTACATAGTTGACTATCATAGAAATTTTTCTAGACATCTCGTGTCACTATATCTTACTTCTAATGCTTATACAATGATTCCATTTTCTAATATGATGAATCCTAACTTATTTACAATTCTTCCTATCTATATAGTTATAACTTACACAATAGAATGGTACTTAAAGGAGATTATCTCAGTCATAGTAGATATCTCTCAGTTCTTCCTTATTAGGCTTTTTTGTATCAAGTTCTTCCACTTCTTCAGTAATAAGGTATTCTTCCTTATTTCTCTTGTTACTATTCCATTTAAGTTTAGGACAATCTCTTCTGTAGTTCCTATATTCTTGACATCCATAGCAATGAACCTTGGCCATGTTCTTCCTTTTCTTCCAAGGAACAAATTAACCAAAGTTCCATTTTCCTTTTTTCATAGTAGCATATACTTGATTTTTCTCATTTGATTCTACATAACTTTTTTTCTTCATTCCGGCTTCTTCATTTTTCCACAATGAACATACATCCTGGAAAGGAGTGGCTTCTTTCTTCCCATAATTACTTTAAGTGAAGTTTACCCATCCCTTTGGTAGTGCATTTAATACTACAGTGGCCATTTCTTTCTTAAACATTATTTCACCCATATCTTGAAGTTGATCTCTTATTTCTGAAATACTCATGAAATAGAGGTTATTCCTTCTTCCTTGGAAATATTCAATATGTAGAGTTATTTCCTTAGAGAGATAACTTCTCCTACAATACTTATGGAAAATAACTCTACGATTTTGTCACATATATCTTTTGAAGTGTATAATTTTGATAGATATGGGATGAGAGATTCTTTGATGGATTCTATGAGAATCATATGGGCTCTCACTTTCCCTTTAATGTATTTAGAAAGTGTTTGAGTATATTATTTGGGATGTTTGGTTATTTACCCCTTGATGTGATCCATGAATTCATTCTCAATAAGGTTTAGATATTTTATTTTCTTCCATGGAAGAAAATTTGACTCCCCAACTAATTTTTTGTTATCCTTGAAAAAATAAATTTCGTTATATTTATATGAAGTCATTTACTTACCTGAGTATATTTTTCTCTGTCCACTCGCTTCCTCCTTAATATCTATGATGATATAGATATTATAAGACTACTCGATATATTATTTCTACAAGAGTAATCCTTGATCTCTTTGAGAGAGCGAACACTTTAACGGGAGAGATCTTACTTCAAAAACACTTTTGAAGATGATGAAAATGTTCTTAGATCTAATATTCCTTAGTTTTTTAAAAATATTCCACTCCTTAGATGATGGATGAGTGAATATCTCAGAAATTATTCTAGGGTTTGGGTCTTTCTTTCTTCTTCCCCGTTGATGATGATTCTGATACTCTTACTGAAGTAGATTTATTTTGGTTAATGGTATGATGTACATATTGAAATTTCACATTGGTATACTTTGTCTCACTTTGATCCCTTTCTTGAAACATGATCCTTCTGTGTCTCCTTTATTAGATTCTCTTCCTTGAATTTAGCACCTTGGCTCTGATTCCATGTTGAGAAATATAGGGAATCAATAGTTATGTGATTTCTCTACTTATGATAATTCCTCGTGACCATATTTTTACTTCTTTATTATAATCTTCTCTTCTTGATTTATTATTTTGTTATTTTCATCAATACAATCATCAAATTATGAATAATAAGGATATAAGAGACCCAATATATAGGCTTGTGAGCTAGGACCAAAACCTCTCACTCTTTGAGAGGAAAACCCAAATGAAATTCTTCTTATAGAACCTTAAATTGATGGATACCAATACCATGAAAAACACCCTTGACACTAGATCCCTCCAAATACCAAGCCACTAGCCTCCTCTTAAACATTTCTCTTCCTCTTCTTGTTCTCAACTTCCTTGAGAATTTAAGCCTCTTCCTGTACATCTGCAATCCTTTTTCTTCCCAAAAAAAACCCTAGATCAATTTGTTCTCTTTAATATAGTCATCCTTGAGAGAAGCTCTTCTCTCTCTCCTACTAGACTTCCTTCAACAAAGTTCTTCAATGAAACAAGTTCACTTTTATGTGACTGTAATATTCGATCTTTCTTAGTGAACTTTGGACATGCAATTCCTGCACGTGTGAGGGTATATGAACCCAAATAATTACTCAATGATCACACTCATTTATCATCCTTGTTTCTTATCTCTCTGTAAGGCTCATTTTAAGATCAATTTCACACTTGTTATGAGAGAATTACTTCACTAAATTGATTGCCTACATATGAGGCCAAGAATTAGTATATACATAGTATCTTTTCCATGATAGTTAGGCCAACATGATCTCTTGGAGTAGGTCGAATTGGGGGAGGGCTAGTGACAAGGTCTTGGAAAGTTACTTATAAATACAAATATGACTCTTTACAATGTGTAGCATGTGTTCATTACATGACAATTACTCTTTACATTTATGACTAGATGGAAATATCCCTAAGGGCTCTCAATGTGAAAATTAACTAAAAATCAAATCCCTTCCTCATGAAACCCATGATTCAAGCATTCCAATAATTTTATTATTTCTTATTTACACATCTTAAATAAAATCACGATTACATGTCATTATCAAGACCGAACCTAGTTACACTTTTCAACATGTAAAACAAATCGTAGTCCAGGGTCCCGACAACATATCGTAAGATCCTTTTTTCAACCTTACAACGTGAAATCTTGGGTGATTTCATAAACCTAGAAAAAAACTAGCTACAAACATTTTATCAAGTCTAGCTACAGTGAGATACAGCAAACTACCAACTAGAATTGTATACAATGTGGAATATACGGGTGGTCCTTCTTCTTGTTTGGTCATCTTAGTCCCTAGAGAAATTGGAGTATTGGTTGGTTTGAAATTGGTCATTATGAACTTTTAGAGGATATAAGTGGCATATTTTTGTTGAAAAAAAAAATTTCCATTAGCAAATTTCTTAATTTCAATGCCTAAGAAGTATTTCATGGGCCCTAGATCATTCATGTCAAAAAAAAATTTGCATTGTTGTTTTGAATTCTTCTATAATCATATTTCCTGTATAAATCAAATCATAAACATAAAAGAAAATATGAGAAATTTACCTTCATGATTTTTGGTATACAAAGTTGGCTCATGGTTGCTTCTGGAAAATCCACTTTTGATGAGATAAGTGTCAATGTGACTGTACCAAGATTAGGGAACTTGTTTCAAGCCATACAAATATTTCTTCATCTTTTACACCTTATGCTCCTATCCTAGAACACCAAAACCAGGGCATTTCTCCATGTAAACTTCTTTCCGTAATATACTATTTAAGAAGACTTATTTTACATCAAGATAAATTTACATTTATGTTGAGTTTTTGTGGCCAAAATAGTTCTGACAATGTATAACCTTGCTACTGGAGTAAATGTTTCACCTTAGTCAACTCCAAATTTCTGTGAGAATCCTTTGGAAACTAACCTCACTTTATGTTTTTGAATTTCTCATTTTTATTTCAATTTGGTCTTGTATAACCACATTACTCCAATGTTGATTTTGTCTCTTGGGAGATCTCAAATCCCAAGTCTCATTTTTCCCTATGGTAGTGATCTATTGATTCATTGCATCAACCCAATGTTTTTCTTTGATTTCCTTTTCAAAATGGGTTTTTTGAAAGGAAAGAAAGGAAAAAATATTTTTTTTATAAAACAAATTCTTCTTCTGATATATTTCATTGATCCTTCTAGTTTTGTAATTATCTTTTGAAATGATGAATCACTGATGGAAGATGTACAATTTTCAAAGTGGTATGGCTCTTCCTAACTTGCAATCCTGGCACTCTAGAAGATGAAAAATTCGTTCTAATGCTTCACCAATTTTATCAAAACTATATTTATTTTCAAAAATTTAACATACTTTCTTAAATAAAAGTTCTTGGTGACTTTATTATAGTCTATAGGATTTATATTTTTCACTATAGCCTACAAAAATTCATTTTTCACTTTTATCATTAATATTCTTTTGCAGCTTCTCGGGAACACATGAAAATGATACAAAACCAAAAATGTGAAAGTGGGAAACACTCACCTTCTTACCATCCATTTCTTCTTGAGGTACTACATTTTGGGCACTGGTTGTTAGAGATCTATTGAGAACATATATTGTAGTTGAAACTTCTTCAACCTAATAATCATTGGACAAATTCTTCTCATGAAGCATACATCTGGCCATATTAATTATCGGTTGATTTTTCCTTTATAGTATTCCATTATGTTGTCGAGTGTATCTTTTTGTTTTCTTCATGATGATTCATTGTTGTTGAAAAAATATTTGAAGTCATTGGAATTGTATTCTCCTCCTCTATCTGACCTGAGAACTTATAAAGGCTTTCCACATTTCTTTTCTACTTATGCTTTGAATTCCTTGAATCTTGATAGAGTACCATATTTATTTTTGAGAAAACAAACCCATATCTTCATGTTATAATCATCAATGAAGGTTAAAAGATAAAAACATCCACCAACGGACCTTGTTTGCATTGGGATACATATGTCTCTATGGAATAGGCCTAAATATCTTTCTCTCTAGTGGATGATGTCAGAAAGCTAGCTCTTTTATGTGTTCCTAATATGCATATTTCATAGTTACAATATTTTTCATTCGTAACAGGGAGACCAATGGCCATAGAATTTTTATGAAGCATAATTACACTCCTTAGGGAACTATTCCCATACATATAATTCCATAACTATGACTCATGTATTCTTGACACATTTTGTACAAAATACTGAAAAATATTTCGAATTCTAAGAGTCAACGGGAACATCTTATTCTTGGATTTTTCAATCTTTATTATCATTATTCTATTGGGAGTTTTGTCACAGATATAACATGTGGTCCCTTATAATATCACATCATAACCATGGTCCATCATTTGAACTACACTAATGATATTATGCTTCAGATGTGGAACATAACAAAAATAAGGTATATATTTCTGCTGATTCTGTTTGGTAAGAACAACGAAAGTACCTTTCCCTTTAGCTGTAATACATGAATGACCTCCAAGTGTAATTAATTATGTTATGTAAGCATCAATGCAAGAAAGTAAACTTTTTTTACATGTCATGTGATTTCTTCAACCAATGTCCAAAACTAAAGTAAGTCATTGTGACTATTTTTAGAAATATGGCAGGAAGAAAACATGGTTTTAGAGGACTATCCTTCATTGTTGGACAGATGGACACTCCTTATTTGTTGATCTGATTTTTTATTTTACATTCATTTTCATAATTCCAAAATATCTTGTAGTAATAATATTGGACATTATATTTGCTCCATGTTCTTCTCCTTTGTGTTTGGTTTTGTGTAGGTATCGACTGATCTATTGCATGATGATGTTATTATCTACCTATTCCTTTAATTCTGCCTTTCTTGTTACTACCTCTATATCCTATCCCTCTGCCTCTACCAAGAGAGAGTTGTGCTTTGAAAGCTTGTTTCATGGAATCTTCTACCATCTTAAGTCTTGTTTTATTTGCCATAAGTGATCAAGACAACTGTTCTATAGAGAAAATTGAAAAATCTTTGGATTCCAGAATGGTTGTTACAACCATGTCATATTTCTTTGATAGGATTTGGAGGATTTTTTCAACTATCTTATGATATATAATGCATTCACCAATATGTTTGATTTTATAGACTATACCCATGACTCTAGTCATGAAATAATCAACATTCTTTGTATCAAACATCTTCATGGTTTTGAGCTGATCCTGTAATATTTGCAATTTTACAGTCTTCACTTTGTCATTATCTTAGTATGCAACATTCAAAATATACTAAGCTTCTTTATTTATTGATGTGTCTGTTATATATCTTGTCTAGGATAGTGTCATCGATTGAGTTTTGTATCCAACATTTGGCTCTATGATATTAATTTTTTAGTTCAATAGTTGCATTCCTTTGATTATTGGTCATGGTTTCCCATGCTTATTATGTCAGCTCTACATAGGCATTCTGAAATGTATCCTAGAACTCTTGGCCTTGCAAAAATGTACTCATTGGTAAATTCCATAATTCATAGTTTTTTAGGCAAGGTGGGTGTTTGTGGCAAACACATGAAAGAATACATTTCTAAAAAATGTAGTTGTGTGCCTTTTCTCTCTTTGAAAATCTCCAAAAATAATACTCTTTAAAAAAAATCAACGCCCTTTATAATAAAAATCTCATTTTATTAATACAATAGGCTCTCTTTTTAAAAAAAAATATGAATTACTTTTTCTTAAAAATATCCCTCTTTTTGTTAAAGGAAACCCTTTCGTTTCAAATAGTGGACCCTCGTTGATAAATAAAATACCTTCCTTAATTAAATAAAAAACCCTTAATTTTGTGGAAGTAATAGATCAAAGCCTTACAAATACTTTTTTAAAGGGATTTTTACTTTTGACTCGTGCTCCTAAAAATCATTTGTGGATCGAGTCAAAAAGAAAGGTGGCTTTTCTCAGAAGGAATTTGTGGAGGAGCATTTCTCACTGACCCTTATTTAACTTTAACCTTGTTTCTTATATGTTATCTCACTCTTCACAATAGAGTGATGGTGAAATGGGTCACTAAATTTCATATTTTCATAAGTTTTTTTTATCATCGTGCTTTCTCTCTCTACGTAAGTGTGATGGTCACTCCAATAATAATAATAATAATAATAATAATAATAATTGGTTATCTTTCACCGACTTATCCACAACTTGGATCTTGAGTCCTTGAGTTCCTATATCTTCCTATGCCAAAATTTCAAATTTTTCTCTCCTTTGAGTCTTATGCAACTTGGCACTCTGATATCATGACAAATAATGCAAAGGAAGAAATATACACAGAAAGAGATCAAAATTTCAATGGAGCGAACCGAAATTCTCATCATTCAAAATTAGTCAAATAAACTATATAAGGGACATGGAAACAAACAAAAATAAATTACTAGAAAATTTTTCAAATAAATTGAACTAAAATCAACTGAATCTAAACCAACTATGAAACCTAGCAGACAATGAGATTAATTATCTCAACAACAGGGATACTGATTAAAAAGATTAAAGTCTTTTTATTAGACGTGATACTAGCACTTTGATTTTCCTCCAATAGTTTTAAGACCGATTTTTTAACTATTTATGGATGAACGTCTTGAGATATACCTCTCTTGGTCATTACTACTACTTATGCTAGGAAATTTTTTGGAGAATACTTTGTTCTAGTAGCCTAGAAGGTGTATATTCATGAGTTATTTAGCCTAGTTTTTTTGTGAACAGCAAAGGCTTAATGGAGCTAATTTTACTCAAACTTATAAAGAATAGGAAGGAAAATTTATGTTGGTATACCCCTAGAAGTCACCTTTTACTACAAATTTTTAATTATAATGTTCACCTTTTGGATTTTTCTACACTTGCAAATTTTCCATTGCAAGCATTTAACAACTATAGATAGGCAGGATTCAACCACTATGGAAGTATGTTTTCATCAATCCCATATTAATATTTTTTTCAATAAATTCTACTTTATGATGTTCAGTCTTGAAATTTTGTGAATAATATGAAGCAATGAGTACTAGAATTGGGGTTGAGACACATGTTAAAGAGGAAACTTTTTGTCAAAATAAGAACACTTTTATGAGGTTGTGGAAGAACACTTATACCATGAGTGAAAATAAGATCATAATAGATTTTATAGTCTCAGTAATATATCAATTGAACAATCATATGTCGTCCCACAATAGTAGGTCTGTGAAAGCTGTAGAGAGCCTTAACCTTAAATAATTATTTGAAAATTAAGTCATTATTTACATTTGGCTCTAAACACCATTTGATTTAATAAATTTTTTGTAACTACTTCTCCCAGGGATAGTATTCCTAACCACATTATTGAAGAGATAAATTTATCACTTGATTGGATGTGAACTTATAAGATACAATACACTCTTCAAATTGATTCCTTTCCTATCTATGACATTGATTGTGACAAAGAGAAATGTCAATTAGAGCCTAATACGCAAAACAAGATCTATGAAAGAGGGAAAGCTTATTATGATCAGGACCTACCCTCGAAAAATAGTTATTTCTATAGGTATTCTTGATTTATTGAGATAAAATATACAATATATAGGCAATATACTAGTGTTATACAAAATCTACAACTGCAGACATAAGTATCTTCCCTAGACTTGGTGGCTTAGTCTACAACATTAGAAAGACAAAGTAGCTATTATTTCACTTAAAGTAAATGGATGATTGGATTAAGCCTTCTTGAGATCTCTTGTACGCTTCACTCCTTTCTTGGCTTGAATGCTCCAATCCTAACTCTCATTCCTATAATTAGAACTTGTACAATCAAAAAACACAATCCAAATATCTATGGTATCTATTTAACATAATCTAAATACTACATTAAATGGATCAACATCGTATCGAAATAGATGAAACGTAACATCACAAATAGGAAAAAAAGGAACTCTTTGCATTAATATAAATGTGAGGAGTTACAACTAGAGATAGGAGTTGATCTTGTAGAAGAGCCCCTCGAAGTTGACTTGTTACTTATTTGTCACGATGTTAACCTATAATCACCCAAATGCATGGAATGATAACTCTTCACAACAAAAACATGAGGGTAGAATTCTATCTCCAAAATAAAACCCATACCTTTTGGATGGCTACAAATATATAGAATAGGAGGGTAATTTCAGAGCTCTTATCCATTTACCAATCTAGGGCTTGACATACACTCTTGATTGGAGCATGGGATCAAATAATAAGGGATGGAAACTCCAACGTAAGATAGGATATGATATCAATGTTTTATCTGAGATAAATGGTTGTAGCAATCTAACAATCCTAGTTAAAAATCCATGTAAAAAATTATAATACCACGGTTGATGGGACACTTATTCCAAGCTAAATGTTGGCCAAAACATCCTAGAGGGTGTTCAATTCGATTATTATGGATAAGGAAAATGGAAAAGTATTTCGAAAGGAAAAATGTAATTTTTGGCACATTTATTTATCAAAATAAAAGAAAATTTGAGAAAAGGGAGGTAAAAGGTTAAAGGTTTCATGTGAAGAGGAAAATGAAGGTTAATAGTGGAAAATGAATAAAATAGAGGCCTTATTGATAAAAAGGTTTCTGAGGATCACTTAGGAAGAATTTTACTCACCTTTTGTGAGTCTATTTCGGATCTCTCTCATTACTCTCTCTCTCTCTCTCTCACTCTTGGACACTTAGAGTTTTCTTCGAGCACTTTTGAAATAGATCAATAATGTAAAATAAGGTACGAATAAGGAAAGAGAAAGTAAGGAAGAGAAGTATCAAGTAGCTACAACATGATTCTTTGCAGGTATTGATTTTCATCTCTGATTTCATTGCTATAGTTTGCATGTATGGTATTACATCTGCTTATTTTTTTTCATGGAATGGGTTTTCCTAGGTATGACAAAGTTTTCATCCTAGCCTTGCCATTTCTGGATAACATTGATGAGAGGGGATCTCATTATTTTGTTGAGTTGGATAGACGGATGGATTTGAAGGTGAGTGAGGTGGATCTCTGAAATGACAAACACATGGCCTACTGGTACCTAAACCAGACTATGGATCATGGTAAATCCACTAACCTAATAACCCTTGAACCGGACTATGGATTGCACTGAATCTAGAATTTTGTTCCTCAGTGAGCCTAGGAATCCTTTCCAATGAATGGAAGCATATATATGGTAGAGCCAAGGGGTGTATTTCTCTTCGTTGGGACTAGTAGTCCCAAGATGGAATGTACTGTAAATCCTAGAGAGTGGTTCCCTCTGTAGGGTCTAGTGATCCTTGGATCAGACTCTAGATTACGGTAAAGCCTAAGAGACTAGGAGGCAGTAAAATTCCTCAAAGTGTAGGTGGAAAACTCTAGTAGCATCCATGCTTGTTTTATTGTTATTGGTTGGTTATGAGTCCCACATTCAAGCTTGGAATATGGCATGGGGGTGATTGGTTGAAGAGAGATATGGCTCAGCTAGTTTATGTTCGGGTGGAATGTGGTAGTCCCATCCCAAGTAGGTTTCTACATTAATTAATGATAAATTCATTCTCTTGGAATTTGATTTTTAAGTGTAAATGTTTATATATGGATTCTATGGTTTATGTATCCTTGGTATTTCTGTTATTATTTTTCTAGTTATGAGCATGTCTTCTCACAGTGATGATGTATGTATCTCCTCATTTTTTAATTTTTAGATGCATAAAAAATGTATCTATGACCTAATATATTATACTGCAACTAATGATTTAAGGGAAAAATTCTTATTAGCGATTCTCAGATACGTATGAGACCCCTATGTTCAGATCTGTTGTTTACAATTTTATATTACATATTTGTGATATGTTTGAAGAAATTCCTCTCATGGGTACTAGGGGTCCAGTCTAGGTCTTGTCATGGTTTTTGTAAGTACCATTAGAGAACTTTTGAGGTCTAAAATGAGCCTCCTAAGAAAAATGTACAACGAAATAAACTTTATAAAAAATGATATGATTCAAGATGATGATGTCAACCATGGGGGATGATTCACGTTTTTTTGGGGTAAAAATGTAAAAATATTCAAAAATAATAAAAATAATAGAACCATTTTTTCAACTTTTATTTTCAACTTATCTCCCTTAGGTTTTACTAAAATTTCAAGTGGGAGTAATCGTTGGATACAAAATTTAATTCATCGTCTAAGGGGTACCCATGTTTGACACTTTCGATGGACTATGCTCACAGCGGCTTCACTCAATAAATCTCTAACATATCATGTGCAATCATAGCATATTAAACAATACCCTTAATTTGAGTAAACATTGAAAAATAACCCTAAAAATCACATTATATAACCCCTACCAATATAAACCCAATATAAATTCCCAATTTAAAAATCCCCTACTTTCACTATATATTGTAGGTATCCGGTTTTTTATTAACATTTTTTATATCCGTTGAATTACATGAAAACCATAATTGAAATACATCAAAAACATGATTACATTAGGTATCCATTTTTTTATTACATTAGGGGAATTTTGAGGTCTAAAATGGGTCTGCTAAGAAAAATATACAAAAAAAATAAACTTTATAAGAACCAATAGGATTCAAGATGATTATGTCAACTATGGGGGATGATTAACCATTTTTGGAGTAAGAAAGTAAAAATATAAAAAACTAATAAAATAATAAAACTCGTTTTTCAACTTGTCTCCGTAAGGTTTCACTCAAACTTTGATTAGGAGTACTTTTTGGATGAAAAATTAATTCCTCGTCCAAGGAGTATGAATGTTGCATAATTTTTATGGACCTCAAAATTATTGTTGCAATGGAGTCTGTATCATTTGTTATCACATCACCGAATTGTTAGTTATATGTAAGCAATCAAATCACAATCATTAATCACAATACATAGTGCTAGAACTATCACCTACTTATACTCAAGTACACATGAAATATCTCAACACATAGATGTTATTACAACCATCTTAAAATAACATCATTTCTTCATGCAATCTCATAGACACAACTCATATCATGCAATTAATCAAACATTCAAACCACTATAAATATACCATGTTAACTTAATCAAGTAGACGACATAATAGACACCGAACACTCAAACACCAAATAAATGACATAATTAAAAAATAAAGAGCCAAGTAGATGAAATAAACAAACTCATACCTTAATGTTTCTTAGGAAAGGCTCTCTTGTCAATATAGATTAGAAAAATATAACTTCTCAACATATCAACTCAAACATAAATAAGGTCATGATATCTATATCAGTAAGTAGTTAATATGTGCACATCATAAACTAATAAACAATTATCAAACAATCACATATGCATAGTTAGTCTAAATTATTACAATGAAATGTCACAGACATATCATATCATACATGAATGTCATAGCCGTAACCATATGTATAGGCCTATCAAGATAACATGGTACATATAACATCAACATCTTGAAGGAAATAAAATTAATCATCAAGTTAACTAAAATATAACAACAATAAGTTAATCATATAACATAATCATCCACAAGATATAACATAGTCATCAAGTTAATACCATTCATGACTAACCAACCCATGTACATATGATCACACTATTTTACTAACATATGTCATGTAGGTGACCATAACATCAATAGAATGAAAGGCATACACATAACCATAATTCATATAACTAAATTGATCAATTGACATTTTTCATATAGATAACTACAACAACAATAAGATGAGAAACATGTATATAACCCTAATGCTTATAACAACTATTAACCAACATGCCTTCACGCTAAAAATACAATACATGTATGATCATATGCTCTTACATCGAATTCTAGTGCCAAAAATTCACTTTCAACATATTCATCTCCTGCTCTATATGAACCAACACATTAGCATCATAACATACCAAAAACATCATCATGAACTAATTGCATAGAATGACCTCATGGAAAACCATAACCATCAAAAAGGATTCATAACAACATATAGACAATCTCATGCATAAAAAATTCATTACCAACATGCACTCATGATGTTCACATACAACAACAACACCACCAACTTTCACATGGTGACACAACTGCAGCAATGGCCACCATCATGCATATACATCAAGCGCATAGATTACAAACATAAGGAACACATATGAAATTGACACGTATGAATGAAAAAATTATCCAGGTGGATATTGGTGGTCACCCACCTATTCCACTTGGACCCTCACCATTTTTTATTTTAGTTTTTTGGTTTCCTTAATTGTAACACAATTTACTATTTTTGGTAGTTTTTCGGGTCCTGAACTTCCAGAGCTGTTTTTAGGTCCTAAACAATTTTTTTTGGGAATGAAACCTCCAGTGAATACGTGTCTTATAGATGCGATATTTTATGCCAGTAGTTGTAGTCCTCAGATAGATCTTTATAACAATGTATCATGTGCTTCAAACATAGATAGTATGCCAAAGTTAGGACCCCGGGAAATATATCTACCAATTTACCCCAATGGGGCCCATAGTCTAGCGTTTCGTCTCCCAGGGTTAGGTTTTTGGATGTTTAGAAAGTTTCCAATGTTTCTCAATAATATATAGGCCTTAAAGACTCATTGTAACATAGGGTTCAGAGGTCTGTATCTGCCACATCTCTTCTCAGAGATAAGCTACCAAGGCCCTAGCTAGTTTATTTCCATTTTTCCTGTAAAAAAATTTCAGTTCTTTGATATTAATGAAATGAAGTTTTATTTCCACTGAATAGTTGTATTTATGGTTATTTGTGTATTCGTTTACATTCTTGCATAAATTTGGATCAGTGGTATTTGTTGGAGCAGGGTCCCCTAATGACAATTTTGGAACCTTTTTTTAATATTTTGTAATAATATAGTCTGGTCAAAGCCCCCAATGAATTGTAATGGGTATAAGGGTAGACCAAGGGTCCCCAAACCACAGTTTGTGGACCATAAAATAGCACAGGCTAATATTTTATATAAATAGATGGATAAATCGAGTCTAGAAGTAGGCTATGTTTGGGAAAGCTTGGATACAAAATTGTGGATATTTTGTGTGGATTGTCTGGGTAAGGGCTCCTATTGGTTGTGTGCGTGGATACCTTGAGTCCTATTGTGTGTGGAACATGCTGGCTGTGTGCGTGGAGACCTTGAGTCCTATTGTGTGTGGACCACGCTGGCTGTGTGTGCGGGCTAGTAGATAGAGTCTGTAGGTTGGATCTGATATAAATTAATGAAAAGACTGATTGGGATTGCTGAAGTGTTCTCTGTTATGATATTGGCCACACTTTGTGTTATTTATATGTGCTTGCTACATAATGATGATTATTGATGTGCACATGGATGTGATAGAGTATAAAAAGATGAATTCATAGATCTGGTTAGAGTTGGTTGTCTTTCTTCTTTTAACATTCTATTGAATGATTTATGAGCTTCACTGAAGATATTTCGCTGATATGTTGTTAAGGGTTTTTGTATTAGGGCTTCTTCAAAATAGGTCTATTAGATCTGAAGAAACCCCCTTCAATCAAAGTTCTCTCTTTCAGGGTGTGGAAACCTAGATCCAACACCCTCCCATACTACTTCAGGTAAGATCTTAACCTACGCAAGCAGGCCATTGCTGAAAGGGCCAGTAGTACAAGGGTTTGTTAGAAAACCTTAAAATTGAACCCAGGTCAAGGCCCCTCAAGCCAATAAATGGTTCCTTTGTTGGGACCAGGATAATTTTGAGAGAGAGATTGGGTAATGCCATGGGGTCATTGGCAGCCATTGGAACCTAAACTTGGGGACTAGTTTTAAAAGAATATTCAGGAGTTTTCCCTAAAAGAGAATCAAAATAAGAAGCTAACCACCGAAGAGTGGAATAACAAGTAAATTTTCACAGAGGTGCACGAAATCTTCTTCGTATCCTTCACACATGAAATGCAAGAGTGGATGGCAAGGTTAGTGGATTTCTAGACTTGTTGGAACGATGACCAGGTCAGGTAGTGGACACCTGAATCAATCCAAAAAATAGAGAAGGTTTATAAAAATATCACTGGGCAGATAGTGTTTTGGGAGGGTTTGTAATAGAGTTTGCAGTAAATTAGTTTTTGTCTTACTCAGAAGTTGAGCGAAGGTTCTTCAAATGGTTTAGAGGTAAGTTCCTTCAAACCTTTTTGTTGCTGATTAAGATGCTATTGTGTGAAAAGGGTTTCATGTGCAGCCAAACCGAGTGAATGAGCTCTGACCATCGTGGAAGCATGAAATGAAGTGGTAAATACTATTAGGTTATTCAAGAAGGAGATAGATTGGTATACAGTCCTTTATGTGATTCAACTGATTTTAACCAGGGTGGGACTGTGCACGTAGAAACCAGTCCCCTGGCTATGCCATCATCGCACCCATGTAAGGGTAAGAATTATCCTACTCCACCTCTGCCGCCACCTGCATACGATATGGATACGTACATGAAGCTACCCACCTTTAACGATGCGGGGGATGAAGATATGGATCGATTCTGTTTTGTAGAAGAGTTGGTATGGACTGTGTAGAACATTAATAATGATGATGTCAAGAGAGCACAACTATCCATAGCCTTTGAAGGATGGGCCCTAGATTGGTTCATGAGATACATTGGTCAGCACGTGAACCCTTCAATACAAGAAATTAAGGATACCCTAAGAAATAGTTTTGAAAGCCTCAATCCTACTCTCAATGTGTGGTCAAGTTGAAGGATATTAAACAAGGACCTACAAAGTCCATTTGGGAAGCTAACTAGCAGATGAAGAAGGTCATCAGTGATGGAAGATTTGTCTACGAGGAAAAACAACACAAATAATTGTTTATCGCAATGCTATTTCCACACCTGCGTGGACCTATGGGAAAATAGATAACGACTCCTAGTAAGAAGCCTTGGATATTTCCATGAAGCTAGAAGTTGCACCAAGAGATGATACTCAATATGCAGCACTGCAAATCCAAACCCATCTAGAGGTGACACACTTAGAAATTTATAACTTGGAAAGGGATCAAGGTAAAGAAGCTAGCCTAGATGTCCGGTGCATACGCTGTAGTGTGTCAAGCCACACTGAGGATCAGTGCCCTCTGTAATTAGATTATATGTAGGTTGTGGGGCCAAGTACTCTATGCCCTAGAGAAATGATTGGACCCAATACCCCCATGCTGTGGTGTGCTAATTATTGGGTAGTTGGAATACATGATATAAATCATTGCCCACGATTATGTGCCTATGTTCCAGAACTAAAACAATAGTGGTACGGATTCTACTCATCTGTGGGTCACAACAAGTAAAAATTCCAAACACACAACTTTACGATAGATAGGAGAAACCTATACAGGGTACAGGATGACCCCTCATCACCATTATATCCCTCGAGCCGAGAATGATGCCCTGGAAGAGTACAGGGAGGAGGGATATGTTGGGGCACAGGCTGAGGACGAGGGCAACTGATGTGCTATAATTTTTGGGATGTGGGACATTATGCAAGAGACTGCCTAAACCCTACACACCAATCCTGCAGATATTTCAGGTAGTTTTACCATGTCATTGACGACTATCTTGTGCTAATAGAAAATATGTAAGAGAAACAGCTGACACTGACATAGAATGTAAAACTGGTTAAGGTAGAACCATGAGACAATGGGAAAAGTATCAATGTAATTAAACTCAAAAACATTGCCATCGGAGGAGCTGAGGAAAAATTTGTTGTTGAACCACTGATCAGAAGGGCTACTAAGAAAAAGGAAAGCCTCGATCTGAAAAAGGAGAAAGAAACCTTCATTGAAGCATGGAAGGAAATGGCAAAGGATGAATCATCTACCTCAAGGAATTCGGTCGATCCAAAAGCAGATGAAGCAGTTAAATCCTTCATTCACGCATGTATGAAGTTGTTACGCAATCAAAAGGCGGTGGATAATCTCCAACCATTGATAGCTAGTTGTGAAGAGAAGGTTGCCCCACTGACAGAGGTTAAAACTGTGAACAAGCTGTATAAGAAAAATAAAAGGATTGGTTGGCAGATGCGAATGACTACGCAGATTGGAGAGTATGAAACGGATCAAGTCATCCTTGATTTAGGATCAGATTGCAATTTCCTACCCAATAAAACCTGGCAAAGGATGGGAGAACCTAAGATGGAGTGGTCCACTATTGAGTTGTAGATGGCTAATCAGCAAAATATCATTCCACTAGGACAATTTTCGAAGGTTGTGGTGGACATTGCAGGAGTTAAATTCTATATATTTTGAGGTAATCCATATTGTGGATGACACAGATCCTTACCCTGTGCTCTTAGGCCTGGACTGGGCTATTAACATGCGAGGTAACATTAATTTGAAAATGAGAAGTATGATCTTTGAAAACAAGGGTGCGCGGGTAATAGTCCCCCTCGATCCAACAGAAGGTGAACGATATACCAAAACAGTGCGTGAGGATGAATATGTTGATCACACTGACTTCCTGGCATGATGATTGGATCAACCCCACTGCTGAGGGCATGTTATGTTGCAAAAAAGATATCGAGTGCCTCTCAGAGTCAGATGGAGAGATATAAAATTGGCAGAACCAGTTTCATGATGTATCTACACTGCAGTAAGAGAATCCTATCCATCTCCTCATAGGTAACAAAGAGATTCCTATGCATCTCCTCATAACTAAGAGAACTACCCTACTTTTATGGTTCTAGTAGTGTTAAAGACTTTCCTAAAGCATTTGAAGAGGATTTCCCTGATAAACGAAGGTTTTGGGCCCTTGACATGGCTATGCGCGCGACCCATGCACGGTGGTGGGAAAATCATAAGGAAGATTTTCAATACTGGGAGGAATGTCAAAAAATGATGATCCTATGACTCAATCCTCCAGTTAACCCACCCATGGACCTCTTCTCAGGTGGGGGGGATCCGCGCAAGAGCTTGGCTATCTGGATGGAAGTATGGAATGAAAAAGAATGGAATGAATGGGTCCATATGTTTATTAATGCTTTAGGACCAATCCCAACCACCTGTTATTTTGATGCAGAGCTAAACCAGCGCACTTGTCACTGGGGAGAAATGGATGAATATTTCATGATGACATTTGGTCTAGTAGGAGGAACTGAGAAACTCAATGAAGGCCTACAAGATATAGATGCTCTAGAATTTGATTATTCCTTATCTAGGCAAGAATTTTTTGTGCTACCCTGGGATGCATAGATGTAGGATATTTTCAACTGCTAAAATTTGTCAGTAGAAGATTGCCATGAGGACCCTTGGAATATCACTATCCCAGAGTCGGAAGGAGAACGTGTCATTGCAGGACCTCTATTATAGGTAGTGTATGTAACCAAACCATTGAAACTAAAGGAAGTCAACATTGGCATGGAAGAGAAGCCCAATATGGACAAAATTTGGGATTACCGGGATGATGATACAATTGGAAAGATCGTGGAGCTATTGATTGCATATCAGGATCTTTTCCCTACAAAGCTCTCAGAGCTCAAAGGGATCGTCGGGGATATGGGTGTTATGAAGATCACCTTGAATCCGGATGCACGCTCTGTCAAACAACGACCCTATCACCTGAACCCTAAATATAAACAAAAATTCAAGGAGGAAATAGATAATATAGTAGCCGCAGGTATAATTGAACCTATAGAATAGTCCAATTGGGTAAGCCCTATGGTGGTCTAGGAAAAGAATACTAAACGAGAAATAAGGATCTGTGTATACCTACACAAGTTGAATGATGTCCACATACATGATCCTTTCCATACACCTAATATCTGTTGTTTTGACTTTGATCCCCCTTTTGAGAGAAGAAACCCTGAATTCATCTTCTGAGCGAGAACAACTGCTTCTAACCTCGCCGGGTCATTTCCTCTCACAGCCTCTGTGGAAATTAGGTCCAAATACATATGTGAAGTAACCCTAATGTATAAGAGGTCGTGTCTATGCTGGCTAAGGGAAAGGGCGAGGGGAAGGTGAGGAGAATAGAGAAAGGAAAAGATAAAGCTACGAAGTGGTCCATGTTAAAGCCGCACATTTCCCTTCGGATTGTGCATTCCCCTCGAAAGGTGCCTAAGGCATGCTCGCCAAATACATCAATGCCCCCTATGATAGCTTAGGAGGAAGCTCTGCTGGCGGCCCCACCTTCTTGGCTTCCAGCATATGCTAAGCTGAGAAAAAAAACGGTGTGCACTCCCCAGAATATTAATGTTGTCTGCACCTATCAGTGGATTCCGTTGGTCCCAGAGGAGGTCCCTTTGATTGGTGATATATTCAGGGGCCTCCCCTCCATTAAGTTCAATGATCATGATCTAGAAAATCTAGACACCTTCCCAAAGCTGGCCGTGGAATTATATCTTGAAAGGGTGTTGTATGATAACATGCCTAAGGTTGAGCCGATGCCATGGGTGCATGGATTAGAAGCCTCAAGGATATTAAATTTTTTTTGCATGCCCCACTTTAGAAGATACAACATCACTGGCCTGGTTGTGTGCCAGTTGTTGGCCCTGGTCCACGCTGGGTGCTTGTGGATCCAAGGTCACATCCTGATCGACGTTGCATTAATTCACCGAATCACTGGCCTCCCCATGCAAGGTCCCAATCCCATGGCAGGTGTCAAAAAGAAGTACGAGCAAAAAATTTCCAAAGAAGTGCGGAAGAAATACAAAGTTGATTGCGACAAGAGGGGTTTCCTTTTAGAAACCATAGCTAACCCCAGAGTGCACATGGGTACCCTACTTCTTGCATGAAAACTTATGTACAAGTTTCGAGAATCGGCCATCCCTGCTTATGTAATTCATCTCGCGGGGAGGTGCGAGAAAGAGGTCTGCTACAACTATTCGCAGTACCTATGCGATGAATTTTTAGACAATGTGCATGAGGTTCAGCACCAAGGAAAGGTGTTCTACTATTCATGGCTGATGATGTTAATTTCCTTGGTTGCGTGGGAGACACCTAATGATGTGGTGCTCCTTGAGCTCGAGTTGGATATGTGTGAAGGTGCATGGTATGCAAACCTTTTGGATTCAAAGGATTCCAAACACATTGAGGAGAAAAAGGTTTTATGGGTGTTGTTTGATAGTGCATTCATAGGAGCAATTCATCCACGACCGTGTTCATCACCTGTGGTCTATGAAAAGTAAACGGGTGTTGCGGTGTTTCAGGTTACTATGCACAATGTGCAGATTCAGGCCTATAAACATCCAGCCCGGTATGCCCTATATTATATGGCCATGGAAATAGAGATCAAACAAATGGTTGCAATTTGGCCACTGGAATGGAAGCTTGGCTTCAAGTCATCTGCCCCTGTTACAATAGGCACCTCGAGTAAGGACACGACCCCAAAAGATACTATCCCATCGAGTACATCGAAGGACACCGAGGTGCATACCAGAGAGAAAACCATGACCAAAGAGACCCATAAGGATGGCACCAAGGGGGAAGAGCGGAAATCCCAGCAGGATGAGGGAGTCAAAGGGCTTGTTGTGGAAGGTTCAGTGTCCCCACATGACACTGAGCACCCAGGTGAGCCTCCCAAAGAGCAGAGGAAGAAGCGCAAGTTTATTAAGCCTAACACAGAGAGAGAGGTCACCTTGACAGAAGATGACTTGGAGAAGATTGCAGATTCTATCACCATTGCGTCTGAAGACCGGTGGGATGCCCTGGAAGAAAAACAGAAGGCCATCGTAGAAGCATTCTAGTCTGAGCTGCACGCCCTTTAGTTAACGGTGGACACGCTTTAGGAGAGCGTGGATTAGGTGAGGCTACATCAAGCAGGTTCATCCACCACGATTACAACTTTGGCCATCGTGAAAGAGAGTAGGATTTGTCCCCTCCTGAGCACAACGTTCACTGTACTACCCCTGAGCTTATGCATGCAAGTCCGTGCATGTTCCCCAGTTGATCTTAATGTGGGAAGACTAACAGGAAAGCAGCTACACACTCTTTATGAAGTCATCTTCAGCAAGCTTCAGCACAGAGAAAGGTGGGCATAGCAACCACTCAATGTGGCTGAGAAAACTATTGAGACAAAAGCTACCGAAACTTCCCAAGCCCAGGTAGCGCACATTTCAGCAGTCACAAAGCAGGCTAAATTGGAGGATTTGATAGACCAACTATGTGAGGATATGCTGGAAGTAATTCCAGCCTCCGAGGCATTACGAGCCAAGGTTGAAGGCTTGGTTGCCGCTTTGGAGGCATTGCAGACGGAAATGCAGGTTGGTAAAGCGAACTTGGAACCGTAGATCACTGCATTGCAGGCCAAGGTACAACCCAAGACCCTCCTGAGGTATGCGCCCAGCCACCTGCGCTGGTTACGAAAGCTAGAAGAAGTATTACAGCACAGATCACATAGGGCACCAAATTGTTAGAAACTGCTATGGGTTTATGGTCCCAGGTGCAGCGTTATCCCCTCCTGCGCCAATCAATCAGGATTTTCACCAAAAGGAGCAAGATATTTATCAACTGGACGCCACTATGCCCACCCTCGTCGTAGAAAAATTACTAGTGCACCTTCAGACCAGCCACCTGCTTAGAGATTAAATTAAGGGGCTCTGCGACAAGAAGTAGGTCCTAAGAAACCACCTGAAGCCATGGCATGATGAAGCTTTCACATGATTTATATGAGGCAGTGAAGTAGTTGAACTAGAACCTAGATAGCATCATCGCCGCTACCAAATGACCAACTTCACAAATGTTGGTTGATATCGCATAGAATGTAGTTGTCCATAGCGCAGGTTTCCTACCCCCTTTTGTCACCACTGTTGAATATATTTAGAAGAAGATCAAGACCCACTGCCCCTGTGAGTCGGGATGAATCACAAGATTGTGTTGGGGGGCTGTTGGAGCAGGGTGCCCTAGCAGGAATTTTGGAACCTTTTTGTAATATTTTGTAATAATCTAGTCTAGTGTAGGGGCTTTGGGGCAGGTCAAAGCCCCCAATGAATTGTAATGGGTGAAAGGGTAGACCAAGAGTCCACAAACGATAGCTTTCAGACCGTAGAATAATGTAGGCTAATATGTTATATAGATAGATGGATAAATCAAGTCTAGAAGTAGGCCAAGTTTGGGAAAGCTTGGATATGGAATTGTGAATATTTTGTGTCGATTGTCTGGGTAAGGGCTCCTGCTGCCTATGTGCATGGAGAACCTGAGTCTTGTTGTGTGCGGACCCCGCTGGATATATGCACGGGCTAGTAGATAGAGTCTTTAAGCTGGATATGGATATTAATGAATGAAAAGACTGATTGGGATAGCTCAAGTGCTCTTTGTTATGTTTATTGGCTACTCCCTATGTTATTTATATATGTTTTCTGCATAATGATTATTATTGATGCACACGTGGATGCAATACTGTATAAGAAGATGAATTCATAAATCTGGTTAGATTTGGTTGTCTTTCTTCTGTCAACATGCTATTGAATGATATATGAGCTTCATAGAAGATATTTTGTCAATATGTTGTTAAGGGTTTGTGTATTAGGGCTTCTCTAGTGCAGGTCTGTCAGATCTAAAGAAACCCCCTTCAATTAAGTTTCTCTCTCTCAGGGTATGGAAACCTGGTTCTAGCTCCCTCCCATACTACTTCGGGTGAGACCTTGACCTACCTAAGCATGCCATTTCCGAAAGGGATAGTAGTATAGGGGTTTGTTGGCAAACCTTAAAACTGAACCATGGTTAAGACTCCTCAAGCCAATAGTATCAAAGGGGTCTTCTCTTTCTCGATCCTTATTTTCATGTCCCCAATGAGGTCAGGGTATAAGGAGTTAGGGCTCGATCTGGTTGAAACTTTCCAAGATCAAGTTCGCAAACCACAATGACCACCCTTGGGGGATGAAAAGAAGGATGAAGAAGTAGGAAATCCTATGAAAAGGAACACGATGATGGATAACATTTCCCAGATCCTTCAACAACTACCCACTGGTGGTGCATCTGCATCAAATAGCCACTCTGGAGGCACAACCCCTTTAAGGTAAAAGTAAACTTTGACATTCCAATATTTTATGTCCAAATAGATGCAGACGTCGTAGATAGATGGTTTAATATATTAGAAGGATATTTATCTATTCATGGCTTTTATAACCAAGAGAAGATTATTTTTGCACTCCTCAAAGCCACCCCCCATTTCAAGGATTGGTGGGAAACCTAATCTAAGAAAAAGGATGAGGGGGAACCCTCTCTGTTCTCAGTCATACACACTTGGAATTATTTTCAGGACACCATCAAGAAACAATATTATCCCATGGGGAGCTATGAGAACAAGTACATACAATGGAATATGATGTGGGAGCATAGGGATCAAGATGTGCATGAGTTAAAAAATGTGCTCCATACCCTACGCACAAAGTTGGATATCATATATTCAAAGAAACATTTGGTGTTGAATTTTTGCAGTTGTATAGACTGATATATTCAAGAGGAAATGGAGTTCTTCGACATCTCCTCGCTCGGTACAACATACTGGTACTCTACCAATATTGAGCATAAGTTCAAACAAAAGAAGAGAGAATTGGGATTTGTGAATCAAAGCAAGGAAAAGGTGTCCAAAAAATACAGAACAAAGGAAATATCCAAGGCATGGTAGCCCAAGACAATCTTCCAAAGCCGCAAGCAAAGAACAACATCGTGAAGCCAAATAAGGACACCAGAAATTTTTGTGAGTTCCATAAGAGCTCCACTCACAACATAAATGAGTTTCGGGCCAAGCAATCACTAGTGGCCAACATGACGGCTTCTGAATTAGAACCGTGCTCCGAGTTTGACTTGGAGCCCAAGAAGGGGAATGAAAAACTGAAGCAGATTATCGATGCAGAGGCCAATGCCACTATTTCCACCATGAAGATCTAAAAGGAAGAACTAGAATATCTAGATGAGGAGGAGTGTCTCTTCCACTCCCATATGTGGGTAAAGGGTTCTTTGCTATTGTTCATTATCAATAGTGGGAGCCAAAAGAACCCCATTTCAGCATAGGTCATGAAGTGGTTATGCTTTTTGACCATAGCACACCCACAACCGTACACCATTAGGTGGATTTACCAAGGACAGAATCTCTGTGTCAGCCATCAGTGCCACCTTCCCTAAACATCAACCCCTTCACCGATGAGGTATTATGTGGAATTTCTCCTCTTGATGTTTGTGAAGTATTATTAGGCTAACCATACTTGTGGAATTAACATTATCTGCATGAGTCTTGACCTCATGTTGTTATTTTTACTTTGGGAAATAAGTTGTACAGGATACCAGAGGTACCAATGCCTGCCACTATCTCTTTGTTAGTGCAAAACAATGCAGTAAGCTCATTTCCAAAAATGGGAAATTTTTTTTCTTGATGATCCGCCCTCAGGGCAACAAGAATACTATGGCCATGACCTCCAAATAGGGCTCCGCCGAACGGAATAAAAAATGGACAAGGTCGTGTAGGAGTACGGGGACATATTCATCTCACCCGTAGGGGTACCTCTGCACTGTTAGGTCAATCACCACATTGTTCTAAACCTAGGTGCACCACTACCCAATGGACTGATATATCGGCACTCTATTTTGGAGAACGATGAAATAAAGAGGCAGATTTAGGAGATGCTTCAAAAAGGTCACATCCGGTCAAGTTCATCACCATGTGGAAGACCGATCGTGTTGGTACAGAAGAGGGATGGGACTTGGAGACTCTTTTTTGACTATCGAGCGTTGAACAATATCACTGTCTGGAATAGTTACCGGATCCCACAGATTGATGACCTTCAGGACCAATCAAAGGGGTGAAATATTTTAGCAATATCGACTTGAATTTTGGGTATCACTCGTGTACCACACCGAACCGTCCGATGTGTGGAAGAGTACCTTCAAAGCCAAGGAGGGCCTTTCGAATGGCTGGTCATGCCTTTTGGGTTGATGAAAGCTCTCGCAACTTTCATGAGGCCGATGGATGACATCTTGCGGCCATTCACCAACTCATTTGTAGTAGTGTACTTGGATGACATCCTGATCTTCAGTTAAACTTGGGAAGAGCACCTCCACTACATCCAACATGTCCTCCAAACACTGCGGCAACACAAGTTGTGTGTTGATTTGGAGAAGTGTACTTTTGGCATGACCTAGGTTCAGTATCTGGGATACATTATTGATGAACGGGGGGTGCATGTGGATCCAACAAATATTCAATTCATTCCGGATCGTCAACCCCAACCACTCAAACAGCTTCACAATCCTTGGCCCGTTGCTCTCTACCGCAAGTTCATGTTGGGATCTCTCTAGCACTGCTTGGCCTTCGGTACTGTTTTTCATCGAGGATAAGAGAAGGAAAAATTATTTTTTTCATAATCTCAACAAATCACATAATAAAACATCACCTCTAATTCTACCCCAAAGGCTATACTTAATGCCCTTTGCAACAACCATTTGAGATTGGAGTAATATGCCTTAGATTATGCTATTGTATTTCTTACCGAACATGGGCATCTAGTAGCATATCATGTACAGAGATATTGTTCTATCACGTCTAGAAGTATCCCACTTATGAAAAAGAAATGTATTCCATTGTGCAATATTGTCGACAATGGAAGCATTACATTTTGGGAAAGGAAACAATCATCCACACAGACCACCAGCCCTTGCAGTTCATGCAGACACAAGGGAAGTTGCTAAATGATCACCATTAGAAGTGGTCCAAATATCTGCAACAATTTCATTTGAACATCAAGTACAATAATGGTAGCACCAATAATGTTGCTCAATACCTCAACTGGCCACCAATTATGGTGCTAACCACTTTGCTCAACTCTTGTGGGCATGAGACTTCCAATTGGCTTCTTCTCTACAAAATAAATCTAGAATTCAGCCACACATACAAGATGCTCTTAGAGGGTAATAAAGTTCCGGCAAATTTTCACTTCAGATGCCTCATTCCACATGGGACACCTTTATGTTCTTTCAAGCGATAGTGAAACAAGATTATTTGGGGTAGTACTGCATTCTTTGGGTTGCTAGCCTTTGTGTTTGTTAAACAATGGTAGTAGTGTAGAATTATTTCCTTATAAAGCAAACCTTCAACAAGATTGCCAGTATTATCGATCCCGCATCGCCTACGCCATCGTCAAATCAAACATCAAGAAAATACCCAGGCATCAAATTATACCCCTATTCACCTTAGAATCCATCTCCATGGATTACATGGGGCCTTCATTCTACTAAGCATGGAAACGATTGTGTTTTCGTATCTTCACGTACTTGACATGGGCCCATTATGGCAATGTAATATTCCCAAATCGGAAAAGGTATAGTGCACCTAAAACCGGAAATATGAAGAAAGGAAATATATAAAAGCATGAGACAACAATAACATCCATTCCATTATGATTATAACAGCAATATAGGTACAATATCTTGAGGAAAAGATCACTCAAGTGGGGCAAACAAGCATCTCATGAAAGCATACACTCAGATCTGAAATGATGTTAATACATGAAATACAGGGATGCAAAAAACTATGTTGTCTATGAGAGAATAACAGCTGAAATATAGACAAATATGTTGCTGCTGATATAATGCTCCAAAAATCCAAATTTCTGCTACAGATATTCAAAGCCCAAACAAGTTCTGAAAGACAACCAATAAAAGGTTTCCAAAAATGTGCACCTCAGTAAAAGATAGAGATTGGCCCAGTCGAATAACACAGTGGCGTGAATCGATGCAGAGGCTGATCCGATACAATATGGTTGATCCTCCAACATAGACACTTTCCAAATGAAGGGGCTGATCCCCTGCCAGAAAACCCCAACACTATAAAATAGGAAATAAACCCATCACGGTACCGCTCCCCAAAATAATGTAGTCCATGCAGAAATTGCACTATAGTTGATAGATGCCACCTCCCCTCGGTGCCCGCAATGCTTCCTAAGCCCTCACAAGCCTTGACAGACACCCTCCAATGGAAAACTAGCTCTAAATTGATATTTCCTACTAGTGGTATACACCCTTCATAACACAACACAACTCTGGGCAACAGAACACGTTATACATGAGACTGGTTGGAGAAATAAATGAAATCCCTAATTGTGGAAGTATAGTGCAAAATCCTCCAAGAGCTTCTCAATGGAAGAGGTGGGATTCCCGATCAGGAACACCCTGTGCTAAATAGCACATGCAATCTTAGCTAAACAGCTGAAGAAATATATATGTGTAAACATACTATATATAAAAATATCAAATATACCAAGATGATTAATATGGCTTCCATCCACTTCCTTTTATAAGATATGAGCTTCGAAACCCTAAGCCAATTCATTAATGACACTACTTCCATGCAATGTGTCTCCATCTAAAACTGTTTTGTCTCTCCTTTAATGTCCACTCCTCCATGACAACGTTGTTGATTTGGCCAAAGTTGACCCAGTCCACATGTTTAAGCCCCTGTTCACACCTTAGGGTGCTTTATTAAGCTAAAAAGGTGATCCACTTTCACATGAGAAGTTTTTTTATTATTCATAAAGATATTTATGGGCCTCCCTACCCATTTATTCACATATCTAAGTGGAAAAAAAAAAATTTAATATTCCAATTAGCTGCTAACTAATTTAGGAATATTAAATTCCTCCCATCCAAAATGTTTCTTTTCCTCAAGCAACTACAAGCATACTGCAAAATATCCATTGGATATGTCTCCTCCCAAGAATACAAGTTTTCTTTTGGTGGATAAACCAAATATCTTTCATCGTGAAGAAGTGGGAGATATATGGAAAGAGTTATATTTTGTCCATTGGCCTCCTCAAGGCATGGGAGATGGTAAAATTTGGGTGCCTTAGTCCCGATTAGATACTCCATTCTCCATGTTATCATCCAAACAAAGTCAGCCATCCTTAGTAGCTCACAGAAACAATCACCAATCCCCTGCTTATGCAATGTGCAGGGGCTGCATGGCTGAAAGTGAGAGATAAGGTTGTTCAAAGTACACTGTCTCTCTCTCCATTTATGATAAATTTGGATTTTTTGATCTTGGCATGCAATAATATAGTCCTCATGAAGCTAAAAGATACTTGGAATCTCATGATCCCACTCATTGGTTCTTGGAAGCCTTCTTGCCCAATCCTACATGCATATAGTGAATAGAGTGTCATCACCATATGGGCTCCAAAAGAAACATGGACTAAGTGTCATATGACATATAGGATGGTGACAATAGTCCCTCAATTGAGACCAGGGCTATTCTTCTTCTTGCTGTCTCAAAACATGATATGGTAAGTGGACATCCAACCACCTTCTTTCTCTCCTAAGCTTCTAAAAATCTTGAAAATAGTAGAGGACATTAAGTGTTGGCTAAATATGATCCAAGCAAAACATATCTTTCCCAAATTCCTCCATAAAGTGGTCATCCCCATCACTAAATGTAGTCCCAAAAGGACCATGAAATCCACAAAGAGGTTTTCTCTCTCATAGAGAAATGTGTTGCAAATGCATGGTAAAGGAGTGCACATACATTGTTAGTTGATAAATAAGTATCAAAACACAATCTTTACCATATATTGTAGACAAGTTGGTGAATAGGTCCATAGATGAGACTTCCCATATCTCCATTAAAATGGGAAGTGATTGAAACAACTTTGCAAAGTGGTTTCTTTCCTCCTCATACATCAAATAAGCTACATATCTCCTGATATGTTCGTTCACATCTTCTTTGAGATCCTCCAATAAAATCCCTCCATGATGGTGTGATAAGACTCAATGAAGTCTACATGTCCTGAAGAGAGTGCCTCATATGCTGCATGTAGAATCTCCTTCTTGAGCTTGGAGTCTCTAGTCATGTAAATCTGATCATGGAAATAAACATCTCCATCAAGGACTCTATACCTCCCATCTATCACTTTCCCATCAAGAACCTTACATGTGAAGCGTTTCTTGGAATATTCCACCAATAGTTGGGACTCCCAATATGGATCTAGGCTTCCCAACAATGACAGTGTTGTAGAAATATGAAATGGAGCTCTTGTCACATCATACGTCTCCTCTTTGACATGTTCAATTCCAAAGCCACATGTTGGAGTATTGCTACCCCGCCTTTGTTGCCTCCCTTGTAGCTGATATTGTCCAAGACAAGATTGGAATACATGGAGGTCAACCTCCTCCTGAAAGGTATCTCCTCTCCAAAACTTCCATAGTTTGGCTAATGCATACAAGAGTGTCAATAGCCTCTTGTCATATGCAGAAATATTCCTCATGTGTGGAAGTATCATTTTCTGCTCCAAGGCTATGGAGTATCCATTTGACACCATGCTCATGCCATCATAGATTTCTGAATCATCGTTTTTTAGCATAAATAGCTGAGTGGGAGATGGCAATGTCCATATCAGAAAATTTCTCACTCCTCCTTTGATCTCATCAAAGGTTCTCTATGTTGTGCTAGCCCCTCCCAAGGGTCCTTCCCTAACCAAATATATCAATGTTGCACCATGTTGAGATAAATCTTTATTCATATTCGAATCAAGGGGTCTCCCTAGTGGAATGCCTCCATGTAATGAAACATCAAGGCCTAGAGCAGGTTGTATATCTGAGTAGACTGATTTGTCCTTGTCTTCACTACAGAAATCCTCCTGCCTCTTTTGTGCATCCATATTATGAAATAGAGAGGGGTGTGTGCTCCTCATCATATGATGCTTGCTCTGCATTTCATCTCCTTCTATCTTTAATATCTCATAATCTGTCAATTATGGTATATGTTGCACATGGACTATTCCTGGATCTCCATATGTGAGATTCTTTTGAACTCCTTACAAGGGTGCAAGAGTTTCTCTCTTTGAATTAAATGCTTCGTCTTCCTCTTCATGAGGTACTGGATATGTTATTTCTATGATATCATTGTTACCTCTTTTCTTCCCTTCCCCTTCCTCATGAATGGAAGTTGCCTTATCATCATTAAGAGGTTCTTTGCTTAGTTCCTCCATGTCTTCCCTTTGAGAAGAGAAATCTTAATGAAATGGGTATCTTTCCTCTAGCAAGGTACTATGCAAGTTTTTAATCCCCTCTATAGTTTTTTGAAATGGAGTTGGATTTATATATCCTTCCAACTCATGCAAAGGTTTTTTTTGTGTATGCTTGGATAGCTCAACCAAGGAAGTTTCATAATGTTTTTCATCAAATCTCTTTACTAACTTCCTAGTGAAACTTGCATAAGTAGACACATTTTCATTTTTTAATGAATAAGATTCATAAAAAAACCAGGCATAAGCCTTACCTTCAAGGTGCAATGTTGCTACTCTAATGGCTTCATCTTCTGAAACTTGGTGTTGCTGCAAATAGGTGTCTAGCTCCTCCACCCAAGCCCTAGCTGAACATTTAGGTGATCCTTAAAAAGTAGATAGAAATAATCTACCCATCGCATGTTGCTTGAAACTTGTGCTTATATCATGGTTTTTAGTTTTTCTATCCTCCTTGATCTTGCAAAACCCTTGGAATTTTAGATGATCTCTAAATCTGTGAGTTTGAGAATCATACTCCTGAAGATAGTCACCAAGAGTCTCCTCCTTTGGTACATCTACTTCCTCCATCTCTCTTTCTATGTCCGTAGGCATAGCACCATGTTGTAGATATGATGGTGTAGCTGAATGATCATACCCATGATGTGAAAATATGGAGCTTCCTTCATGTACAAGCCCTCTTGGAGAATCTCTATATCTCTCCCATCTCATCTCTTTGATGTCTTTGCTAATGCATTGCATGGTTTGAAGAACAAGTTTCGAGAACTCCTTCCCTCTTGTAAATGAGGGTTTGCCTTCATTTCTTCTACATATCTTCTCCTTCCTATGAGAAGACTCCTTAGATGACATAATGGCTGAAGTACACAGACTGATCCAATATTATGGTCTGATACCACTGTAATATTCCCAAATGGGAAAAGTAGGAATAGAGTACATAAAATTGGAAATATGCAGAAATATAATAGATCAAAGCATGAAAAAACAATAGATCCATTCCATTACGATTATAACAGAAAAATAGGTACAAGATCTTGAGGAAAAGATCACTCAATTTTGGCAAACAAGCCTCCCATGAAATCATACACGTAGATCTAAAATGGTGTTAATGCATGGAATATAGGAATCTAGAAAATTGTGTTGTCTAAGAGATAATAGTAGTTGAAAGGTGTAGAAATATATTGTTGTTGATATAATTCTCCAAAATTTCTAAGGCTAGAAATCCATGCTCCAAAACAGAATTCCAGGACAACCTAGAAAAGGTTTCCGGAAATGCACCCTATACAAAAGATAGCAGATTTGGCCCTAGGGCTGAATAATCTCTGTAGATAAATCACTAATGGGAGAGGCTTATCTGCTATACAATATGACTGATCATCGTCCAATATATCTCCTAAATGAAGGGTTGATCCCCACATATTAAAACCCTACACTCCAAATAGGGCAATAAACTGACTGTTGTAGCTTCTCTCCAAAATAATGCAGTCCTTGCAGGAAACTGCACTGTAGATGATGGATGCTACTTTTCCTTGTGACATAATATGTGATGAAGCCCTGAATTCTTCCTCACAAGACTCCGGATGAAAGTATGATCCCTCCAGTGGAAAACTAACTTAGGAAATGGAGATTTTTCTCCTCCACTGCTACACCCCTGCAACACAACCCAACTCTAAACAGAACTACATTGTACATGAGACTGAAGCTTGGCAAAATGCCTAATTGTGGAAGTATAGTGCAAACTCCTCCAAGAGCTTCTCAATGGAAGAGGTTGGATTCCCAATCAAGAACACCCTATGCTAAACAACGCATGCAATCTTAGCTAAACAGCTAAAGAAAGCTATATGTCTAAAGAGACTATATATCAAAATATAAAATATACCAAGATGATTAATATGGTTTCCATCCTCTTCCTTTTATAAGATATTAGCTTCCAAACCATAAGCCACATTCATTAATGACACTATGCCATTCAATGTGTCTCCATCTAAAACGACAATGTACCTCCATTAATGTCCACTTCTCCATGACAATGTTGTTGATTTGGTCAAATTTGACCCCGTCCACATGTTTAAGCCTCTGTTCACACCTTAGGGTGATTTATTAAGCTAAAAAGGTGATCCACTTTCACATGAGAAGTGGTTTTATTCTCCATAAAGATATTTATGGGCCTCCCTACCCATTTATTCACCTATATAAGTGGAAAAAGAAAACTTTAATATTCCAATTAGTTGCAAACTAATTTAGGAATATTAGAGGTGGTCTGCAAGAAGAATATCATAATAGAAGCCACTACCAAACTCTTCTTTGAACGAATGTGGGTACACTTTCAGATCCCACTGTCTATCATCTCATATCAAGGTAGTAGTTTCCTCAATACATTTTGGTCTAGGCTTTAGTCAATGATGGACACCAAGCTTACCAAGTCCACATCTTTCCATCCCCAAAGTGATTTCTAGATAGAGGTCATCAACAGGATGGTCATACACATTCCACGCATGTACAACTCAAATAATTCAAACACATGGGATGATAGCCTCCCCTGTGTAATACATATCTATACCCAGGCCCTCCACAACTCAACTGACCACAACACCTTTCAAGTGGGGTTGGGATTCCAACCACTATGTACCATTAACATATCCATGCCATTTGCAACTACTCATGCCGATTCATCTGATGTCCACTCTGAAGCTGCCAAGTCAAACAACTTCATTGATCTCATTTAGCAGATTCGCCAATAGGTTCATGACATATTGTACAGAGCTAATTTTAAGTACAAGCAGTAGCATGATCAACATTGGGTGCCACACAACTTTGAGGTGGGTGACAAAGTGTGGCTACATTTGTAGAATGAGCGCCTCACTAGAACCCATCGAAAGCTTTCCCCACTATGTTATGGGCCATACACCATCACGAAGGCCATAGGGGAAAATTCCTTCGAGCTCAGTATTCCACCATTCCTTGGTCTACACCCAGTGTTCAATGTGGACTGCCTTCGAACCTACTTTCCACCTGTACTAGACACATCCGACATGGTAGAACAACTCACACCAAGAGAGTTAAGACCAAACTACATGGAACAAGCCACAACTGATCATATTATGGATACACATATCAAGAACACTCGCTAGTAGAGGATCCGTCTATATCGAGTTTTCAAAGAAGGCCAACTCCTTCACTAGGGTAAGTGGCTCACCAAGGACCAGGTTCAGTAGAAGTTTCCTCATCTCATGGAGGAACTCAACGCAATGGGGATCATTACTTCCGAAGGGGGAAATAATGATCCAGGTGGATAATGGTGGTCACCCGCGTATTCCACTTATTTTCTTTCATATTTTTAGTTTCCTTAATTGTGGCACAATTTACTATTTTTGGCAGTTTTTCAGGTCCTTAACTTTTGGAGTCGTTTTGAGGCCCTAAACGATGTTTTTGGGCATGAAATCTCTAGCTGATATGATTCTTCCAAAATTTATATTGACTCTCAAAATTTGTAGTCCTCAAAAAGATATTTCTAACGATGTATCATGTGCATCAAATGGATATAGTATGCAAAAGTTATGACCTCGAAAAATTGATGTACCAATTTTCCCCAACGGGGCCCATAGTCTGGCGTTTCATCTCCTAGGGTTTTTTTTGGATGTTTAGTTTTTTCCACTATTTCTAAATAATATATAGGCCTTCGAGCCTCATTGTAACATAGAGTTAAGAGACATGTAGCCACCACATCTCTTCTCAGAGATAAGCTACAAGTGTCCTAGCTAGTTTATTTCTATTATGACTTGAAACAAATTTCAGTTCTTTGATATTAATGAAATGAAGTGTTATTTATGCTGCGTATTTATGTTTATGGTTGTATGTGAATTTTTTTGTGTTCCTTCGTAAATTCGGATCACAATAATATTCAATGCATTTCTAATCATACACTCATGACGACACACTTCACAACAATGACATCCTCATTCACATGGCAACATCACTACAACCATGACAGACACCATGCATATGAAATAATCATATATACCACACAGATGATTAACACATATGAAACCTACATGAATGCATGACCAATGTACACCATGCATCCAGTCCAAGGGGTGAACCATGCTCTGATACCACTCTGTAACACCCTCCTCCCACATCTACCCAAGTAACTGGCCAACCGGGGTAAACGTGTGACAGGAGGTTACTATGATTCGATTCAACCTCCTAGGTGACCTTATGGAAGTAGAATCGATGGAAACACATTATACAAACCTTAAAAATAAACAAAAATACTCCGAGGAACCACCCTAGCCACTTAGGTAGCTAGCCCCTGGATTTCACTAAGCGTTTTTCCCACTTAACCCCTGGACACACCCATAGTATGGCCATGAGTCATCTGGGAGGCTCTCAGTGCATGAAAAATCCTACATGCACGCATCTAGGGACTAAATTTAATATTCCCTTTTTTGGTGTCACCTATGGCAGGATTAGTTTGGACTTCCAGAGTTAGGAGTAGACAGGACACAGGTACATATTGGTGCTATCAATGCACAAAGGTAATTTTTGGAGGAGTTTTTAGGAGTTTCCATGATGTTTAGTGGAATTCTCTTTATGTATTCCATCATTCGAGTAGCTTGTCTTTCGTTCCAGTTCATTCCCACAAATTTCAAAAAATTGAGTTATTTTTGGGCTTAACTTAGTTAATTACGCTCAAGGTGGCATTATGGGAGGAATACATGATACAAAACCTTAGTGTGATAGCTCATTGGAACTGGGATGAGGATACCTAAATGATGGGATGGTTAGACACGAGTTTCAGTGACTGGAGGAGGAGTGGTAGCTGATTTACCCTTTTCTGCATTAAAAAGGAATATTTTAATAAGAGGGAAAAGTGCTCCATGAATGAAATAATATTAAAATAAGGCTCTAGAAGGCTCCAAGAGATATATAAATGAAAGGGATGAGGCCATTGAGGGATATATTTTGATGATATCATTTTAATGTGTAAGAGGTTTGAGATGTGGTTCTCTACTTCATCCGTAGCCCCGGGACGGAAACCCTCGGGTGATTTGTGAGTGTTGGACAGAAACCCATCTCTCTTTGATGAGACTTCACTCATAAGTTTCATAGGGCTTTAGAGATATTGGGTTGAGGATTATTCATATCTCCAACATGTACTTTAGTGGATTCAGTGGTAGCTGTTGCCAGAGGGAGAGTGCCGCAGTTTAGTTTTGGAGGCCATCGCAGTGTAGCAGTGCAACAGTTTATATTGATGGCTAGTTCTCCATCTCAAATATTTTGGGTTAGATCTACATGTAAACCCAGTTATTATTTATAATAAAATTTGAGCTTATTCCTGTTCTATGTGTTATTGGATTATAATGTTTTATGCATCTTTATTTTACATGGAAATTTTCTATTAATTGATTGAATAGTTTTATGGTAGAATGGTGGGTTAGTGTGATTTCTTCAAATTTAGTAAAATATTCCATTTGGGGATATTACAGTGGTATCAGATCCTTGGCTTGGCTCAGCTGCGGGGTTTCTTTTTTCATTGAGGTTGTTCAAAGGTTTATTCTAAATGTGCTAAATTTTAAGACAAGGCCACATTTTTGATCAATTTCTGAATTTTGGGTCATTAGACCAAAATTAATTTATAGAAAGGGTTTCATTATTATTTTTTTCAAAAATAGCGTGAAGGAATAGAGTATTGGTATGGGCCATGAATTTTTATGAGGGTAGGCATTAATATCCCGTCTAAGATTTGTAAGAACCATCAAAATCATCTTCTGGAGATCCGTATATTGCAATGGCTAAAGGTAATCGATAGTGGGATCAATATAATTAGTGGATGCTTAATGTTTTAAAATGCCTCACCGAGGACCACATTAAAAACCATCGGTTCGATTACATTTCTAGGGATAAATTTCTGCGTGACTTTCGGTGGGAAATACACTATCAAGGAGAGGTCGTAAAGGCTGAGTAATTTGAGTTGCAACAAACTTGTTATGGAAATGCTGAAAACCATCACTTGTTGGGCGATCGAGCTTTGTTGATACGAAGAGGGACGAGCATTCTTCTTTTTCTATGAATGAGCCGTCATACTCATCATGGTCTCATCGCAGCAGATTTCTTGAGACCAAGCATTAATACTCAGCAGGAGCTATGCATTTTTGAGTCGAGCCTAATTTACCACCATGAAAATTGGTTGAATTCTCGCGTGGGTTGTGGCGCATAGAATGTTATCCGATGCTATTGATTGAAGGGGCCGAAATGAATGCAATTAAATTTTATATAATTTGGAATCACATTCTGAAGCTGCTTCAGAAGCCAAACATCGAGCGTGTTGTTTTTATGATCGAGGGTCGAGCAGTGGGAATTCTCACCGTTGCAGATCGGAGCATATGGAACCTATGCAAATATTTCCATGTCATTAACCACCACGAGTGACTTTGCTTCACCATGTAATTACAATTGATGGAAATGGATATTTCATAATTTAAAGGATTTATGTCGTGATGCTGGGGTAGTGAATTGGAGGAGCTTGTCCACAAAACCATCAGCTGAAAATCTTTATACGGTGGGTATATGCGTACGGAGGGCCAATGTTTGTTAATTTTTAAGTATCTATCCCATGTAGTTTTGTGTGGCCTCAGAACCCTATAGCTACATTTAATTTAAGGATGGGGACCACATTTTGTCACTTATAGGACCACCTAGTCGTGTTCTATTAGAAAAGGGATGCGTTTTCCTTGAGGTAAAAAAAAACCTTCATGTAATTTGTTGTACGTGCATTTTATGGTGGAGTGTGTTATTAACACAAGTTCCTTAGCATCATAGAGGTCAATGCACTAGTCCCAATCACTGTATTATCTTCTAGAGACCTTAGCCCCCAGTGCTGGGATTGCGTTCTTCCTTATATGGGGCTGAGATTTAGTGGGAGTGGACTGAAGTACTTGTTGTGGATGATAATTTTCTTTGAAGGTTGAGCATCATAATTAAAAGAAAATTCAAGGAGGTACTATTGGTGACTGTAAGAGGCAAAATAAATTAAGTGGTGGCCACCATCACTAGAAATGGCACTGCTGAAGTCACATTGGGAAGGACATCTTGCTGCTTACATACCAGGTTCCATCTTTCCTCACCTTATACATTTATGTTTACAAGTTTACAAATTCAAGGTGAATTTGGGGGCTATTTCAAGAAAAAAAAGATATTGATATTGGTTGTATAACATGATTTTGGGTGGTGTGTTTGGTTATGATAATATTGAGCATAATGTACCTTTGATAGAGAAATGGTTCAATGCATCATTGTGTACCATCATTCCTCTGAAAATTAGAAAACTCATAAAAATGCATTAAACTCAGAAAACAATAGATTCGAAACACATGAAGATGAAATGGAAAGTTCTGTCCAGAATAGATGAGCTTAATGAGCTTCTCTCCAAAATAAGCCAAGAAGAAGGGAAGAAACTGATTTGGGCTCTAAAACCGGCTATGCTTGCTCTTATACAACCCAAAATCTTGGAGGAATCATGTGAGGGGGTCAAACTTCCAGTTGGATTATGCCTCAGTAACATCATGAAGTTCATTACACCTATAGCTCCATAAAATGATGATGTTATGAGGAGGATTATGAGACTGATGGTAGAGAATTTTCAGGATTTGGACAACAGCGCAAGCTCTACCTTTAGGAAGAAGCTTGAGATTTTAGGGAGTATGGCCACATTCGAGACGTATGTCATCATGTTCTACCTTGAGTGTGATGACTTGATTTTGTAGATTTTCCAATGCTTCTTCAGTATTATGAGACATCATCCTGACACCATCATAACACACATGCAATCCATCATGTCATCATGTACAAGAGACCGTGAGACCAATGGCCAAGAGTTACAGACTAGATTATTGAGCATTTGGAGGAGAGAGAAGTTGGTCTCACCTACTGCTTATGAGCTAGCCCAAGGGTTTTTTGAGAAGAATATTGGGCTATTCAGGAGACATTTGAATAGGGAGGAGTTGCTACAGTTCAGTGGATAAGGATACATAAATGAGTTTAGGAGGAAGGGACTTTTCTTCATTTGCAAAGAACCTTGGGGGTCTGATCACTCATGCTTAAGTGATACAGATGATGTGGTAGAGGGAGAACAGAAGGACATTCCATTTTTATGCCAGGATGAGGACTCTTCATCAGATGAGTCCATGGGATCATAACATGATGTTTTTGGGGAGTGTGAAAATTCATGCGGAGTTGATGAGAGTAGGCCAGAGTTGTATTCCATTGTGCAGGGTGAGCAGTCATAGGACTCTATGGGAGATAATTTTGGTGATGAGTCACTTATGATGATTCAACCATAGCAGCATATGATGGAGCTCGAGACAACAGAATATGATACTATGCACATCATGCATGATAGTCCTTTGAGGAAGAGCTAGATGGAGGCTCACATTGAGTATATGATGGATATGTGGCTAACATTAGGGTCAGCCACTGAGGAGGAGCAGTCATATGAACAGAAACTGAATACTCTGATTGCAGTTGTAGATCCATATCCTTTACAAATGTTGGAGGTTGATATGATAGTTATGCAAGGGGCTACCTGACAGCAGGAGCATTACATTCCCGATCAAGAGAGGGATGAGTTGATGGATATAACAGAGCATCCATCATTCGTCCGACACAGTGATGAGGTACAGATAGATGCACATGCATTCAGAAAAGTTGCAGTACTTTCACGGAGTAGCACTCTCCAGAAGTACATCAATGGGGCTTGCATCATATCTTGGCCACTTTGGCCCATTACAGAGGAAGGGGCCTTCTTCTACAGACATATTTCGTCGGCAAATGGTACAAAGCAACGTGAGTTGATTATGAGCTAGCGACAGCTCTCTAGGCATGTTCAGTATGCGTTTGACACTACATTGGATTCTTCTTCCAGGAAATATTGGTGGGAGATCATGAGTTGGTACCCTCTTGATGGTACGATTTTCTTCCTAGGGAGCACAACAGAGTAGGGGCCCTTAAACAAAGCAGATGTTTAGATTCTAGATGGAAGTGGGGCACAGGTCATCATTTCTTCACCACTCCATCCTGATCTTAGGAGAGCAGGATCAGCATTGGATTTAGTCAAGGGTTGGATTGGAGAGAGATCATCAGTTGGTACATAGTTAGCGGGGCATCTTACACAGTCATAGATAGAGCGCAACAGGATTCATGGTATTCACTTCTTAGAGCATCAATTATAGCTAAAAGCAGTGCGCAGTCTGAGCCATGGGACTTAGGCGATGATTGGCCATGGTGGCGTTGGGATTTGGGACGATTGTTTGATAAGAGGTATATTGAGAGATTATTTTGGGATCCCAACATTAAGGGGTCTATTCCGAGTGGATTGGCACAGACACATAGTAGCACCAGGTGGTTTTTATGGGATCTGGGCATTGGGAATCAGTTGCGTTGGACCAATAGCGTGGCCCACATATTTTGATTTATTTAGGGAAAAAAATCTTGGGGCAGAAGGTCCGTAATATTCCCTTTTTTGGTGCACCTACGACAGGGTTAGGTTGGACTTCCAGAGTTAGGAGCAAACAGGTCACAGGTAAAGATTTGTTTTATCATCGGGCTCAGGGGATTTTTGGAGGTGTTTTGAGGAGTTTCCATGATGTCCATTGGCATTCTCTTGATTTATTCCATCATCTGAGCAGCTTGCGTTTCATTCCGATGCATTCTAACAACTTTCGGAAAATTGAGTTATTTTTGGGCTTAACTCAGTTAATTACACTTAAGGTGGCATTCCAATAGCAATACATGATAGAACACCTTAGTGTGATAGCTCATTAGAACTACGACGAGGATATGTACATGATTGGATGGTCGGACACTATTTTCAGTAATCGAAGGAGGCGTCGTATCCGATTTACCCTTTTCTGCATTAAAAAGGAATATTTTAATAAGAGGGAAAAGTGCTCCATGAATAAAATAATATTAAACTAAGGCTCTAGAAGGCTCCAAGAGATCTATAAAAGAAATGGATGAGGCCGCTAAGCTCTATATTTGGATCACATCATTTTCTTGTGTGAGAGGTTTGAGACATGGTCCTCTACTTTAGCCATAGCCCCAGGATGGAAACCCTCGAGTGATTTGTGAGTGTTGGATGGAAACCCAACTCTCTTTGAGGAGAATTCATTAATAACTTTCACAAATATTTGGAGATGCTGGAGTGAGGATCATTTAGATCTTTAATAGGTGCTTCAGTGGATTCAGTGGTAACTGTTGCCGAAGGGAGAGTGCAGTAGTTAAATTTGGAGGCCATCATAGTGTAGCAGTGCAACATTTTATATTGATGGCTAGTTCTCCATCTCATCTCTTTTAGATCAGATCTAGGTGTAAAATTATTTATTATTTATAATAAAAGTTTAGATTCTTCCTATTCTATGTGTTAATGGATTGCAATGTTTTACACATCTTTATTTTACATGGAAAACTTCTATTAATTGATTCAGTAGTTTTATGGTAAAATGGTGGGTTAGTGTGATTTATTCAAATTTAGTAAAATATCCCATTTGGGGATATCACACTAAATCACCCATACATGTGTCTACGTCCATGAGATTTAAGGCACGCTTTTAGGCTCAGATTCTAGGCCACTGCCCAAAACTCAATGAGAAGTTCATAAATGAAAGAACATAGTGAAACAATGATCATTAGGTGAATTTTGAGGTATAAAATGGGCCTCCTAAGGAAATTATAAAACAATAATGGTTATAGTAGAATAAGATTAGATTACATCATCAAATTTTAGAGAGAGAAAAAAAACCTATTTTTTCAACTTGTATTTTAGACTTATCTCCTTATGGGTTTACTAAAGTTTCGTGCGAGAAAACTCATTGGTTGCAGAATTGGACTCCTCATCCAGGTATTACCCATGTTTTATACTTTTGATGGACCTTGCTACACAAAAAATGAGAAATACATGAAAAACATGATTGCAATAACATGAAAAACATGATTACATTAGGGGAATTACATTAGGTATCCATTATTTTATTGCATTAGGGAAATTTTGAGGTTTAAAATGGGCCTCCTAAGAAAAATATAAAACCAAAATAATCTTTATAAGAACCAATAGGATTCAAGATGATTATGTGAATGAGGGGGGATGATTCACCATTTTTGGAGTAAGAAAGTAAAAAGAATAAAAACTAATAAAATAATAAAATAACTTTTTCAACTTATCTCCATAATGTTTTACTCAAATTTTGAGCGAGTACTCGTTGGATGCAAAATTTAGTTCCTCATCCAAGGACTATCCATGTTCCATAATTTCGATGGACCCTACTACATGAAAAAATAGAAATACATGAAAAGGCGTGATTGAAATCACGATTTTTCATGTATTTCTAATTTTACATGTAGAAGGGTCCATCAAAAGTATGGAACATGGGTATTCCTTAGATGAAGAATCAAATTTTGCATCCAACGAGTGCTTCCACTCGGATTTTGAGTAAAACCACAGGGAGATAAGTTCAAAAAATAGATTCCTCTTTTTCCCTCTAAAATTTGACGATGCAATATAATATTATTTTATTATTTCAACTATTATTTTATAATTTCCTGAAGAGGCCCGTTTTAGACCTTAAAATTCCTCTAATGTATCATACACTGGAAATTATGTGTTTATGATGGTATGATGCAAGGGATTCAATGGCAAAAAAGATTGACCTGAAATATTTGAAAAGGATTTAGTTGAGATTTCCCTTGGAAGCTTTGGGAACCCATGGGGGATTGAGTCATAGTGTTTGTTTCCATTCTTGCGCTTTCGGTCTTTTATGATTTTTTTTGTGCTTGTTTTATAGTTTTTTATGTCTGGTACAAGCCTTGCCACTTTGTTGTGGTATCATATTGATATTGGTTTTCTTGTATTTCTTCTTGTTTGTTATTGTCCTTTCCTTTTATGTATCGAGAGTCTTGGGAATTTGTTGGGAAAGATAAAATTTGATGGAGCTCGGAGAGATTTGTGCGGTACCCAAAAAGTAATGGAAGACACAGCTGAAGCTTCGTGCATGAGTAAGCACATCGGAGGGTAGGAATATGATAGCCAGTTGGATTGGTTGGGTCCATTGAGATAAATAGATGGTGGCAGTGCAGACATGAGAACGTTAACCATAAAGGTAAAGTAAATGGATTGAGGTGTTAAAATTCCTTGTTTATGTTGGAACTGTTGTTCTCAACGTTGTGCATGTTTTGCAAGAATGAAGCAAGTCTCTTAACCTTGGCCTTATGATATATATAAATTGTGTTGTGATCATTATTATGTTGATATCTATATATGTATGCATGTATGTATGCATGAATGTCGTTGTCTAACATGATCATGATTGTTTTATGCTAATTATTATATATATGTGTCTATCTATCTATCTATTTCACTAAATGATAGGGTTTCCAAGCCTAATTATTGTGGCGGGATGATTTCTTATGCATGTGAATGGCATGAAGAGGTTCTTGGCTTGGAAGGAATCAAGTGGGAAGGATAACCTTGGAAGATATACAAGGTCAGTGTCATCCAGAAATAATTTGATATTATGTGATTATACTATGTATTTTTCTGCGTTATGCCAGGTATTTCTAAGGGGTACATCAAACAAGTGAAAGTAGCGTGATCTGCGACATGTTAGGATAAGCATGCATAGTGGAAGACACTAGAAGTAATATTTATTGTGGGGTCAATGTGGGGTCTATGGATGTGCAATACTATTGTTGTGTATATGTTGTGCATGTTGTATATTCAGTGGTTGTACCTATGGTGATGTGTAGATTTAACAAATATAGTATTATGTACCTATGATGTTGCAGGTGTCTTATATATATATATATATATATATATATATATATATAGTGTTCTGTGTATATTTCATATGTAGTGCTAGGTATATATGGTGCTATGTACATGTTGGATATGCGGTGTTGTGTGCATACCGTATTGTGCAGATGTTGAATAACTGGGGTTGTGTGCATGCTAGATATGGGGTGTTGTGTATGTATGGTGCTATGTACATGTTGTATATGAAATGCTATGTACATATGGTGTTGTGTGCGTATTGTACATATCACATTATGTACATATGGTGTTTTGTGCATGATTGTACATGTGGTGTTGTGTACATGTTTTACATGTGGTTTTGTGTGCAGGTGGTGTCATGTACATGTTTTTCATGTGGAATTGTGTACATGTTGTGCATGTGGTGTTGTGTACATGTGTATTGTTTACACATTGTACAGGTGGTGTGGTGTATATTTGATGTTCTCTACACGTTCTGCAGGTGGTGTCGAGTACATGTTATGTTGTCCATATTTTGTGCAGGTGGTGTTGTGTATAGGTGGTATTGTGTACATTTTGTTCATATGGTACTAGTATACATGTGGTATTATGTGGATGGAATACATGTTTCATTGTGGGCATTTGGTACTATGTATGTGCATGGTGTAGTCATGCTATCATGACGTGTATTAATTGTGTTGTACACTTGCTGCAGGTTTATGTTTTGTGTTGTGCACTGGATGTGTATGTATGTAGTGTGTTGTGTTGTAGACCAGATGTGTGTGTATGTATTTTTTTGTTTTGTACATAGGGTGTAGGTATATGTGTCATGATGTATATAAGGTGTAGGTGTATGTATTATGTGGTGTTGTATGCCATATGTTGGTGTATGTGTTGTGATGTACATTTTCTATATGTGTAATTGATTGAATAGAATCAAAGGCACTGGGTGTTTGCTAAGTGTGGGAACCAATCCAGTGTGTGTAGAAAAGAAAAAAGGCATAAGTAAGAACCAATGAAGGATAAGTATCGATATTTCATTTCAGTTCTATTATGCATGTGATATATAATCCCAACTTATGATGGTTATATGTGATTTATGATTATGGTTTTATGGTGATTCCATGATATTCATGATTTTAATTTATGATGGTTGTGTTTTGAGCTAACCATATGTGATATGTTTATACATGATGATTCGATAAAACATCTAGTTTGACTTGTGGGGACAAGAAGAAAAACAAAAGTGCAACTGTACATTATTGATGGGCTACCAAGGAGGTATGATTTGAAGTTATCTAAATATATTTTGAATCTAATGGGAATTGTGTTATGGGTACAGGAATGCATAAACATGCCCGGTTGGGTGGTTGAAACCGACTTCATGAACTATAAGCATCTAAAAAACGAATTGGAACATGCAAAATTATGATGGTAAATCACTCTAGGAGAAGGGCTATTCTGGGACACTAGTACCCAATATTTTTCATTGATTTCCATGAGCATTGTATGATCGTTATGATGGTTTTAAGGCAAGTATATGCCTTGGTATTTTCATCTTCCAATGTGAGGAAGGCTTGCTAAGGGATGGATCACTCAAGATAGGGGATGTCGAGGAACTTGAAATATGAGTGACTGCATAAGGGATGACCAAATTTCCAGAGAGAATATATAGCAGAGAAGGGAAGTCCATGGAATATATTTGTTTTTTTCATTAGCATTTACAAATGGAATCAAATGCACAATGGGAGTGTGATCTGGAAAAATGAGCCAGTAACTATTCACTAGGAGGACAAGTGGTGTAGTATTGTAGTGCTAGAAATTGGATGGAGCTTTGACATTGACACTAGATTCTATAATTCCTGGGAAAGAGGTGAATCCTAGTATTACTTTGAGGGTGGAGATGTGAGCCTCTAGATTCCCTTGTTGTTTATATGTGCATAAAATCCTTTTATTTTCTATTTGAGAAAATGTGCATGTGTGCATATGTGTATATTATTGTAAATACTATATCAATATTGATTTATAAATCTCCATGGATAGTGTGATTATTTGCAGGTTGAATAAAATGTGGTTTTTATTGTAAAAAATGTTATGAGTTGTGTTATAAAGCTCTAGTAAATTGTATGTTTGTCAATTTTTCAACAGTGATCATTGTAAGTACTGCAACGAGCTATTTTATAAATATCCATAGGTATTATTTTTTGTTTTTCTGGTTGTAGGTGTCATTGAACACTAAGGAAAATGTTCCCGTAACGGAGAGGGTTCTGTAACAGACCTGGTCAAAAATCTATGTTAAAAAATATAAGACAATGGTTGATGGGACACTTATTCCAAGTTGAATATTGGGAAAAACATCCTAGAGGGTGTTCATTTCGATTATTATGGCTAAGGAAAATGGCAAAGGCTTTTGAAATGTAAAATGGAATTTTTGGCACATTTATTTATGAAAATAAAGAAAAATAAGAGAAAAGGGAGGTGAAAGGTCACAGGTTGCATGTGAGGAGGAAAAGGAAGGAAAATAATGGAAAATGAATAAAATGAGGCCTTATTGATAAGAATGTTTCTGAGGATCAGTTGGCAAGATTTTTTCTCACCTTTTTTCAATTCAGTTTTGGAACTCTCTCATTATTCTCTCTCTCTCGCTCACTCTTGGCGACTTATAGTTTTGTTGGAGAATTTTGGCATTGTATCAAGAAGGGAAAAGAAGGAAAGAAGAAGGGAGGAGAAATTATGGAAGAGAATGATCAAGAATATACAACATGATTCTTTGTAGGTATTTATTTGCATGTGTCATTTCCTTGCTATATTTGGCATGCATGGTATTGCATGTGGTTCCTTTATGTCATGGCACGAGTTTTGTCTGGTGTGACAATTTTTTCAGCCTAGACTTGCAATTTTTAGATATCCTTGATGAGATGGGTTCTCATGCTTTGGTTGAGCTAGATTTCTAGATGGATCTGAAGCTAAGTGAGGTGCATCTCTGAAATGAAAAAGACATTTTTATGAAAGCAGCTCTTAAAATAGAATAAAATATAGATCAAAAACTTAGAAATCAGCCTCTCCGAGGGGTCAATCTCCTTTACATTACAAAAATGAATAATTCTTGGATGATACAAATGACAAAAACTACTTTCTATATATAGGAGTCTAAGGGGTCACAATATAATCAGAGCCTAGTAAAAATAATAATGTAAGGTCATAACAATAACAATAATGGTATTCTATGGGGCACAATAATAACAATATGGGGACTACATAGGTACAACAATAACAATAAGGGGGTAAACTAACAATAAAAATAAGGGAATACACTAGTATTATAGGGAACTAACATGCCCCTCTCCTTCAAAAAAGAATTTTCCTCAACGCTTGAGTAGTTCTAGATGCTTTTGTATAAAATTTTCATCCTCCCATGTAAGCTCTTTGGCACGTAATTTCTTCCACTTGATCAGATATTCAAAAATTGATCGATTTCGCAGCTATTGAGTTCTTGTTTCCATGACTAATTTAGGTTCGAATATCATTTTTCCTTCTTCTTCATGTTCTGGAAATATTTTTTGAACTATGAGCTTCTCACATATAACCTTATTTTAGCATGAAACATGGAAAAATGGGTGCACTCGGGAAGATGCGGTGGAACCTCCATTTTGTTTGCCATAGTACCAATCTCTTGCAACCCCTTGTAAGGACCATAATAATTTGGTGGTAATTTATTATCCTTCTTAGCTTGCTTGAGGGACATTTTTTGTATGGTTGTATCCATAAAAATACCCAATCACTTACATCAAAAGTTCTTTTGCTGTGATGTTGATCTTCTTGTTTTTTCATTCGATTATGTGCCAAAGTGAGATTATCCTTTAAGAGTTGGAGAACTTGTTGTTGATGCTCGATGTGATCTTCCACTTCTTGAACCTTATAATTTTCTCTTAAAGATGATGTGATCTATGGTGGGTGATATCCATAAAGTGCCATAAATGGGGTCATTTTTTATGTAGTATGGAATGAAGTGTTATACAACCATTCAGTAGGAGGTAACCACTTGACCCGTTGTGTTAGTTTATGGGATACGAAGCAATGAATATATCATGCCAAAAAAAATGTTCACTATATCAGTTTTTCCATCATATTGAGGATGATATGATGAGCTATGAGCTAATTGAGTACCCAAACAAGAAAATAATTCCATCCAAAAAATTCCTGTAAAAATAGGATCTTTGTCACTTATAACAATCTTTGGGTTTCCATGTAGATTTGGAATTGTTACCATAAATGCAGTAACAATTGTACTAGCTTTAAATGGATGAGATAATGCACAAAAGTGTGCATACTTGGTAATTCTATCAACTGCCACCATGATGACAGTATTTCCTTCGGACTTAGGTAAACATGTCATAAAATCCATTGAAACCTCCTCCCAACGTTGACTTGGAATGGATAAACGTTGTAACAGGCCTGAGGTATTAATTTTCTAAACTTTATTTTGTTGGGAAACCAAACACTCTACTACAACCTTTTGAATATCATAGCATCCCAAAAAAATTGCTTCCTGACCCTATTGTAAGTTTTTAAAAATCTTGAGTTCCCTCATAAGGGAGAGGTGTCAAATTCCAAAACAATATTTTGTTTGTGTTGGGAATTCTTACAAATATATAAGCAATATTTATACCATAATGAATCACCTTTCCAGCTAAATGTTTTAGATGTGATGTGATATTGTTGCAAATTTTGAATGAGTGTCTACATCTATTCATCATTCTTACATTCATCCCTTCCTTCAGTTATCCACCCAGGTTCGATAATAGAAATAGTAAAAATAAATGCTTCCACATCTTCATCCTTTATTGAGAGTGCATATGTAACAAAATGTTTCTTCCATTTTTTTACATCATTTCAAAGTCATAACCCAAGATATTTGTGACAAATTTTTTCTTCTTTTTTGATGATAATCTTTGTTCCAAAAATTATTTAAGACTATCATGATATGTTTTTATCTTGAAGTGTCTTCCCACTAGGTAAGGTTGAAATTGCATTAGTGCATGTAGTATTTCCAACATTTCCTTCTCATAAATAGGTTTCTGTAAGTACTTTTTGTTGATTGGACGAATTTCAAAAGCAATGTCCCTTCCTTCTTGCATTAAAACTGCACCAATTCTATTTCTTGAGTCATCACATTCCACAATAAAATTTGTTGTGAAGTCTGGCATAGCTAAGATGAACTCTTGGAACATTACCTTTTTAAGATGTTCAATGGCCTTAGTTGATCCTAGAGTCCAATAAAATGCATCTTGTAATGATGTTAGAGGTGTCGATATTATCCCATAATTCTTAAAAAACTTATGATAATACCTTGTTAACCCCATAGATCCACAAATATCCTTTATGGTTGTGGGGATTTTCCATTCCTTAATGAATTTAGTTTTGTTAGGGTCTACCTTAACACCCTCATGAGATATAATATGACCGAAATATTCCACCTCGTGTACTCCAAAGAAACATCTGGAGGTTTTTGCATATAATTTTTTCTCCTCCAATAGTTTGAGCACCCTGTCAACATGTTGAACATGAATTTTCCAATACTTGATGTTGATTAGTATATCATCAAAAAATACTCATACAAATTTTCTAAAAAAGGTTTTGAAAATGGAATTCATCAAACCTTGAAATGTGGAAGGTGCATACGTAAGGCCAAAAGGCATGAAAAAAATTCATAATGACCCTCATCGGTTCTAAATGTTATTTGTGAAATGTATTAAGTATTCATTCTATTTTGATGAATCCCAGAATGAAGATCCATCTTGGTGAAGTAAATTTCTCCATGTAATTCGTCTAGTAATTAATCAATTATGGGAATGGGAAATTTATCCCTAATAGTGTGCTAGTTGAGCTCCCTATAATCCAGACACATATGCCATGATCCATCCTTCTTTTTCACCAATATTAATGGAGCAGAGAAAGAAATTTGACTAGATTGAATTATACCAAACTCTAGCATTTTTGCAACCATACATTTAATCTAAATCTTTTGAGCATAAGGTTATCTGTAAGGCCTGATGTTTGGAGGAACACTTCCTAGAATCAAATGAATAGAAGGATCATGATCACGAATAGGTGGGAGTCCTTTGGGAGTCTAAAACACCTTTGAATGATTATCCAATACTTTTTGGAGATCTCGAGAAATAGATGATTTCTATGTTTGAACCTGTAGTGATGATAATTGTGCAAGTATGCCTCATTGTTATTTCTTTAGAAGATTTGTCATGACATTAGAGTTGATTATATTTATCTGTTTCCCTGTGATACCAATTAATTCAACTTGCTTTCCTTCCCAAAATAATTTCAAGAAAATTTATTGAAAATGAAAAGCTACCTTCCCCATATATTGTAACCATTGTACTCCTAGTACAACCTCTGCACCACCCATTGGAATGGATAGAATTGGAATATTCAATACATATTCTCCCATGGTTAGTTAGATATTATGGTACTTTGCAAAGAAATTTACAGTTCCTCAATTTGCAACCATCGCTTGACACTCTGGTGCTGGGTATAGGAAGTAATTCAATTCCTTGACTACCTTACAATGAATAAAATTATGGGTACTACATAAATCAATTATCACTATTACATTTTTCTTCTTGATATATCCTTCTATATCGAGAGTTTGAGGATTGATAATTCCTGCTAATGAATTACAGTATGTGATCAGATTCATTTCTTCTTCCTCTATGGTCGGTTCCTTGTGTATATCCTCTTCTTTTGAAGTTTCTTGTTCATTTTCTTCCTCCTCTTCACAATGTAGGTAAATTAATTTCTTTTGAGCACCCTTGTGACCTTTACTGTATTTTTTATCACAACTATAGAAAATCCATTTTTCTCTTTCTTCTTCCAATTGTTGTGGTATCAACGTTGTAGGTTGTGGAAGTATAGGAGTAGCAACACTTCCATCATTATAGTTGTGATTGGTAGGCTTCCTTGCTGCCATAATTTTGCTTTCAATTTTTCTTGCCAACCTGAATGCCTTCTCCAATGAATTAGGTTTTTAAAGGTGAACCTCATGTTGGATGTTATCCTTTCAAGTTCATATGAAGACATCAATCCTGTGCTTGTCTAGAATATCCTTTACCCTTATATTCAATTTTTGGAAGTCTTCAATTTACTCCACCATTGAACCCTTTTGTTTGAGATTTATAAATTGGCTAAAGAAGGTGTTTCTATTTGTATCTTCATAATGTGATATATTTTTCTCTATAAAAATTGACCAACTATCATTTTTTTGACGAGAGAAAAGCCATCGATACCATTCAAATATATTTGGTTCTAATTATAAAGTTGTAATGCATACCTTTTGTGCGTTTTTAACATTATGGAGATCAAAGTATTGCTCCATTTGTAGTATCCATGTTACGGGATCCTTTACATAAAACATCCTCGTATCCATCTTGGGAATATTGTGGGTCTTAAATATAACATTAGAGTCTATGAAATCACAATTAACATTTATGGATTCTCATCATGATTTTCCTCTACTACATTTTCGCCATTAGGAAGCTTTTCTTTTATAAATTTTTCCAAGCCTTCCTTCAAACCTTCTATTTATTTCTTCAATTATTCCATGTTTCTTTCTATACCATCAATCTTATCTCATCCATATTAGCTTCCATTTCATTTTTTTAAAATTTTGTGAGAGCAAAATTTGTTACACTTGGTCTCGTAATTTTGATATATCATGTCACACTTATTCCTCTTCATGCATCATAGTAGATCTTTCTAAGGGATTAATGGTTGTGGAATAATTTTTGGGTGGAATTATAGAACCCAATACTTATAAAAATTCTTCAATATTCCATTCAAATCACTTCAAACTGATTTTTTAAACAAAGGTTATGCAATTAAAAAAAAAAACAAACCTTTGTATTTGCTTTTGAGTAGATCGATATTGAAACTGATGTATCTCTGTGATTTCAAATCCCCGAGATTTGAACTTTGGCCCTGCAGTAGCCCTCTAAGTCTTATTTCCAATGCCATGGGTCAGACAGGATTTGGATTCTTCAAGGAAAAGTTTTTCCCAATCTCCCACAATGACCTAATTATGGAGTAGTTCAGTGGAGTGAACTTGTATGGTGTGCCATGTGTCACTATTTTGTCCTTTGGCTCTAAAATAGATACCCAAAAAACTAAAGTCCATGTAGTTTCAACTACTTTTTACATAATTTGAATCTAATGCCTGAAACAAATGTTATGAATATTTTCCCTCGGTCACCTGTTTGAGATGAAATTCTAGAGCCTGCAAAAACCCTAACTTCCACAGATCATATCTCCAAAAATATTGCGAAACAAAGCCTACAATTTTTAAAGGACGTTAATCAAGATTTTCGCTCCATGTCTTAAAAAATTCATCTTTTGAATCCTTGTATACAAAATTTTATAGCAAAAATTCCAAGATGCCCTGTTTGAAGAAGCAAAACCCTAGAATCCCAAGCTCTTATACCAAATGAGATGAAACCAACTCACAAAATAGAAGAAAAGATAGATCAACAATTTAGAAATAAACCTTTACGAGGGGAAAAACCTCCTTTACATTAAATAAATTAACGATTCTTGGATGACACAAATGAAAAAACCTACTTTCTGTATATAGGAGTCTAAGGAGTCCCAATATAATCAAAGCCTACATAACGATAATAATGTAAGGGCATAACAATAACAAAAGTGGGATTCTATGGGGCATAATAATAACAATATGGGGACTAGATGCATACAAAAATAACAATAATTGGGTAAAATAACAATAAAAATAAGAGAATACACTAGTATTATAGTGGTTTAACACACATGGATTAGTGGTCCCTGAATGAGACTGTGGATCATGGTAAATCCACTGGACTAGTAACCCTTGAACCAAACTATGGGTTGCTGTAAATCTAGGATTGTGTGCCTTGGTGGGCCTAGGAATCCTTGCTGGTGTATGGACGGGCATATAGTAAAGCTAAGAGGTGGATTACTCTCCATTGGGCCTAGTAGTCTCGAGATGGGATGTAAGGTAGAGCCTAGAGAGTGAGTCTTAGTGTAGGGCCTAGTGATCCCTAGATTTAACTGTGGGTTACGGTAAAGCATGAGATATTAGGAGGAAGTAAAATTCCTCATGGTGTAGGTGGAGAACTCCAGTAGCATCCATGCTTATTTGATTCTTTTTGGTTGGTTATGAATCCCACATTCATGCTTGGAATATAGCACAAGGGCGATTGGATGAAGAGATATTTGGCTCAGTCAATCTATGGTTGGGTGAAATGTGGTAGTCCCATCCTTGGTTGGTTTCTACATTCATTAATGTGAAACTATTTCCATGGAATTTGATGTGTAAATGTACTGATTTATATATGGATTCTATGGTTGATGTATCCTTGGTATTTCAGTTATTATTTTTCTAGTTATGAGCATATCTTCTGAGAGTGATGATGTATGTCTCTCCTCCTTTTTTTATTTATAAATGAATAAACAATGTATCTATGACCTAATAGACGATACTGCATCTAATGATGTAAGGTAGCAATGTTTGTTAGTGATTCTTAGATAAGTATGACATACCTATGTTCATATTTTTTATTTACACTTTTAGGTTACATAGTTGTGATGTGTTTGAAGAAATGACTGTTATGGAAAGTAGGGGTCTATTATAGGTCTTGTCATGGTTGTTATAAATAAATATTTTTTTCCGATGTGTTATTTCATTTATGAACTTGTTATTAAGTTCTAGAGAGTGGCTTGGAATTTGGGCCTAAAAAAGTGCCCTAAATCCCACAGATGCAGCCACAGGTCTGGGTAATTTACTCCATGGACACAGGCATGTAGACTTGTGCATGTGTCCAAAGCCTCCCAGATGCACTCAAGCCCATACTATGGGTGCGTTCACGGGATAAGTGGGCTAAAATCTTAGTGGGACCTAGGGAATAGCAACTTGAGTGGTTGGGATGGTTCCTAGGAGTCTTGTTAATGATGTGGAAGGTTTGTATGATGAATTTATATTGATTCCACTTCCTTAAGGTCACCTAAGAGGTTGAATTTGATCATAGTAGCCTCTCTTCACACATTTATCCTGGTTTTCTGGTTACTTGGGTAGATGTGGGAGCACGGTGGTACAAAAAAATTCTAGAAGTTTATGGAGGAAGAGGCTTCCAAAATTTCTCTCTTTTATGAATTTCTAGAATCAACATACATGCATGGTGGAGCAACCTATAGGTGATCAAAGCAGTGACATCATGGATCAACCTGTAGGTTAACACTATCCAGTAGGAGGCTAGGGAGCGTTGGTCTTTAAAAGTACTGAAACAATGTGTTTTCAAGAAGAAAGTATGGGATATGAGAGTGTAATGCATAGTGATCTGTTTCACGATGGTATCAAGGGGTAAAAGGATGTTGATTGATCCAATTTGTAGGTTGAATGACCAGATGTTAAAAAATGTCCTATAATATATTCTCCCCTAAAGTGCAAAGTTAAGAATGGTGACTGATGACTGAATTCCTTTCCCTTGTGATAAGTTAGGATCAATAACAACTAGCGAAATAATATTTTGTTACAATATATTTACATCATGATATCTTTGCTGAGGAGGCATACCCATACTCAACACATAAGCTAAAATTACATGTACAATGATAAAAAACACATGTCCACTAATGAAAAATGGTGGACCCATGACTGGATGAATATCTATATGACCATAGCTGTCATACATTGTGATCTTGTATTTATCATAAAATGGCATCCTAGATGGGTGAAACTAGATATGGGGTCGTTTATCTCATTCACATGACCATCCAATGTACGATTCTATCCATGTGAATCAATGAGCTGGATTCGAACTAGGTAAAAACATTAAATATGATAAAATAATGGAAAAATGACCACAAGTAATGAAAATGACTATTCATTTTTACCATTTAAATTCACCTTCAACAATGAGATCTCTAAGCTCTTTTTTCCCTCGATCTTCTGCAGCTGATTTCGGTCAATCTAGTGGATCATTTTCGGTGGTGTCACTTCTAGCTAGGAGCTAATACCTTTATTTTTCAATCCATGGTCCCTTTTTGTGATTCCATGAAAATTTTATGGATTTTGAGATCCCTAGGGTTCTGAAAATTCTCCCAACGACCAAAGAAGGCCCTCCATGTCGAAAACTGTGTTGCACCAAGGAAATATTACACTATAGGGAGCGATGCAATGCTCTGTCATCCATTCTAGGGCAGCGTTGGGCACAATATCTTAGTACAAATTTCCAGTTTCTCTTGTTATTTTTTTTGCATGAAAAATATTCTAATTAGTGTCTTATTGATGTTTCAGGTAGGCATCAACACAAAATGGCCTCTGTGTGGAGAGAAAGAGAACATGAAAAACAAGACTTGAATGCAACAAATGGTCCTTCCACCATTCATGTACTAAGCCACTATGGTTTCTTGAAGTTATTATCGTTACCCAGCATGAGGAAACATATAGAATTAATTAAGTTTCTATTTCATTTATGCGATTTACAGGTGCATGCATTCAGGTTAGGGGAAATATAATTGAGATCAAAGCGGAAGGCATATACTTTCTGACAGGTTTTTCCATGAGGGGTAACCCCATCCCTCTTCTAGGAGGGAGAAGTGTAGGAAAGTTAGTGAAAGATTACATTTCCACATATTGTAGACCTCGAGAACAACTGAATAGAGATGGGAAGATTAAAATTAGAGATCTAACTTTTCTACCTCTAAGAATAATCCTTTTTATTATTGATGGATTGGATATTAACTGAAAACATCACATAGCTAGCATATCATACATGCAGTATAGTTTAAAGTGTCTATAGATGATAATATTCAACTGGAGCGGTTGGGTATTGGTCAACAGGAGGGAATTTTTTTCTAAATAAAAATAAGGAAAAATGAAAAACTTTGGCTATGGTTCAATTCTAATTTCTTTTTCCCTAGAGAAGATTCCATTATTACAGCCTCATCATATAATGCCTAAGCCCATTGATGTGACGATTCCATGGATTAGGAGGTAGATAGGCCTGATGGTTCGACATGTAGGTCCATCAGCTGTTAGCTTCAAACCAACCTTCTTCAGATGGTTGTGTAAAATGTTAATTAGGATTGATGATTATCCGTACACAAGAGTAAATTTCTATGACCCTAAGCTTGTACTTCCTGAGGGTGAGAAATGGGGTGCTATTTGTAAGACATTTTAATTATTTAAAAAAAAAAAATTGTTTTTTGATGTTTCTGAGACTAAACCATTGATTTGTTTCATGCAGATGTTGGACCTATTCGACGTCTAGGTGCCTCGTATCTTTGTCATGTAGGAGAACCATAGGAGGTTGCAGTACCAGCAGAGGTTTTTATAGTAGGATGAGATGCACTGCAATATCTTGATGTAGTAGAGACCCTAGCATACTTGGAACGCCACCTGAATGGGTTAACCCGTGGGATTGATGAAACATAGGCCAATCAAATCCCTATATGACTATAATGAAACAATATTAGAGTGCATATCCATATTGGTTGTGCAACATGGCTCATGCAATAACACATTATCATGAGAATTATTATTCTATTGAGGTTCATAGTCTTATCTACATATATTTTTTGATGTAGGTCATGTGCCCATTTCTGTCCTGGATACAAATTTTGTAAAACCAAAAATATATATATATATATATATATATATATATATATATATATATATATATAGTGCTTATATGTGATGCGTATTGAAAATTATTTACATTATTTGAAAATTTCTATCTATAACATGATTAACTAGCGCATTCGCAAGCGTATTTAGATTTCTAAAAAAAATCATATAATATGAAGTTAAAATGTATTTATAGAAGGTGAACCCTTAAAAACATGTGAAGGATGGTGGGACTTTTGACTGAATTGACATTTTCCTATTATAGTACCATAATTTGTGAGTCAAGTCTAATGACTAAACAATAGATACCATGTGTGATAGCATAAGACAGTAGCTTGACCATTATGATATACTCAACGATGTTGTTGGTATAGTGACTGATATAAATCCCTTGTATACCCACTAACTCACAACTTAGAGAAAATATAGCCCACACCGCGGAGGACAGATTTCAAGTACTATGACTAGCACCATCAGCATAATCGATGTATAGTTCAAGGGATGTCGACATCAAAAAACCAAACGTAAGAGGATCAACATAAACTGTAGGACACTCTGAAGAGACTCACTACAAACACACTCAACACACCTATAAACAGTATGTACACATTGTATTATGCATGAGATCAAGCATAATTGTTTTTGAGGTACAACCCATTCCTAACCTATGCCAAAGGGACTCCATCGAAGTTAACTAACTCATAGGATCCTTTTGCAAGGACACACTTGAAAATATATGGGCCTAAACAATTTTGTTGGAAATTTCCCTAAAAAAAATTATCACCATCTAGGTCATATAGAAGAACAAGGTATCCTTCTGAGAAGATACAAGGCTTGAAAATTTTGTTGTACTATGCCTTAATATGTCTTGTATGGACTTCATTAGCTATAGATGCATCATGGTGAGTATCCGAAATTTGGGTCAAATGTAACATATGTTACTCTTATATAGAAGTGGCAAGAAGAATTTCAATACCTATTTTGAGCAATGAAATGTCCCATTTGATTGGGGGGATCACTTTGAGACCATAAACCAACTAAAAGGGTGTAAATCTGGTTGCAGTCCTTATTGAGGTTCAGTATGCGTGCTAGGAAACATAAAGAAGAAAATTCCAGTTTGAGCTGTGGACCCATATCATACTTTGAAGCATAGTCTTAAAATTTTTTTTGATAGCTTTAACCTATCCACTAGCCCGAGGATAGGAGGGAGTGGGAAATTTATGAGAAAGTCCCAAATTAGTAGTTAGTTCGGTCGTCATATTATTTAAGAAATGATTCCCATGATCCATAACTATGGCTTGTGTAACACCAAACCATGTTGTAACGTAACTAGAAAATAAATATACAATCGTTTTTCCACTGTTGTTAAATGTAGGAATCACCTCCACCCATTGGTAAAATAATCTACCGAGACAATGATATAACAATTCCCCCCGGCTGAGTGAGGGTTACATGTCATAGATTTGATACCCCATTTCAAAAGTGGTCCAACAACAATAACGAGATGCAATGGAGTGGATAGAGCATGGGTATTACAATCCTAAATTTTTCATGCATGAAACTTCTTGATAGTGAGAATATCGTCTGAAAAAATAGTGGGCCAGAAGTAACAAGCACGTAATATCTTTTCCACAGTAGCATAACTGTATAAGTGACCTCCACATTCCCCCAAGGGGAATTCATTAAGGACCTTCTCATCCTCTGAGTGTATGAGGTACCTTCTTATAATAATTTTGATACCGCACCAATAAAGAGTGTCTCCAATGATGATGTAATCATTTTCTTGGTATCGAATACATCACTTCTCGGAGCGAGAAGTATCATACCAGAAAATTTGTCTGTAGAGATAAATTATAATGTCTCCATACCATGGGCCATATTTTTAAATCAGGAAGAATGACTCATCAAGGATAGAATCGTCATATGTCGATTCAGAATTAGGGGAAGGAAGGTCGCACATAAGCTCGCAGAAAACCAAGGATTTCATTGACTTCGATTTGATGAATTCCAGGTGAAGCTCTTGCATGATGACGATCCATTTAGTTTATTTGACCCAAAAAATCCACGTGACAAATGTATGTCATAGGGTTGTAATATGAAACAACCATATTTTTTTGGAGAAATATGTAATGGTGAAACCTTTGGATGGTTTGAACAATCACCAAAGCCAACTTTTCTACATGAATATTCCTTATCTCAGTATCATTGATATTCTGAATCAAGTAATATATGGGGTGTTTTTTCCCTACATGGTATTCTTGTAACAATACCATCTCTATAGTAGAAATGGAAGCAATGAGATAGAGGAAATATTTGCACTCTCAATCATGGGGATATAATAGAGATTCCCAAACCGATGCATATTTTAGGGCATCAAACGATTTCTTGGTTGTGTTATCCCAATGGAAGGGAACCCGTTTTTTAATTAGGTGAGTGAATCCTTTGGTAAAATTAGCACAATTAGGAACGAATCATCGCATAGAATTAGATTTCCCTTGAATTCGTTGAAGTTGAATGAGTGAAGAAGGTGCAGGGCGGTCGATGATTTCATGTACTTTCAAAGAATTAATACGGAGTCCTTATTTTTAAATAAAATAACCCATAAGTCATCCATAATGGATGCAAACACTACATTTTTGTGGATTCAATCAATTATTGTAATATCTACACCATAAGAAAATGGCCCTAAGATGCATAGGTTGATCATCTTGATGCTTAAAATGAGTAGGGAGATCGTCCAAATAGGGTTTCATGATGTGTTTAATATTATTAAAAGCGTAATCAATGGCTCGTTGAAATGTGGCCCCAACATTCTTCAGACCAAATGGGAGTTTTCAGTAGGAAAATGTACCTGAGGGACAAATAAATACAGTCTTAGGTTGATCCACTGGGATATTTTTGGCTTTATTATGTCCAAAGAAACCATTAATGATAATATATTTCACAATTGGCACAGTCATCAACAATATAGTCGATGAAGGAGGTCAGCTAGTTGTCCTTGGGATAAGTGTGATTCACATCCAGATAATCAATGCATACTCAGATCATCCCTTGTTTCTTCATGATAGGAATGTCATTAGACACCCAATAGGTGAGAGGAATGGGGTATATGAAACCACCACGAAGGATTTTTTCAACTTCACTCTTAATTGTGGTAGCCTTATTTGGATGGACTGGACAGATGCATTTTCGGACTATTTTAGCATCAAGATATGTCTTAATTTCCCACACTAATATATTTGGGTTGATACATGACATCTCATCATAGTTCGAGGAAAATAAATCACCAAATTCTCGAAAAAAGGATTTATAGGTCTCAATATCGAATGGAGAGTAATATGCACCAATGTGTATATTTTCACCAACACCTATTTTAACATAAATTTCAAGAGGTATCATCTCTTCTATATTCGAGAGATCTTTCATAGAATCAAATTTTTTAATACAAATGGAACTCGCAAAATATCCTTTGAAATTTGGAAGATAAACATCATTGAGATTACCCTCAGTAAAATATTGTAAAGAGGAACGATGGTGATGATCATCTGACAGTGCATCTTCTACCACCATGATATCCATGATGCTCTTGTCAGTAGAAAATACATGATAAAATGGATCAAAAGATGTGCCATAATTCGATGATCGATCGACCCAATTGATTGAGGAAAGGGTACATGTCACAGAAAATGAATATATAGCTTCGTAATCGAGTTCAATAGTGCTAAGAAAAATTTTGTCACCAAAATTGTTGATTTCAATTTCATTGGTATTATACGTGAATCAATCTAGAAAGTAGAAGACAATATCATGTGGATATAATCAACCGAATATGAGATGTCGGGAAGAGGAGGATGAGGAAGTGAAAATTTCCCCATGAGCGAGGAGTCCTTCAACAATCCAAGCTTGACATGCTAATAAGAATGTAGAGCTTTCCCTACAAGAGGGTTACTTCAAGTAACATGAGAACTAGAGGAAAAAAAGGGTAGTTGATTGATGTGTTAGCATAGTTCTACGCTTAGTCATAAGTGCGTTTTAAATCGTTTTACTTTTAGGATTAAAAAATTGTAAATTTCAAAAAAAATTAGAATTTTGTTGGAAGATTTGGTATCGTATGTTTTAACCTTGTTGTACAGTCTATTTTAAATCTATTGTATGCCTCTTTTTCCTTTACCCGATGCTACTAGAAGTTTCGATAAATTCCCCTATTTAAAAAAAAAAAAAAAAACGCACCTGCTTTTGGGTTAGCCAAGTATTCCCGATATCAACTAAGGTTTAAATATTTTTAATCATGACCCATTTCACATGATAGGAAAGGTTATACATTTGAATTATGTCGAGCCAGTAGTGGTCATCCATGCAAGAGTTAGGTGTCAATGTGCAGTCATGAAGAACAACCGTTGTTTGTTTTCTCTGTCACTCCAAGTCTTCGTGTCCACATGTCAAGGGTACATATTTATTATAAAAATTAATTATTGATATATGATTTAATGTGGTGAATGATTGGATAATCATGCAGGAGTGTTGCTAGAACTTTAGGCCTACCATAAAAGATGTGATGGAGGTGACTGCCAACTCAAACACCATTCAGCTCTAGCCACCTGTTGTAGAAAATCTGAAACAAAGTAGAAACTAAAATATAATTATGAATAGCACGAGGTGTGGTATATGTTTATGATACTTATCATTCTTGAAAATATATTTTACATGGAAAAATGAGCCAACATGTCACTTAAAATCACTGAAAGAAAAGGAAAGAAATCATTTTTCAAATTCGGTTGTTGGTGAATAAGAAGTTCCAATGAGTAGCTTGAAGAGGAGACTGAGTTTTCAGACACTTTACGTCAAGTATTAAAAAACATTTGTTAAGTAATTTTTTCTAATCTTGACACCTTTATGATCTAGTAGACAACCTTCATTATTGCTCAGATGACTAAAGGAGGAAAAATTAAGCGAATTGAACCTCAAGGGGTTGATTTAATAGATGCCAAACTGAATGCGAGGAGGTTTTTTGTATAGGCTAGGTGGTACCCATTTTTCTCAAGGTTAGGAAGCTCTCATATAGGAGTAGCCAAAGAATTTTCCCTCTAATTCAATGGACAAGAAGCAAATGTTTATGGCCTCAAAATATAGGTATCAACATAATCCATTTTTGAAGCTTTCTGCCTCCCACAGAAAGGAGAGAAATGGCTCAGAAACCAAGTTATTATTGGACGATACTGCAACAACGTCATCAAGAATGAATATAAAGACCCTAAATGGGCTAAAGGGATTCCTAGTAGTTATCTCAAGGAAAAATGGGCTGAAAATTTCAAGCTTATAAATATCTATCTTACTTGCAAGAGGAGGTATACTATTGTATTTATGTATCACATGAGGTTTTTATTTCACCTTGCAGGTATGAAGAATGTCAACCTACCTTTACTCTTGCTGAGAATATTTACTAAGATTTCAGCTAGAATACAAACCCATGCAACAACTTCGGATCATAAAATTTTCCATCAAGCTCTTATCAAGGTGCTGAGTGTTGAAGAAATCAAAAGAAGAAACAAATCTTGGGAGCATTTCCTATTTTATACGGAAAGGAAACCTATACCTACATAGAATATTCCTGCTTAGAAACCTCTAGCCTCACAGCAACATTCTCAACATCTTGAGAAGAAGGAATAAAGTTAGAAACCAACTATTTCATCAGTTGGTAAAAGTACTAAAAGAAAAGCAAAGAAGGTAACTATCTACAAGAACTCTAAGGAAAAAATAGAAAAGGAAAAGACTCCCCCCAACAAAAGTTGAAGAGAATTTGGAAAAATGAGAAGTTTCATTTATTAGAAGCCCAAAATAATGAAGTTTGTGCCTAATTTTTCACCTTTTCCCAAGGTATATGCCAGAGGGCAGAAATGAAATACCGCAGCTGCAGAAAAATCAAAAGAACAAGTGTTGTTAGAAGTTCTGGTAGAAAACATTTAGCATAAGGTTCAGAAGTATTATCAACCCAACAAATCATATGAGGAGCTACTGATGGTTGTAGGATATTTTGTTAGCAACAGGAAAAGACAAAAAAATTTAGCAGCAGGAAAAGACAAACACAAGCTAGAAACAAATTCACGTTGAGATCCAAATCCATACATTACCCAAGCTTGATGAAAGAAGTTATAGATTTGGTGAGGAAATTTGAAGTGTTACAAACTGTAAGTTCTTCAATTGTAGAATCTAGCGGGTTTAAGAAGAAAGAAAAGGCTAAATATCCTTCAGGCCATCAACCAAGAACCTCCAAGAGAAGAAAAATCCATAAGAGTTCAGAAGAGAAAAAGGCCATTGAAAAATAGACAGCCACCACGACTACAAGGTCAGAATCAACAATTGACAGTAAAACAGATTTACACAAGCTTGGAGAAGTTGCAACTCATATGGAGGAGACGTAAAAGGATATCCCAATGAAGTATCATTTCACCTATTAGTTATATTTTTTAACAACTTAATTTTCGTATTGTTTTAATCTGCACAGAATTTTTCAAATATCTTGTTGTGCATTTCTGAAAAGGAAAAAAAGTGCTACCGGAACTTCTGGTAGCTTTACAATTTTTTGCGCAGTTATAGGTTTTTACCAAAATTTCCAGTAGCGTCTATTTTTAATGACTTTTGACAGCTGTCAGCACAATTTTTGATCTAGTCCAAGGATGATAAAGATTCCTAATAATATGAAAATGTCAAGTAATGGTTTATAAGTGTTTTTTAGGTTGTTAAATGCCACATTTAGTGAAGCTACATGGGTTTTAAAGAACCGAGATAATGGAGAGACATATCAGCCAAAAAGTAGGCATGTTTCTACCACACTCAACATCACAGTTCGAATAGTCTTTTCTTATTATATACATCTGTCCCGTTAGTTATAGTTTGATAGGATATGTCTTTAATATGCTATAACTAATATGTAATGAGACGAAGAGTGGATCCTTACTTTTAGGTGAGATGGCATTGTTGCCTCTCTCTATAAATATCATTTGTAAATACCATTTCAAGGTTGGATTTTGGTCGACCTAAAGACATTTTCATAATAAAGAACACTCCTTTTTTTACTTCATGTTGGAGGACTTTGTGTTTCAAGGTCTATCTAATGTATGGTGTGTTTCTCTTGTTTTTTGTTTCATCTAATTTATGAGTTGCAGCAGCTAGCGAGTAGGAGTAAGAGCACTGTTAGAGGATCTAATTGTTAATTATATATTGTTCAGTCTTATGCAAATCATATATATGTTGTGTAGAGCATTCTAGTGAAGGTTTCATGAAGGATTTATGAGATTATTTATGCATGTATTTTGATTAAATGTTGTTTCCTTTACATGAAAAAATTTTTGTGTAAAAGGAAACTCTTATAGTTGTGTGACAGATTTAGGATATGTTTATTTCTTAGACTCAGTACCAGCTATCGATTACCTTTCATCTGTCACAATATTCTCCCCTATACTACGAAATCGTCCATACAATTTATAGTTGCCACAACTTGTGAAATGCATGAAGGTCTAAAATATTTGAAACCATTTCAAATCCTTTAAGAAGTTATCCCACCATTGAAAATATTTTTCTTTGAAATGAACTATGATGTGTAAGGCTTACTTCTTTGCAGTCAAGGGGTGACTCCTTGTGCTAAAATATTTGGCGCTATTGCCAGGGAGGCATACTGGAGTGTATTCCTTGGTGAATGACAAAGTTATAAGTCTGGTTATGAGGTGTATTGTTCCAACTGTCTTTTTAGACTGCTTTATAGCTGGAAACTCTAGTTTTGAATCGTTTTCTCCTAGAACAGCTAGAACCAGGGCTAACCCATATTCCCCTTTGAGAATCCAAGTCCCTGATCCTGAGAATATAATGAAGAAAAGAAAAAGTAAATGAAATTTTGTTGCCTTTGCTACTGTTTTGTCAAAGGATGTCCTTAAAGAAGTGTTCTAAATTATGTTCCCTGATTTGGAACAAAATTATGTACTTCCCTTGTTTTCCAGCCAAAAGAGAATCTCTACATCAAGTTTTGGTGCTTCATCTCATAAAAATTCCACAGTTCCATCTATTTTTCAAAATCCACCAACTATTGTTCCACAAATTCCAACATCTCATACCATGGCTTGTCAAATCCCACCCCCTAACCGAATGGATGAATTTTTTTCTACCAGGTATGACCCTTTACTTTTACCTCAACCTATGGATGCATTACTTGAAGGATATTATCTCAAGTATATGCCTAAATTTAGTGGTGACAGAGAGGTAACAACTTAAGAACACCTTATTGATTTTAATTCCTATGCTGATAATCTGAATATTGAGCATGAATATGTTTGGATGAAAATTTTGTTCAGAGACTTGAGGATGATGTTAGGAAATGGATAAGATATTTACAAGCTGGTAGCATCAGTGGAATTGAAACCCTAGATGAGACATTTTTAAGGAAATCAGTTGATAAGAAATATTTTTTGTATTATATCATTGGATTTGGTGCAATCAAAAGAAAATAAGGAGAATCAGTTTTTGATTTTTCTAAGAGATTTAATAATATGTATAGAAAAATACCTACTAAAATCAAGCCTAATAAAGCTTCAGCCAAAATCACATATGTTGGTTCCTTTGATCCTGATTTTTTTTTTTATTATTGAGAGAAATAATATCTAAAACACTAACACAAATGCAATACAATGCATTGGAGGTAGAATCTAATATGTTATAAGTTGATAGTATCAAAGGAGGGATTAATAGAGACAAAAGGAAGAAAAAGATGAAGTTTCATCTTCAGGAAATTCTAACATAGATCCTAAGCTAGACGAGCTAACCAAGATGGTCAAGTAATTGACCACTAAGATTTCCAAACTCATGTTGGAAATATGATGCAGAGTGTTGGAAATGTTTCATTTGATCAGCCTGATAGGTAGAAGTTTAGAAGACTTAATGTTCCTCAAATCTTGCAGCAAGAAAGAAGAGATGCTGATGGTCAAAAAGTGCAACCCCATTTTCAGAATGCTATGTTTGAAAATGAAGAGGAAGCTGAAGGGTTGGAGAAAGGTGTTGATATCAATTGTATAAGAGATAAAGAAGGGTTGATTCATCATACAAAAGAAGAGTATGAAGACTTCATGTCATATCCTCAAAATAATGAAGTGAGTTATGATCATTCCATGATTGTATCTGATCACCAAAGTAGATAAAATTTTAGATCAAATAATATTTATGATAACTCCAAGCCAGTTAAACAACTAAAGAAGAATAAGGATACAGTTAAAAATCTAGTAGAAAAGCAATTGGCTAAAGCAAGAAAGCCAGAAGCAGCTAAAAATTTGTCATAAGCTATCCCTTGCTTTCAATTTTGAAAATGGGATTCAAAATATTAAGATTCCTTCTCCTCTTGTAGAACTCATGAAAAATGATGATTTCAAAAATAATTTTATGAAAGCTCTTCAGCCTCCTCCTACCGAAGTAGCCTCTAATTTTTTTAACCTTCAAGATGACAAGCCCAACATTATTTTAGGTCCATTGGTAGAAGACAGAGATGATTGTACCCCTCCCTTTTATATATCTTTGAATATTCATGATAAGATCCTGCATAATTGGCTAATGGACTCTGGAGCCTCACATAATTTAATGCCCAAGATAGTCATGGATGAACTAGGTCTAGAAGCAGCTAGAGAATAGAAAGATGTCTACTCTTTTGATTCCTAGAAAGTCCAATTCCTTGGTATCATCAAATACCTTTCATAAGCCTATTTTAGTTACCCATGAGAGGGATGGTAATGGATATTGTTGTAGTTGACATTCCTCCTAGATTTGGTATGTTACTTTCTAGGTCATGGATTAGAAGGCTGGGATGAAATTATGCTACTGTCCCTTATTTTGGAGGAGAACAAAGAAGACTTTATAGATAATATCAACTAGAATATTTATTAGTGATATAAAAGACCCCACTAGTCATCTGATTTATGCTAGAACAAATGATATGGGTTCAAGAATTTTACATATGGATAATTCTTCCATGCCTATAAAATGTTTTCATATTTTGAAGCCTGTTAAAAATAAAATCAGTCATAATGGTTCTCAGGTGTGGAAAATTTCTTTTTATGGCTCATGTTCTAGAGGAGTTGGTCCAGGAATAGTTCTCGTTCCCCCTTTTAAAGAGATCTCCACTTTTTCTTTAAAACTTGAATTTGAAGCAACTAAAAATGTGGATGAATATGAAGCTCTTTTAATTGGTTTAAAAACAACAAAATATATGAAAATTTTAGAAATTTCTATTTTTGGAGATGTTGAAGTTATTATTCAGAAGATCAGAACTTTTTTTATCAAAATAAGTATCCAAGAGTCAAATATTACCGAAATTCAGTATGGAGCATTATAGAAGACTTATTCCTAGAATTTAACATTTCTTTTGTTCCAAGAGAAAGTAATATTTTGGCTGATTCACGTTCTATTTCAGTAATCTCATTCAAGATTCCAATACCTATAAAGCTAAAATATGAATTGGAAGTTAGGTTTAGACCTCATGATAATATCAAACACTGGAAATTTTTTTAGGATGACCAAGAGATTAGAAGATTCATTGAAGTTGTTGAATAATTTTGTGTCCTAAACATTGATCAGGATGAAGATCTCATGAAGGATAATGTTGATTATCAAGATACAAAAAATATGAAAAAACAGATTGCTGATCATCCTATCATACAACTTCCTACCAATCATATTCCCAAGGGGTTAATCTCACTTGAGAAGATTTTTTTATCACAATGATGTTTTAGTTAAACCATAGTTAGCTGAAGAAGATGCAGAATTGGAATATTACAATTTGGGTACAGAACTAGAGCCAACGTATGTTAAGTTGTCAAAAGCTTTATCAGAAGAAAGAAGGATTGAATACAACAAGATTTTTTGTGAATTTTTTGATGTTTTTTCCTAGAAATATGAGGATCTTAAGACATATGACACAACTATCATCGAGCATAGAATACTATTGAAAGATGGTACTAAGCCATTCCAACAAAACTTAAGAAAATTCAATTCACTATTGTTACGAGTGATGGAGAATGAAGTGAAGAAACTTTTGGATGCTAAAATCATCATTCCGTTGTGATACTCAATTTAGGTTGCTAAAATAGTTCATGTAAGAAAGAAGAGTGTTGAAGTCACATTATGTGTAGATTTCAAGAATCTTATCAAATGATCCAAGAAAGATAATTATCCATTACCAAAGATGGAGCATATTATTCAAAAGGTAACCAGGTCAGATAGAATATCCATGTTCGATGGGTTCTCTGAGTACAATCGAGTATATTTTTGGCTAGAAGATCGAGAGAAGACAAAATTCACTACTCCTTGGGGAACATTAATGTATGAAAATATTCCAATTGGGCTTATGTATGCCAGAGATATTTTCCAACATGCTATGGAATTTGCATTCATTGCGGAAAAAGACAAATTCTTGGTAATCTATTTAGATGATATTACTTTTTTTCAGCTTTAGATCAAGAGAACCTTCTACACTTGAGACAAATATTTTTAAATGTAGAAAATATGGTATATTATTGAATCCAAAGATGTCTTGTTTCACTCTTAAATAAGGTAATATTTTGGGTCACATAGTTTCTAAAGATGGAGTGAGAATTGATCCCAAAAGAGTGATTGCAATTCAAGCCTTAACACATCCAAGATCCAATAAAGAGATTCAATATTTCCTTCGTAAGATCAATTTTTTAAGAATATTCATTGAAGCACCTCAGTTGGTAAGCCCTGAATACTCAAAGCCTTTCTTATTATTCTCATTTGCCTCTCAACAAACTATTTGTGTTGTTTTATTACAAAAAGATGTAGAAAATAAGGAAGCCCCTATAGCATTTTTCATAAGGTCCATTAGACATGCAAAATTAAAGTATGAAATGTTGGAAAAGCATGTCTATGCATTATTTAACTCTATGAAGGCTTTTAGAGTTTATATTGCATGCTCAAATTATTTCCTATGTACCTTCATCTGTTGCTAGAGAAATATTAGTTCAGGCTGATTTTGATGGAAAAAAAAGTAAGTGGTGACCAAAGTTCTTGAATTTGATTTAGAGATAGAGCCTAACGAGCTAATCAAAGGTCAAGAATTAGCCAAACTACTAGCTGAAGAAAATTGTAGAGTTTTGTTCTTGAATTTCATGGATGAAAATCTAGAAGGAGAAATTTAAGAACCTATTGACAACATGGTAGTAGATGTAAATATGGTTGAGTGCAGCTGGTATAAGGATGTCATTTATTTTCTGTAGCATTTTAAACCTCCTTCAAATTTTGATAAAAGAAGAGTGAGAAATTTGAAGTTGAAAACCATTTGATTTTGCATCAAGGATAATTGTTTATATTTCAAATATCCTACAAGAGTTTTGTTGAGGTGCATTGACCTAAATGAGCCTAAGAAGGTTATGTTTGATATGCAGAGTAGTGTTTATGGAGGTCATGATTATTGGAGAACTACTACATACAATATACTGAGAGCTCACTATTTTTGACCTAGCTTATTTTCTGATGTATGTGCTGAGGTGAGAGCATGTGAAAAAAGTTAGAAGTTCACTGGTAAAAAACATTTGAAATATTTTCCTCTCAAGCCCATAGTTGTTTCTCCACCTTTCCAACAATGGGGATTGGATTTTATTTGGGAAATTCATCCAACTTCAAGTGGACATCATCATTGGATTCTTGTTGCAATTGATTACTTCACCAAGTGGATTGAAGAAATACCTACCAGGAATGATACTCATAAAGTCATCATTAACTTTCTAGAGGAAATTATAACTATATTTGTATGTCCATCAAGGCTAGTAGCAGATAATGCAACTGATTTTAAAGATACACCATTGGCAAATTTCTGTGAATATTATGTTATTCAGCTTACTCACTCTATAACTTACTATCCATAAGGGAATGGTTTGGTTGAATCATAAAATAAAATTTTGGTAAGAATCATCACCAAGTTATTGGAACAAAACAAGAAAACCTGGGACTCTAAATTTAAATTTTATTTACGGGTTGACTGGGTGAAAATCAAAAAATCTATTAATACATCACCCTTTCAAATAATTTATGGAAGTGAGGTTGTTTTTCTAGTCCAATTGTCCATTCCTATAGCCAAATTTTTGCAAGTTCATGAAGCTAAACCAAATGAAACGACTAGAAGAATTTATCAGATAATACAAGTACAAAAAAAGCGAGAACAACAATATGATCTAGTAAGAAAATGTCAGCAAGTTGTAAAACAAGTCTTTGGTAAAGGGACTAAAAAAAATATTTTCAGATTAGATATCTAGTGTTGAAATTGGATGCACAGCATAAAGACCCAGGTAAGGATTCCAAATTTTATTCTTTATGGCTTGGTCCTTTAATAATCTCCAATATTTTGCAGAACAATACTTTTTTATTTGCAACATATTGATGGGACAGAACTGTTTGGAGGCCCATTTAATAGGCGCTTCCTCAAAAAATTACTTTACTAAGGTTGTTGGTTTCCTAAATTCACTGTAAATACTAGTGTGTTTCATAATAAGACTCGATAACCCAATGAAAAGGCACTGAAACTGCAAAATATTCTTAGATCCTCAGAGGGACAGCTCTATCCCCCGTGGAGAAAATGTTAGCACAGTTCTATGCTTAGTCATGAGTGTTTTTTAAATCCTTTTACTTAGGATTAAAATATTGTAAATTAAAAAAAAATTAGAACGCTGCTAGAAGTTATGGTAGCCTATGTTTTAACTGTGTTGGACAGGTTGTTTTAACTCTGTTTTATGTGTGTTTTTATTTTACCCGATTCTATCGGAAGTTCCAATAAATTCTCCTGTTTAAAAAAAAATTAACAAGAACACCCGCTTTTGAGTTAGCTACATGTTCCCTATATCAAATGAGCTTTAAATAGTTTTAATCATGGGCCATGTCACGTGATAGGAAATTTTATACGTTTGAATGATGTCGAGTTATTAGTGGTCATACATGGAAGATTTATGTGTCAATGTGCAGTCATGAAGACCAATAGTTGTTTGTTCTGTCTGTCAGTCCAAGTCATTGTGTCCACATGTCAAGGGTATATATTTATTATCAAAATAAATTATGGATGTATGATTTAATGTGGTGAATGATTGGTTAATGGTGCAAGAGCTCTGCCTGAACTTTAGGCCTACCATAAAAGATGTGATGGAGGTGACTTCCAACTCAAACACCGTTCAACTCCAGCCACCTGTTGCAAAAAATCAGAAAGAGAGAAGGAAACTAAAAGATAATTATTAATATAACGAGGTGTGGTATACACTTATGATACTTCTCATTATGAAAAGATCTTGTACATGGATAAATGAACCAACGTATCACTTAAAATCACGGAAATAAAAGGAAATAAATTAGTTTTCAAATTCGGTTGTTGGTGAATAAGTAGTTCCAGTGAGAATATTGAAGAGGATATTGAGTTTTCAGACAGTTTACATTGAGGATTCAACAACATCTATCAAGTATTTTTTTCTAATCTTGACATCTTTCTGATCTAGCAGACAACCTTCATTATTTCTCAGATGACTAGAGGAAAAATTAAGCATATTGAACCTCACGTGGCTGATTTAATAGATGCCAAACCGAATGTGAGGAGGTTTTCTGTACAGGATGGGTGGTACATATTTTGCTCAATGTTAGGAAGCTCTCATCTAGGAGTAGCCAAAGAATTTTCCCTCTCATTCGATGGACAAGAAGAAAATTTTTATGGCCTTAAAATACAAGTATCAACAGAATCCATTACCGAAGCTTCCCACCTGCCACAAGAAGGAGAAAAATGGTTCAAAAACAATTTATTACTGGAGGAGACCTAAAAAAGTGCATCAAGGATGAATACTGAAACCCCAAATGGGCTAAAGGGATTCCTAGTACTTTTCTCAAGGATGAATGGGCTAAAACTCTCAAGCTCATTAAGATCTATCTTACTTGTGAGAGGAGGTATAATATTGTATTTCTATATCACATGAGGTTTTTTTTCACTTTGTAGGTATGAAGACCCTCAACCTACATTTATTCCTATTGAAAATCTTGACTAAGATGTCAGTTAGAATAAAAACCCATGCCACAAATTTAGATTATAGCATCTATGATCAAGCTCTTATAAAGGTGTTCATTGTTGAAGAACTAAAAAAAAAAAAGAGTAGTCTTTGGAGAATTTCATATTTTATAAGGCAAGCCAACCTATACCTACAAAAAAAATTCTTTCTCAACAATCTCCAGCCTCACAGCAACATTCTCAACCTACTGAGTAGAATTAAGAAAGTCAGAAACCAACTATTTCATTAGTTGGTAAAAGGAATAAAAGAAAAACAAAGAGGGTAAATATCTATAAGAAGGCTAAGGACAAAAAATAAAATGAAATGAATCCCCCAACCAAAGCCAAAGAGAAGTTGGAAAAAGGAGAGAGTTCATCTATTAGCAACCCCAAATCAATGAAGATTGTGCCTCTTGTTCCTCCTTTTCCTAAGGTATATGTCAGAGGGCAGAAAGCAAATACTGCAGCTGCAGCAAAATCAAAAGAACAAGTGCTACTGGAAGTGTCAGTAGAAAAAATTTAGCATAAGGTTCAGAAGGATTATCAACCCACCAAATCAGATGAGGAGCTTCTGAAGGATGTAGGATATGTTGTTAGCAACATGAAAAGACAAGCAAGATCTAGCAACATTAAATTCAGGCTGAGATCCAAACCCCTACATAACCCAAGCTTGATGATAGAAGTTATAGATGTGGAGAGGCAATATGAAGGGTTACAGACTGTAACTCCTTCAATTGTATAATCTAGTGGGTTAAAGAAGAAAGAAAAGGGTAAAGTTCCTTCACCAGAAAATAGGAACCAACAAGAGAATAAAAATCCAGAAGATCTCAGAAGATAAAAAGGCCATTGCAAAAGAGACAACCACCAGGACTACACAGTCACAATCAACAATTGACAGTCAAATAGATTTAGACAAGCTTGCAGAAGTTGCAGCTCAAATGGAGGATGGGTAAAAGGATGTCCCAACAAAGTTTCATTTTTCCTATTAGTTATATTTTGGAATAACTCAATTTTCATAACGTTTTAATCTGCATAGAAATTTTAAAATATCTTGTTGTGCATTTTTGAAAATGAAACATAGTGCTACTGTAACTTCTGGTAGCATTACAGTTTTATACGTAGTTACAGGCTTTGATCGGAAATTCCAGTAGGATCTATTTTTAATGATTTTTGAAATATGTCTGCATAATTTTTGAGCTAGTCCAAGGATGATAAGGAATCCTAATAATATGGACATGTAAATTAATGGTTGATAAGTTCTTTTTAGGTTATTAAAATACACATTTAATGAAGCTCCATGGGTTTTAAAGAAGCAAGGTCATGAAGAGACAGTTCAGCAGAAAAGTAGGCAGGTTGCCAGCAGACTCAACAACATAGTTCGAATAGAATTTTTCTTTCTATCTACACCTGTCCTGTTAGTTATAGTTTGATAGGATATGTATTTAATATGCTATAACTCTAATGTAATGAGAGAAAGAGTGGATCCTTCTTTTTAGGTGAGATGGCATTGGTTCCTCTCTCTATAAATATCATTTGTAAATACCATTTTGGGGTTGGATTTTGGTCAACTTGAAGACTTTTTCATAATAAAGAAAAATTATTTTTTTACTTCCTGATGGAGGACTTCGTGTTTCAAGGACTATATAATGTATGGTGTTTTTATCTTTTTTTTTTTTATATTCATCTAATTTATGAGTTGCAACAGCTAGAAAGTAGGAGTAAGAGCATCATTAGAGGATCTAACAGTTAATTATCTATCATTCACTCTTCTGAAAATAATCGATAAGTTGTGTAGAGCATGCTAGTGAAGGTCTCATGAAGGATTTATGAGATTATTTATGCATGTATTATGATTTATAAATGTTGGTTCCTTTACATAAAATAGAGTTTATGAAAATTCCACTCTTATAGTTATGTGACTGATTTAGGATATGTTTATTTCTTAGACTGAGTACGAGCTATCTCTCAAATTTTATCAGTCACAATATTCTCCCTTACAATGAAATTTTTTCCACACAATTTATACTTGCCACAACTTTCCAAATGAGTGTAGGTATAAAAGAGTTGAAATAATTTCAAACCCTTTAAGAATGCATCCCACCATCCAAAATCTTTTTCTTTCAAATGAAATATGATGTGGAAGGTTTACTCCTTTGCAGTCAAGGAGTGACTCCTTGCGCTAACATGATGGACACAATATTTCATTCATGGGGAAATGTTATCATATGGAAATAATTTAAAATGATTACGCCCATGGCGTAAACCCATGTGAAACCCAATAGAAAATTTAATAAAGGGGTTTGTTGAAAACTTCTACTTCTATAAATACACTCTTTCCCCCTAATTCCACTTGTAAATAATTAATAATACCAAAATTCTTATATGTTATTCCATCAAAAGCGTTCAATGTGGTACTTGACTAACTCAGTGGAGGGGATCCACTCACTTTGTAGTAAGACATGGACATGATGGAGATCCAAGCTCCCTTGTCCACCATAGAACATTGAATGTTATTACCATGGACAATGACATGACTGATAAAATCTAATTGTGCTGGAAGGCAAGCTGTATAGTTCTCATGAATGAAAATAAATAGGTTGGAATTTGAAGGCTCCACACATCCGATAGCTAAAATAAAATCATTTTTTTCAGTGGGGAAGTTTTGCAACACCTCAAGGGTCATCATAACTGATGGAGACTGAGCCAAGTCCGTAACTATAGTGTAATTTTAAGTATCCCTAACACAACGATTGAAAGAAAACTTATGAATAATGCCCTTCAGAGGCTTGATAGTTAATTTCGTAACAATAAAAGATCCAGGAGGATCAGATGGAGGTGATGTCAAACTGGCAGATTGATCAGTAGCATAACCATTCAGAAGATTCACATTACCATAATCCTTGTTCCAAGTAGCCACCATAAAATAATATTTATTCTTCATTGAGGAAAGCATTAAAACCATGCTAGAGGAATATGGGTCTCAAGCAATCACATGGGTCTCTTAATTAGGAATCGGGTCGATCAACATGGCGGGAGAAGTGGAAGATTTCAGAAATGGATTCACTTCTGCATGGTGGGGAGAGTCATGAGTAAATTAATCCTTGTTTAAAGAGAGATTCTTAACATGAAATTTTCACGTAATCTCCATGTCATAATATTTAAACCAATCAAAATCATGTAAATTTAAAAATACGTACATGTAAATATTTTGGAGGGAAAATACGAGAAAGCACCTTTTTTAAGTGTATTTTTGGCTTATATCCTTATAGGTTTACTCAAATTTCAAGTGTGGACACTCGTTGGATGTGGAATTAAATTTATCATCCAACAAGTATCCACTATCCACAATTTTTAGAACACCTGCAATCATAAAATTTATAGATACATTAAAAAAGTGCGTTGAACACGTTTTTTTAATGTATCTACAATTTTAATCAATGTGGGTCTTCTAAAAAGTATGCATAATGGGTACTCATTGGATGTGAAATTTAATTCCACATACAACAAGTGTCTACACATGAAATTTGAGTAAAGTGTATACACATGAAATTTGAGTAAAACTATAAGGAGATAAGCCAAAAAATAAAATTAAAAAAGTAGTTTTCTTCATTTCCCTCCAAAATTCATAACTCTCATTTTATTATTTTAACTATTATTTTATGATTTTTCCTTAGGAGGCCAATTTTAGGCTGGAATTTTCTCTAATAAAACGACATTTATCTTCGAAGAGGAAGCCGTAGGAGTATTGGATGAAGAGTTTTGGGAAAAATAAATGAGAGCAACACCAGATGGTTTGCTCACTTCCTGCAAACTGGAAGAACCAATGATGTTATCTGAAGCATGATATTATTTAATAGAAGTGGAAGGAACAATGTTCGAAGATCTCAGAGAATCTCATATATTTTCATAGAGCTTTCCATATTGGGTATATATGAGGTCCAAATACTAAGCACGCGTAATCACTTGTTGTTCAATGGAAACTCTGCCTTTGGATACATCCACTGAGATAGATGGAAACAAGGATTTATTGAACCATTCCTCTAATATTTGAACCGAATAAAATATGATACCCAATCGGTGATGACACGGCCACTCATGAATGTGATCTGAAATGTGAGTGGCTGTATATTGTTTAAATTTGGTCAGAAGTTTTCTTCTATTTTCATACTGGGTGGGTAATTGGAAATGCGTGAGGAAGGTGGTAACTAAGGAAATGAGACCATGAAACAAATACATAAGTAACTCAATATACCATTTATATGCAATATATGTAAGAGTACAATGGAAAACATGTATGTGCATGGAAGAATCATTAAGGGAGTTCGAAGAACACCACAAATTATACATCATGACATGGGTTAATGAGTTTTCTCTAGGATTCCCATTGAATTTTGGCATATCGAAAGGAAATTTGCTGGGAAATATCGACAACTAAGGTGAATGAGCAATGGGATTATTGGTAAGGTGAGTCAAATCTGGAAATTCGAGAGTCCCCAGAAAACAAATTTTGGGTTGAAATACGATGAATCCTTAGCCTAGATAAGAAGGCATCAAGTAAGAGATAGGTACTTTTGTTCCCATATAATGAGGGTTCTCATAAATATGAAATTGGATACCATAATAAGGAGGATTATGGTAACTAGCATATGCGTAACCTTGTTGACTAGCTCCAGGATAAGGCTACAAATGGTCAAATGGTTGGGTTTGGATGTATTAGCCTTTAAAAGGTGCTTGAGGATTTACCTAATAAGGTTTATATTGTTTCCCTGGGGGATTTTTCATCATCCCGACATAAGGTGGGTTCGATTGGGACTGCAACATATTATACATAGTTTTTCCTATTACAATTTGAGGAGTACTTTTCCCAAGTGGTTGAGACTGTAAGGTACCTTGTAAAAGTTGGGTAAGTGGAACCTGAGAGGTGCCAAATATCAATGGAATAGTTTTTCACTTCCACAACAACCTGTGAAGGTTTTCTTACATGTATTTGAGCTTACTGAGGTACATATGGATGGATAATAATTTCAGATGAATATGGCACATGTTGAGGATTGAACAATGGAAGTTATATGTGAAAAGCAGGTTTCCAAACACTAACAACCATCTCAGGGTAAGGAGGATTATAATAAGTTCTATTACCAACTTGTGGTATACCAACAACACATTTCCCCCATGCCAAAGGAGGAGGGGATGATGGAGGAAACTACAATGAAGATGGAGGGTACCCAACATAATAAGAGTTAGGTTGTTGAAGATAACATTTCCCACTAACATAAGGGCTAACTTGTTTTTCAATTAATGGTGTAGTTGAAGGCGAAGGAGTGGGTTGAGTGGTGTTCATAAGAGAAGTATTAGATGGAATTATCGTATCTTATGACATGGGAGAGGTCCAAGGATGGGAAGTTGCACCAGAGAAGGTACCAGATAAGGAATTTTAACCAAGTGGGATAGACGAGCCACCATACAAATGTGTTTCTAGTGATGTCATAATCATATATGAGGAAGAAACATTTTATGTCTCAACCATAGCAGTGGACACGGGCTGAGAGGACAGATTAGATCCAGTCATGGTTAATAATACCAATTAATATTTTAACGAGATATATGCGGTTGAGTTATTAGGTAAAGGATTTTTTTTTGGAGTCTGAAGAGGAGGAAGAGCATCAATATGATAAAAATGGAGTCCACTGTAATGAACAGGGGTATAGGGATGAGGATTTTATTGTGGGATATTTTCAATATTCATAAGTTCGTATGGAAGAGGTTCATCATAAGGTCAAATATATATACGTGGAGGTTTTTTCTGAAATAAACGAAGAGAAGGGGAAGGGCCTGAAGTAACAGGTGAAGATGGATTATTCTCATTAGGTTCAACAAAATTAGGAATTAAATTATTCTACTTAGGAAATTTAGGTTCAATACCCTTAGGAAATAAGGTTTTAGGGACTTTTGTTTCGATTGTGTTAGATTCGCCAGAAATATTAGATGTACTCTCATGTTCACAACTCAAAGGGATAGATGATTATGGTATATTAATTTCAGGAGGAGGAACAAAAGTCGTTCCCGAAGTTCCATATACGGTATTTTGTGTCTTATTATGCTTCTAGTGATGGCCAAGAGTAGACTCTGGTGGAAGAGGAGGCGTATTTTGAATTCTACGCAAATGATGGGGTGGGGGATTTTGTTCTTCTATGTTGGATTAATAATTTTTTTAAATTAACATAAAAATAAATAAAAGAGAAGTTAATATAGGTATAAAGTATTACAAAGCAACTATGAACTGCAATATACACCTTTGCAAACCAAGGACTTAATGTAAGACAAACAATCTTGCCTAATATTGTGTTCGGTGTATCATGGTATACAAGGTGTCTGAATCAGTTTCTTATGGAGAGGATAGAAACCTATAGGGGATTCCAGAAATATACTTGATGGTACATGGGAGCGTAGTCTGTAGTAGTGTTGTCTGATGCGTATTTTTTTGATGAGAGCATTCCCATATACTTTACATTCATGAAGCACCTTCCGATATACACAAAGGTACGTGGAGAATGATCCTATACACTCGCATACGTGGATCGAGATTTCACCCATGGGATGCAATGCTAAAAAACAATTAAATATCCCAGGTTTGACAATTTCAGAACGCGTCTCTAGCCTACACCTCTAAATGTTTGGGTTAATGTTACAAATTCTCCTTAGGTTGATTCAATAAATTTTATTGTTTCTCTTTCATTATGTTTTAGTTTTCGGGCTCACCTTGAATTTCACCTAAATATCCTAAAATGAAAACTAGCATTAGGAAATGGAATCTTTCCCATTCAATGAAAATATATCTAGGGAAGGGAATAGACAAAGAGTATGCAACAAATTATATGCAACAAACAAATGTGCAAAATTAAATTCCTTTCTAATGCATTTTTTTCCAATTTTAATTCAGACACAAAACCCTAAATGACAATTAAAATATTTTTCTTTTCAAGTCTTTTAATTTTGGAAAATGAAGAAAAATGATATGCAAAGTTTGACCACTAATTCAAAGAAAATTTTCAGAATGAATACTAGAACAAAAACCCATATAAGCAACCAATGGTAAAACAAAATCATTTACAAGAAACCTAATGATAATAACAAAGTAAAATACTTAGAAAAATCCTTACCCAAAGTATAAAATCAAAAGAAAACAAAATGGAGGCCTTAGAGGGACCACAATAAACTCAAAGAATCAAGGAAGGGAAACTGAAACAAGGTTGATCAAAGAGAAAATAAAGACAAGGGTAAATCCATGCATGAATAGAGGCCAACACAGTTCTAGAACAGGCACTAGTGCCTTGCAACACAGGCACAGAGAGAGCTCTATAGAGGTGCAACACTCTATCCCTAGACCAAAGGGAGCGTTGGTCAAGAATAGGAGATTTTAGGCACAAAATTGCAATGATGACTTAATGAAAGGTCTTCCTACGTCTGTTCTTGACTAAAGATGACAGTGAAGGTCCAACAAAGATGTGAAACAAATATTAAGGACAATGAAACCACCAAAGGAATATATTGATCCCTAGTAGAGTCGCCAATTTGTTATACAAAGCCGATGACTACATACATAAGTATCTTCCCTAGACTGTGTGGCTTATTCTAGAACAACATAAAGAAAAAGTAGCTATTGTTTCCCTTAAATTAAACTAATGATAACATGAATCTTATCTGAGATCTGTCGTATGATTCACTCATTTCTTAGATTGAATGCTACAATCCTATCTCATGTCACTATCATTAGAACATGTATAATCAGACAACACAAGGCAATGATCTACGGTATATATGTGGAATCATCTAACTACTCCATTCAATCCATCAAAATGCCATCGAAATACATGAAATTTCTCTCTTTTTCCTCAGTTTCTAGAACCTACGTAGGTGCATAATGGAGGAACCTATAGGTGGTCAACACAGGCCACATTGGAGCAACCTGTAGGTGAAATTTGTCCAGTAGGAGGCTAGGGAGCATTGGTCCTTAAAATGATTGAAACAAGGTGTTTTCGGGTAAATACTATTGGATGTGAGAGTGTTTCTCATAGGGATTTTTTTCATGATGATGTCAAGGGGTAAAATGATGTTGACTGATCCAATTTGTAGGTTGACTAATGATATGTGAAAAAATGTCCTATAACAACTAGATCAACAGATAGAACTATTTTGTCACAAGGACCCCACACTTTTCAACTAACGGGTATGATTAAAATGATTTTTCTATTGATATTGTATCTATCCTGGTGAATGGTTCAAATAGAGGTTTTATTATGAAGAAGGGTTTTATCCATTTTCAAGAAATGATTTCGGAAACAAATTGCAACAAAGGGAATTCAAAATTTCCAAGGAAGTTAGTGTCCTAGATGAAGTCCATGATTTTGACACAAGATTTGCATTGAGAATTAGAACCAAATAGAAAGGCCATGCTCTTCCTGCATGTTGGTAATAAGGACATAAATATTATGAATAACTTCCCTATCAAAAAATTAAGATCGTCATAAACATATGCTAGCAAGCCAAAAAGGAGATATGTGGTTTCAATGAAAAGTTATGTTCTTATAATCTAAGAACAAGCACATATGTTTCTTTAGACCATCTGCATAAATTATCAATGAGTTTCAATATTAATTTCAACAAATTTAAACTATAATACTCCATAGCACTAGGGATCCTATTGAGAATGCAATGCTTGTACAATATATATCAATTGGGATATTTCAAATGTCAAGGAAACACAAATGCCAATAAAAACATAGTTGCAAATTTGTCAAATTCTCAATGCATTGAAACCAAGGGAACTTATGAAAATGAACAAATTAGTTTTCATTTTATTCCTTCATCATATTCTACAAGAAAAATATCATTTTAGTTAAATTCTAGTGTTATTGTAGTGTTGATTTCTTCCTTTCTACACTTTTTTACAAAGTTGTAGTTAGAAGTAATATGTCTTATAGAAAATCTTGCACTTCTTGGTATGTAATATTAGGATAGCCTTACATCTATTAGTTGTGTGAGGCTTAATTTGCAACCTATACATCCATTTCAAGACTTCTCTCATCGTTTACTCCTACATTTTCTAAGGATAACAAAAGTTATAGGTGATGTTATAGGAATATTATCCGCAACAGAGATTCACACTCTTTCAAATGACATTCTATGAACTAAGTATAATTTTTTTTGCCAAATATTAATTGAAATGATGGAAAGGATGATTATTATAGAGGGAATTAACTCTAGAGAAATTTCATTGGACCATTTTGTTGAAATGAACATGAACAAATCTGGATATTATTCCTTGCATATTTCACTGCAGAAATGGAGTTGGTCAGCTATGGAGTTGGCCGCCTACTGTATAATATTCATTTTTTTTTGCAAGTTTCAATATTAGAAACTTAAGAAGAGACAAATGTGACATGAATATCTCTCAACAATTAGGTCTTTGAAAAGAACAGGAAATTGATTTCCCATCTAGCAATATAGAAAACTCATTCTTCACATCTTTTTGGTTGGTGATATGGGTGAAATGGATACATTCTATGTAGAATTATACTCTAATGTTCATTGATCCCAAACTATTACCACAAATGATTATTTATTCCTTTCCTTTTTGTATATTCATCTTGAACAAGGGGTATGGCATCATCTTTCAATTGGGCACAATAAGACGAATTCGTTAGCAAGGCTCTTTTAGTCAACAACTCAATTGTATGTGAATGGAAGAGTCAAATAAACTACAACTCTAGGCTATTCATCCTTTTTGGATGGTAAATAAATGAAAGCTACAATTGGAATTCCACTTTCATTTGAAAAATTTATTCAACACCCCCGACATCTTAGTTTATTTTACCTCTTTCAAAAGGTTATTTCTTCACCTAATATTTATTTCATATATGTTTTACTATTTAGGTAGCGGTTAATGGGGCCTCTTTCAGGACAATATTCAATTCTATTTATAATAAATGAGGCTTGTCGTGGTGATATATTTTCCATAATAGATGCACTATAAGTTGAATTATCTGCATGTAATAATTCTCAATGTATAGATAGTTCCAACAAGTTGGGAATCCGTAAGGCAGAGGGAAAATGGAATTCAATGTGACGGGAATACAATCACTTACTAGTTGTCAAACTCAAGGTAGATTGGGAATTTATTACCAATATTGACAAAAATTTCTTACAGAATGAAAATTAAGGAATTGAATGGTTGATTTGGACATGTTATGGGTGTAACTATTTCTAATCCACAACTAGTTGATGTTTTCGATCCTCCTTTGCAGTTTAGTGCATCAGTGGTAATATTTATAAGGATACAAGCTGGGTAGCTAAATTTATGATTGGAATTTGAATGAAAATAATCTAAGAAAACCTTTATAACTCAACATGGCCACTACAAAATGGGTACTATTACTCTTTTTTGGATGAGGGATATGATATCTCATCGATATATTAGTTCGATAAAAATTCATACCCCATGTGTCCAAAAGATTTTTTAGCATGGTAAAGTGTGTGTGGTTTCAATATCCTAAACGATTTGATCCAGATAGGAATTCACACTCATATTATCCATGAAATCATAATTAAAGTATTAGAGAGTTTCAAAGTGTCCATTTTTTGGAATTCCTGGAAACTCACTCATTGAGCGAAATGATTTTTTTATAATTATTTATAAATTACATTGAGCGGTATTTTGAAGTTGAACATTATTGAACACAATGTAAATTTTTCTCTCTAAATATTATAACATATATTTTTATTTAACTATTCAAGGACATCTGAAGAACAGAGGCATGTAACGAGACCTTGGCAGGAAACAAGACTTCATGTTGAATAGTTTAGATATGACATATATTTGAATGCATTGAGGACTATGCATAAATAACAGGGGGATGTAAAAACGCTAACCTCGATCTCCCATATGTAAATACATATGTACAAGTGAAATTTATCTTGGTGTGTCAAAATTTTGAATAGGTTGGTGATCCATAATACTATTGAGGCATGTGTGCCTGTCTTTGTAAAGATATGTTAGGCCAGTGGACTCGGGTATCAATATATTTGAGGTTGTTTCTCCCATGTAATGGGTTAGATGACCTACATTATTAGGTAGGTTAGTTGATTTCCATTTTATTCCTGTGCACGCATGATGTGGTGGTTCATCATACCAATGAGCTTAAGGAAAAAGTTCATAGGGAAATTTTCCCAATGATCCTATGTGAATATTAGGTTAGTGAGTGTAGATAATATGGAATTTAGCTCTCTTATCACTTTGTGATAAACTGAGAGACAAAAATAGTATTGGGGAAGAGAGTCTACAATAGGAAGAAAGAATAGTGATTTCAAATTTCATTATAATATTACAGTGTAATATTATAATATAAATTTATAATAAAATTTAGAAGGAAAATCAAGTCTATAAAAAGGTATTTCCTTTATTCAGCTAGACAATTAGAATAAATGGTCAGGTGTCCTTGGATGATAGTAGGGAGGGTATTCAAATACCTATGAGGGAACTAGGAATCTTAGAGCCACATGAATCTGCAACATTTTTTTCCAACAAGAAAGGAACCTTATTGCAACTTGAGTGACAACATATAGAGAGAAGGGTGTGCACCACTTAGGTGCAGGATGATGGGGAATGTGTAAACACACCCCTCCTAACCCCAAACCCATCCATAGTTATAAGGAGATGGTTACTCTAGAAACCCAAATCCTAAGGTATAGTTATGGGAACATGAGTTAAAAGTTTCAACTTTTTTTTTTTAATTTTCGAGAATTTCCAATAAACAAAACCATTGTGTTCATCTCATCAAGGTTATTCCAATGATATATAATTAAGGTTAATGTGACTTACAGGTAAAAATTTATAACCCTTTAAAGGTGGAACAATTACACCCTAGAAAATCATCATTGCCTCCACATGGCAACCTCACAAAGACCCACGTGGAGTTGATGAGGATCACGGACCCACCACGGTCCCACGTGGAACCTGTTGCATGGACACCATAGGAAATCCCATGTGGTATGAAAAAATCCAAAGTATGGTAGGTACCGACCCTCCCACTGTGAATTATAAATTAAACTTAACAATAGAGATTGGTCCCCAACCTCTGACCTAGGTCAGGGTTAACCTGAGTCAACTTGGTGCTACAACACCACAGGTTGAGGTCAACCCGAACCCTAACCTATCACATCCCCTAATCCACTCCAACATATGTGTTACAAAGGACTAGGTCGACTTATGGTAGGTTCATGTAACACCTGTCGGATTTTGGGCCTTTTATACTGACCTCCTAACCTCTGACCTAGCTAGCTTGCAAACCATATTTGCAATTTCCATCACTTACAGTGTTGGAAATTTTCCAACTTCTTAAGAACTACTTCCAACACTTAATAGATAAAAAATGCATAAGGAATTTAAGATTAAACATACAAAAAAATAAATATTATGGATGATAATAATTTGACAACATTTTCAAGTGCATTTGTTCACAACAATACAAATTTATAGCCACTCATTAACATAGCATAAACTTGCTTTATTTGGCTCAATATCCCTATCAATAGAGAAAATAAGTGAACCATAATCATTAGCTCATGCATAATTAATTAAGTGAAAATATTAAAACAAAAGGGATAACATCAACATTCTTCCCTTTAGTCATGAATGTACCAATTAGCATGCAACAAGCCTGCCAAATCTTATACAACAAATTAAACATGTAATCAAATATTATATTACAAATAATTTTAAACTATCTATTAGCATTGTTGAGCACTCATTTCTACTAGTGTAACCAAGCACCATCATGATGAAATAACCGATACATCAATGATATTAGTTTAAGACCATTCATCTCATTCATTCATGCTTTCACATCTTCTTGTAGCCTACAATTTATACATAGTAAACATGCACAATACTGCAAATTAAAAAACAATTTCTTTGCAAAAAGAAGGATTTACATGTTGGTTATTGCATGAATATATTCGTTACATACACACGTTGTTCCAACACCTTTTATATAGTGACAATAACACATTGGTCAATCACATATATAGTGAAATCATAATCAATGCCATCAATAGACATCATTTTAGGAAAACAATGGAAATAGGCATATATATATATATATATATATATATATATATATAGATATATATATATATATATATATATATATATATATATATATATATATATATATATATATTTGATTGCATAATATCATGAGATATATTTACCTCAAAACTAATGGAAAAATGATTCTAGGACTATGACTCTCTAACCAACCATAGACAACTACAACCAAGTATCACTTGTATTTGTCACTCCCAAGATTGATTTCATAGGTTGAGGGATATTTTTCCTCATGGAATAAGCACATCCATCAGTTGAAACATGCACTCTAGAGATTCATCCATCTCCACCAACCAACTGAATTGAAATAAAAAACCCTTGAAATCTCAACACTATGGTTCCACCCAACTATAGATTCCATATTTCATAGTAAAATCAACAAATAGAAAAGAAACATCCATAAATAGTATAGAAATTTTCTACTATCAATTACCACACCCCAATCATTGGGTATTTTCTGAGAAACAACATCTCCACCCTCCAGGACAACAGGGACTCAAGAGGTAATAAATTCCTCACTTGGTGATTTCTTCTTGCTCCTTTGCGAACCAAAAACTTCATTCCTTTATTCTTTTTTCTCAACTTTTCATATTCTAACTTCTCTATATATTTTTGTACTTGTGCTCTATTATTTTCCATCTCTTTCTCTCCTTATTTCCTCTACATTTTATTCCCCTTGTTTCCATCAATCTTCTCCAACAATTTGATTTTCCTTCTCTTTTGTTGAATTGTCTCCTGACCTCTCAAATTCCGTGCTAAGTTGCATCATTTGTCGCAGTTCAAAATCTCTTTCTCTTTCCTCTTATTTCTCCCTGCAAAAACTATATTTTCAACTACTATGAAATATGTAACTTGTCCAACTATTTCCAAGGTTGTTTTAAATATATTTTTTGTTTAATTAATGTAGTAAGTGGCTAACATTTCTTGCTAGTTGGTAGCTTGACATTCCTCACTGTTAATATTCAATACATTAATATTATTCCCAGTAACTAATCACCACTAAAAGTATTCTCCTTAGTAAGTAATCACCCCATCCCTCTGGAATCTATGTCCCATTATTTAGTCCACTCTTTTTTTATCAAAATGTTTACATTTCATATATAAATATAATTAATTGTGGGTTTTCAAAAACCTATCCCTCGTGGGGGAACATTGTCTTAGGTGTTCTTATTCCATATGTAACACCAAAACATATTGTTTATGGATATTTATAAACATAATTATATAAAATTTTTATAATTATATAAAAAATTTATTTAATCAACATACAAAAGATTATATGTTACCCCCATCGAATTAGTCATTTCCAAAGTGGATTCCTTGGGCCTAAAGTTCCTCCACTGCACCTTGAATTTTACTATTTCTTGATTATGGAGCATCAAGTTACTTTGGTCTAGAATGCATAGTCCCTCTGGATGGAATTTTCCCTTTGGTTCCACATGTAGCACAAACCAATTAATAATATGATTAGAATCTTGTATATATATTTTAAGCGAAGAAACATGGAAAAAATCATGGATTTTAACGAATGGAGGTAAGGATAACATATATGATCTGAATGGAAAGTGTCCTACACCCATGGTATTCATTCACACATGGAATTTACCCATGGTAATTTTCATCTGATTTTACAAAGATCTTGGTTTGGGTTTAAAAAAATTTCTTCAAATTTTGGATTTAAGAGCATTTCTTGGAAGAAAAATGATTTTACAAAGAATTTTTTTGGGTTTAAAGAGTTTTTTTGGAAGACATTTCTTGGAGGCGGCCTGATTTTGCAAAAAAATGTTTTAAACTTAAAAAAATTTCTTGGACGTACATTCAAAAGACATTTCTTAGAGGTATGTATGTGTTTTGAGTTGAAGTAAATCTTCTGAGCTTCGTTTCATTTTTATAAGACATTTTTCTCTCGAATTTTTTAAAGTAAGTGTTTTGGATTGGAGTATGTATTTTTTGCAAAAAATTTAAACTGAATTTTTTTAAATTAAATCTTTTGTGATATTTTTTGTAATCGAGTTATTGTCTAATTTTTTGAAGGAATTTTTTTTAACTTCATACCCTATTATTATGAAAAATCGAAGAACTTGTGAGAGAAAATATGATCGAAAAAGAGACCCTGAGGAACGTAGAGAAGAGACAAGACAATCTCGCAAAAGAAAGCTAGAAGCCCTCTCAAATATTGAAGAGGAAAATCAACCTCAAGCAGAAATTGAAGCAGGTATGTAAATGTAAATATTATGATCTACTGATATATTTAAAATTTTCCTAATGTATAATGTGAAGCTTAATTTTTATTTGATGAACTAATTTGAAAAATATTTTGTTTAATGTAAGAAGACAGAGATATAACTCAAAATATTGAAGAAGAAAATGAACCTCAAGCAAAAATTGAAGCAGGTATGTAAATGTAAATATTATGATCTATTGATATATTTAAAATTTTCCTAATGTAAAATGTGAAGCTTAATTTTTATTTGATGAACTAATTTGAAAAATATTTTGTTTAATGTAAACAGACAGAGATATTCCTCAAAACATTGATGATGAGATACAAGGTATGTACATATATATATATATATATATATATATATATATATATATATATATATATAATTTATATATTAAACACATGCACATATCATTGAAATTATAGATATATTTATTAATTTAGTTATTTATTGAATATGTACAGATTAAATCACTATCGATAATTAGATGTTAGAAAATGTTGACACTCACACATATGGAGATAAAAAACCTAACCATGTTATACGATATCATGTTAACTGCATTTTTGAAAAGTATTTCTTAAATGAGCGAGTGACAGTTCAGGCTCAAATGTTGAAAGGTCTCCTATCATTAAGTAAATTAAAAGAAGCTACAACACTATTGGGTATTCGAAAATCAACCAAAGATAAAAAAATGAAGGAAGATGTGATAAAAAATATGAGTAGTGCTATAAAGTCAATTAAGAGATCTAGAGAGAAAGATGTTTCAATTGTACGTAGAGAAATACAGATGGAAATGGTTTCATCAAGTACTCAAGAGAATCGTTTGGTAACATCTATGGCACGAGCACTGGGAACCTCGCGAAAAACTTTGCACAAACATCGGAAATTTCGGCTGCAAATAGATGTAAATGATGAACTCGCTTGTTGGAGAGCTATTTGTAGGCAACCATACAAAGATAGACTTGGAGAAAATGTTAAAAAATAATATATGAATATTGGAAGAACAATTCGCATGTTTCGCCAACTACAAGGCATGTGATGCGAAGAAGAATAGCACGAAATCAGTACGAAGAACATGAAAAATATTTCTTGGAAACCACTCAGATAGAGTTATTCAACAAGTTCAAAGAAGAGAATCATCAAATTCATGTTTCACTCAGTGATTTTGTTCAACAAAAACCATGGTATGTAAAACCTATCACCGTACGCGACACTTGTTGTTGCCGTTATCATGTGGAATTTGAGTTATATTATGACACATTCCTTGATTTTGGTGGAACATTATGGAAGGATTCACCTCCTCCTTCCACTATCCGTGATTTCATATCTCAAATTCTATGTGAAAGAGAAAGCGATGAACTATTTTACAAAAAAAAATGTGTTGGTGGTAAAAAATGCGATGATTGTGGAAATTTGACTAAATTTCAAAACAAATATCGTATTGATATAAATGATCAATCATTGTCCAACATGAAAGTGAAATGGAAGAGATATGAATATATCGATACATCGATTCAAGGTGCAAATAGTGTTAAAAGAATTGAATTACTAGAAGATGAAATTTTTCTGATAGAATTTTTGAGAAAGTTTGAGGAAAAAATATACAAATACACCAAGCATTCCCATAGAGCTTCATGGCAAGACTTGCAATTCAAAAAATCTCGTGAAATTTTTCCACCAGGGACCATTTTGTCAGTGATTGATTTTGCAGAAAACTACACATTTGTTCCACAAAAAGAAATTCAGAGTGAATACTATCATTCTGACCAAGTCTCCATGCTCGTCCATATTCTATATAGACATGCTGAACAAAATTTCAATCATATAGAAATCACGAGTGAAAATCGACATATCATTAAAGAATATGACTTTTATATCAGTGACGATCGTACACATGATACATGTTTTGTACAATTGTTTTGGAAAAAATTATGATTCATTGAAAAATCATGGAATAACATTCAATGAACATTGGATATGGTCAGACGGATGCGCAGGTCAATTAAAATCTGCACGATCATTCTTTTGGTTGTGTTTTCTTCATAAGAAAACCTGCATTAAACATTGTTGGAATTTCTTTGAGACTGGCCATGGAAAAGGAGAACATGACGGTGCAGGAGCATGCATAAAATGAGCACTTCGAAGATATAAAATGAACCACTTTACAAGTTGACTTGTGAACCCTGAAGAAGTTGTTCAATGGTGGATCACTACTCTAAGCCATGAGAGAAACCCATCAAGAGAAGTGCAAAGGTACATTCAATTTAATTTATATTGGAAATTTAATTTTAAACATTGTACATTTATCATGCAATGATTATCTTTGATTGTTTTTTGATATCATATTTACAAATTCTTCTTCTAATTTTCCATATAAAGGTTTTTCTGGCATATTGGAATCGAAGACGTAGATAGATCAATTGGAAATGACGTTGAAACAATAAAAGGGACTCGAAAATTGCATTCAATTCAAACAAAGTCGTCCATAAATGTGTTTGCATTGGATAAAAGAAAATATTCTTGTTTTTGTGATGTTTGCATAGACAACACAAAATCCAATGACGTTTGTGAAAACAAAATGTATGTGAACGATTGGAAACATACAGAGCTAAATACAAAGGGAAAAATGTTTGTTGCAATGTTTGAAGAAATGCAATCAGAGGAAACTACAATATCATCCGATGGTGATAGAGTTTCTGATCTTGTTAGAGAAGGTAACATTTGAATTACTTTCTAATGATTTAAAAGTCTAAAAATAAATTTAAATATGTATAATTTTGTTAAGTTTATTTTATTGTGTAGGAGATGTTTTTACTATAATTGCACCTATTGACAATGATGAAAATGTGAAGTATTATTTGATGCGTTGCACTGAACAAAAAATGAAATTATTACAAAACTATAATGATCACGGATTTCAATATGACAGAGGATCTATTATCCTGAAAGGTTATTTTTTCAGACAAAATCATCAAACTGGAGACTTTGTTTACTTTGAAGACTATGAACCTGATTCCATAAGTTGTCAATATAGTCACTTGGTGTGTGTAGCACGCATAAAGTTTATAGAAGTTCAATCAAAGAAAAAATAAAAAATTAAGAGATGGAAAATGTCAAAATCCGATCATGAACGGATTATTGAAGATGGAATTCCATTAGAATTTTTTTGAGTGAATTGTCCAAAAATTTATTCTCTTTGGATTAAATATGTTTTAGAACTTCCAGTACTCAACTAAAAATTGAGTTGTTTATGTTATTTGTGGAAGTGTTTTTCACATGTACAAATTGTTTTGGTACAAGCACGTGCTCTAGTATCAACTGAAAGTATCTTTTCTATACATGTGCATTGATGAAAAATGTTATATGTATTGGATATATGTGTGTGTGTGTGTGTGTTCTAGAATGCAATTAACTGGAACTAGTTTTTCTATGTGCATTGATGAAAAACTAGTTGGATTTTCTGGTAAAAAGTTTCCACAATGTAAATAAATCGACAAGGCTACCTATTTGAGTGCATTAATGACATTGACCGAAATTCAACAAACATATATATGTACTAGACTTATATTTCCAATCAAAATTAAAGGGATAATTTGTACATATATCTACTTCTTTAAAATCTTTTTTCAATTAGAGCTCAATTGATACATGGTTAGTTGAATTGAAAAGCTATGTTCTTCCTATTGAAATTTTTTTCATTCAAACAAAACTACATGGAGAAATCGAAAGCAATCTTAGAATTCCAAATGTACTTCAACCATCCAGAAGGGATTTGTGCAACATTACTTGACATGCCATGCCAATTATAGTGAACAACTATCCAATAGAAACATTTAACATTATATACCACATGTGCCAAATGTAGATTGAAGCCATCCAAAACTTTAAAATTTTAAAATTTTTTGATAATATATCGTGAAACATTAAAAAATTAAAGATCACATGCGAAATGTAGATTGAAACCAGTCAAAACTTGAGTTTAAAAAACTTTTTGATTATATATAGATCGTTACTTCACATGCCATGCCAATTATAGTTCAACTAGATCCAATAGAAACATTTAACATTATATACCACATGTGGCAAATGTAGATTGAAACCATCCAAAACTTTAAGTTTTAAAAAGCTTTTGATCATACATCGTGCAACATTAAAACATTAAACTTTTAAAGTTCATTAAATATCACATGCAAAATGTAGATTGAAACCATCCAAAACTTGAGTTTTAAAAACTTCACATGCCATGCCAATTATAATTCAACTATCCAATAAAAACATTTAACATTAAATATCACATGCCAAATGTAGATTGAAAGCATCCAAAACTTTTAAATTTTAATTTAACAAAAAAATATAGATCACGACATTACTTCACATGCCAAATGTACTCCAAGCATCCAAAACTTAAATTTTAAAAACAAAACAAATTATAACACGTCATTACATAACATGCCAAATGTAGTTCAGATGACAACATTAATTTATAGATGACAACATTACTTCACATTCACATGCCAAAAGTACTAAAACCATCCAAAAATTAAATAAAACAAATTATATAATAACAATGTAATAAAATATGTCCAAAAATTGTAAATCTCGCAAGTATCAAACTGTATCAAGTTTAACAAATTTTAAAACCATCTAAATTTTGAAATCAAATCTACTGTAAATCATGTCCATCAAATGGAGACGGATCTAGCGTCTTCCCTACTAGGGTCTCAGTCCACGCCCTATCATGTGAATGGGAAACCTACATACACAATGCACATGTACTTGAACATTAAAATTTGATGTTTTAAAAATGAATGAGAATATATATATCTAGAAATTCATGTAAAAAATAAAATATAACAAAAAAATCATGCAATACCTCATGAGGTTCCCTCTCCATTTGATGAACAAGTTCTCCCATAGGAACATCTACAGTGGTAAACTGTACAATATACATGTACAGTTAAATATATATATATATATATATATATATATATATATATATATATATTAAAAACTTTCAAATGAAAATGCACGTGTACATATATAAACTTATTTTCAATAATATTAAAAAAAGGAACTAAAGACAACTTGTTCAAATGCTGTGGATGTTCCTATCTCCGTTGCTAGAGTCCGTGGATTAAAGAAATCTTCTATAGGAACCTAAATTCAAAAAATTTTAAATAACTCAAAATATAGATCTCTCTCTCTATATATATATATATCTCAATTTTTAATGGAACTTTTTGAGGTAGAATATATATATATATATAACTTTTAAACATAAATTTTAAACTTGTGAAAAATTGTCCATACTTGTGGCTCATCTCCCAAGGAAGTAGAAGGTACATCTCCCAAGGAAGAAGAAGGTACCACCATCCCAAAAACATCGGACGGAATCGGTATCTGTTAAAACATTTTATCAAATTATATATATACATACATGTACATGTGTGCACAATTATTTATTTTAAAGTCACTTAAAAAACACTAACATTTGCCAACATATCTTGATGGTCAGACCCATCTGCATTTTTTGAACTAGAGGTCCCGAACGTGATATTTACATTTTCGTCACGCATCATGTGTGAGAACTGCAAATGGTGTTTTAACATATAATCATACATTTTTGTTAGATTAATGTACACATACAAATAAATGTATACATGTACATACACATGTATTTATTACAAATTGTACACATGCATGTATATGTATGTTAAAATAATTTCAAACCCTAAGGTCACTAACACATACCGTTCTCACTAACATGTGGTGTAGAGCACTGGTGATGGGGTGCACTCTTAAGGCACTGTTTCCAAGGTCACCGGTTCGAAACCCGTGGTGTAGGATTAGTCTAACCGAGCAAAAAAAAAAAAAACACATACCGTTCTGGTGCCTTCTTCCTCATGAAAAATTAGGTCTTGCAAATCATTGCAACAATTTTTTGCATATATTCGGAGATCTTCAACATTCATGTTGTCAATCTCCTCATCTGTACAATACACAAAATTGGCACGTGCATTTTCACGCGCTCTTTTTCGATTTAAACAAATATCGACTCCACCCAATTCGCTATGAACTTTGTCGATCATAACATCCCTTGCTTCTCGACTTATTTGAGAAGTCGCATCCATATCTGACCGCAGAGTTTCAACCCGAAATGGTCGACTCACCAATGGCGGCTTAGGGCGAGGCAACTCCACATCTCGCTTAGCGCCCTTACGGTCATATAATCGACCTTTCCCCGGGCCAAAAAATTCTTACAAAAGGTCATTGTAGTTGGGTTTCATACCCAAAAAAAATTCTGCATAAAAAATTTGTGCAAAATAAACAGGAACCTCATCGTTCCATGGGAGCCTTCCATAGGTCGCAAGGTGCCTATCATACAAATAACGAGCTATGTCTGGGTGCTTGAAATATTGCACCTTCAACATTTTTATTTTTGGCCCTTCCTTGTAATTAAACATTGATTTGGTCACTTCTTTTGTAACTTTTTGTTTTACGTCCTCCCATTTATCTGGACCCATTACTGTTTCTTTTCTCTTTCTCATCATTTCTACAAATGTATCAGTCGTTGGCCCAAGATTTCTGTACACATTTACAATTTCGCCCAATGAATGTGTAACTATTTCAAGGCTTTGTCGACTCTCAGCAGGTAGAGACAAAGCCACGAGATCTCTTTGCAATTTTGCATGAAGTATTTCACACCTTTGTAAGGTGCATTCCGCCATGTTGGTTTCCCATGGTATATCAGTAATCTCGGCCGGATAAGTTGTGCTGGGTTGACAACCTTCTTCTTGAATGTAGCGGGCTGCCCTGCGTCTATTTTGACCACTAGTTCGAACATTTTCGGCCTCTGCATCAATATATATATAATTTCGTATATTAGAAAAAACACGTGTAAAAAAAGTTGTACAAATTTAATGAAAAAATATTGAAATTGATGGCAACCTTGACGTTGTTGGTTAACATCTTCTCCAACATGACCCTACTGAGAACTAGACCCAGAATGACCCTGTTGAGAACCAGCAGTCGTTGATTGGTCTTCGGGGGAATAAATATCACCCCCTTCATGCAACCTGCTACCACTCATACCTCGACCGGTTGAACCATGGCCACGCTCCATGGATGGAGTAGAAACCCTTCTCCTCTTACCTCCTAAAAATTAAAATATGAAACTTATTAACAACTAATTTAACTCACAAAGTTAATAAAAATTCAATTCCATATGTACACACATGTATGGAGATTTAAGATTATATTTAAATACCGTGAACATCCCCCGATCCCTGAACCTCCATATGGGATTCGGCTGATCTTTGTCGTTCATCCTCCATGATATATATCTATTGGTCGACATTTACACAAAATAGATTTCAAAAAATCAATTTGTAATTTAGTGTACACAAATTATGTAAAACACAACTTTCAAAGCAATAATGGATGTGTGAAACTAAATTTAATCGAAAAAGAAAATATAAAAATGATAAGTTCACCAAATTGCGCTTTACATGGTGGGAGCACACTTGGTATAAAATTTACCACTTATACAGTTTAGTTTGTGGGAGAAATGACACATGTACATAGTTTACCTTAAAGTTGTTGTGTTTTATGGATATTAAAATGAAGAACTTCTATTTAGATCCATTCCAGAGATTGACTGTAGGGGCATTTACAAGATATGTCACCTTTCATAAAATATGAGATCCAGAGGCTACCTGGCCCTTTACAAACTCTGCCTATAGAACTTGTAGAAGTAAACACTAGAGGCATTAACAATATCAAAGAATGTTTTCATGCTCAGACACGGGAATGTGTCTGTTTCCCTACGCAAAAGAAATAGTTCAAGGTAGTTAATCTTCATAGACACGTCATCAAGCAGGTCAATGTGATCATCCCAAACTTACTTTTCATGAAATTAGGCTTGGAATCCTCTACAACCTGGTGGATGGAGTTGAATGGGAACTAGGTCAAGGCCTTTACAAAATACATGCTAGTGAATAACACTTACTAGGTTATGCCAACAAATAAAGTGGGAGCAATGTTTTCTCCTCGAGGTTATCCAATTGGGTGTGTAATACCAACTTCACCCATTTCCTAACAGGTTTCTCTCGTAGGTTACAAAGTGTCTTCACCTTATTAGTTATATATTTTTCAATTTCCCGTGGATTCCTTGAATTTTTTCTCCTACCATCTCCCTCTCTCACTCCCCAAATTATTGTCATCAAACATGCCCCATTGAGGATTTGGAGAAATGTTTGCACCATACTTAGAACTGTCATTGCTGCTAATTGAAATTGGAGAGTCATGTATACTAGATTTCTTGCTTAAGTGGCTCTTACTTGGACAATATCCCGAGATGAGTTTGACATGATGGTCATATGAGGCTGGAAGCTACTTGGTGTAATTTTCCTTAAATATTCAAAAAAACAAAGCAAAAATGTCATTTTAGATCATTTTTTATTAGCTTCTGCATACAGCAGATGTTATCACAATTGCAACACAATCATGTTCCATGAGCATGAATTATGAATGTTGCAAGCCAAATTGCAAGGAAATTTGCATTCATTTTAGGCAAAAGAAGGTTATGACATTAAGGTCCATGCTAGAAAAAATTATGCAAATAAGGTTGCTAAGTCTTGATACTTACCATGTGTTTCAAAGCCATAATGAAGGTTGGCTTTGAGAGTGTCCTCCCAAAGCCTTGTGTTGAGATGAAATTTAATTCAATGTATCTTAGAGTTGCAAGGTGGAATTGATAGAACTATTTCATTTCTTACCATAGATGGATATCTCCTTTCATCTATACCTTTCTCTACCATCTTATTTCCAAGTGAAATGGGAATTTTTACATTTTGAATGCCATTACCATGTACTTTGATAGTCTGCTAGCTAGACCTATCACAAGTAAGGTTGTCATACCAAACTATTTCTCTTGCTCAACTCAGTGACCATGAATCTCTTCTCACACTGCTTACCATAAGATCTTCAATTGTACATGTCACGCAAAGTTGGGGGTTCTAGTTCTACACCTATTAGGTAAAGTTGTATTTTATGGCATTGTTGTCCTTAAATTTGGAGGTGTTCCACCTGAAAAAGTAGGCATTAAATATGGATGAAAAGGATTTTTTTTAACTTTGATAGAATTTCCTCGTGGAATTACTGAATTTCTCGATGACATCATGCTAGCTTTTCTGAGAGAAGAAGGTTTTGGAGGATAAATTGAATTCTTTTGACTTATTTTTGGAATTGAAGTTTGAAATAGTAGTTTTGATGACTCCATTGATGACCTTGCTAAGGAATTTAATGCACACAATATTGACTTTGAAGATGGTTTAGAAGACATTGAAGAATTTGTAGATTTTGGTGTTGTCACTAAATGTTTCTTTGTTGTTGGACTTGATCAAGACAAAATTTAACTTTACGAGCAGATTGAAGACCTTGAAGAGGTTTTAGATTTTGTTGTTCTCACTGAAGGTTTTTGTCTAGTTTTGTTTCTTAAACCATCATTTTGATACGACATTTTTGGTGAATAGATTATTGACCTTGATGAGAGGATATGATACCTTGAAGAGGCTACATCTTTTGGTGACGTCACTAATTGTTTCTCTATTATTATGTTTGTTAAACATCTCTCTTAGGGCGAGGAAAATCCACATATATTGTACAGTTTATGGGACGGAAATCAATATGTAGAAATATTCAGTTGGTTTTTATAATTGGATAGAGGAATGACTTAAAATGACCTTGTATGTCTTCTCGTTTTAGAGCTCAAATTTTTAGGAAGGATTTAAGTATCCACCTTTCAAGAATCACTAGAAGATGTTGATAAAGAATATAGGAAGACAAAAAACTAACCAGTGGTGTAATAAATGGATTTCTTGGGAGGTAGATTGGCATATGGAATTTTGGTAGCTAGAACTTTTCCAAATAAGTGAATTTATTTGAAAACCGAACCTCTAGTTTATTTTGGTTTAGACAAGGTCTAGAATTTGAAAAGTGAATTCCCTCTTTCTTCCTCTTACATGTCCAATGATCGGAATCTGGATTGAGGGAAAAAAATTTCCAAAATAAAAATTCTGCATTTTATTTGTTGTACACCTGAGTTTTTAAAAGCTAATTAACTTATACATTTCTCATAAAATACACTTAAAGCTTGACACATAAACCCCTTCCCAATTGGCTAACTTTAGACGATCCTAAAAACATTTTTGTTTAACTAATGAGGGAGATAGCCCAACAAAAATAGTTTGTCCATATTCAAATCAAGTTGGTATCAAAGTACAATTTAGCTCATTTTAGTCAAGGTTAGTTAGAAGAATTAGCTATTGGTTTCTGTCTTCAATTTCCTCTCAAAATGAATGTCTACGTGCTTTTGAGAGACACACTAGAGGAATAAGGTCCAAATTTTTGATGAAAATGTGCAATGAAAGTAAAGGGTTAAAGGCAAACATGTACAAGGCATAGTTGAGTAGAAGGCATAGTTGAGCCAAATGTTGTTGAGGAAGGGCCTAATTATTTGGGTCTTGGTTATGGAAAACATGATGGAGAATGCTCCAAAGCCAAGGAGGCACATGAAGCTATTCCAAGAAGGAATTTTATTTCGTGTTCATTACCTCAAGCTTGTGAAGTTTGTGTTCATGATGAATGGGAAAGTTTGACACCCACTTTGCAAGAAGATGTTAATAATCATGTAGCTAATGAGAATTTAAAAGAAGAGGATGTTGAAAGCTCTAGAGTCATTTAATTCATTGCTAGTATTCAGAGGAGAGCCACTACCTCATAAAATTCACCTCCTCAAGAAGGCGACAACGGTGAATGTTCAATGTATAAATTTGCCTCTAAGCAAATTGCTTTTGATTATGATAAAAATGGTAAATATTCACATAAGATTTGGAAAAGAACTTGCATGTTCCTTTTGTGGTTTGAATAATCATAATGTTTATAAATGTTGGAAGAAGATATCCATGCACATGAAACTTTCTAAATAAATGAGGCAAAAAGTCAAAGGCCCATTGGACAAGGAAAATGATGTTGAAAATAAGTTGCAATTGTTTATTACTCATTGCCATAAGAAAGGTCACCTTGTAGACAAGTGTTGGAATTTGTATCCAACAAGTCCTCCACAACATTTGAAGAAGGTGGAAAGAGATAATGACAAGAATGGAAAAGAGGATTCCATAATCGATGAGGGTCAAGATGATTCACATGATGATGAAGTGCAGCTAAAAGAAGTGCCATTGAAATGGTTTGGTAACGGATGGTTAGATTTCTTATCCAATTAAGGCCTTGCATGTATTTTTATGTTTCATGAATTTCTTTGCAAATTCAAAGTATTTCATGTATTTTGGTGCATGTTGCATGAAGCAAGATGTTGAAGGTAGAGTTATGTTGACACACTTAAATGCAACAAATATGGAAATTTGTACATGAGCTATTATTTGACTTGAGAGTCAATTGTTTGAAGAGGCATGTTTTGTCGACTTGTGTTGGTTGATGGTTTTGTACACCAATATGTAAGAGTAAATGGAGATATTCACATGATGTGAACTTTTTTTCTTTGACGGAGAAAAATGATATGTCAGCGAGCTATGTTTCTTACATGATGTGTTTTTCAGTTTGATGGTTTTTTTTGTGACAAGACGTTAGGAGATTTTGGGAAGGTCCACTCTTGAGCGAGAGCCTCATGATTACAACCTAATCATGAGAATCAAATGGCATGAACCAAACATATTGTGTATTAAATGAGGAATTTCGCTCTCCCAATCATTTCTAAATCACCCATATCACCAAGAAAACATGTTTTGAAAGAACATACTTTGGTAGGGGAAACACCTTAGGTCCTTTGATTGTGCACATGTGGTGCGAAAATTTGAAATTGACAATTTGCAAAAAAGTGAAATTATGAATGAAACCACAAAAAAAAAAATCCCAAAAGTGGTAAATGATTTAAATAGACCTAATTAATTATTTACCAACATAAATTCTTCAACTTTTAGCAACTAAATGATAAGTAAAAAAAAGAAAAATTGTAATTATGGTTCGAAAGTTACATAATCTTAAGAATCCAAAAAACAAATTATTTTTCAAAACGTATTACTTTCAAAGTATCAACAAAGAATGTACAAGGGTGTTCAATGAATTAACGCTATTTATTTAAATTCCATGATGTATATCTTACTCATAATTTTAACAAATTATTAAATACTGATCTAGATTGGATAATTATATTATTTGTCATATATTTTGATGCTTATAGAGTGAAAAAACTGAAATAATCAAATTATAAGGTAATTTTAATGGTGGGTGGAGAATTGGGGTCAAACCTTTTGGAGTCATTTTGAGGTATTAAATGACATTTCTGGGGGTCAAACGATTATCCCTTGTGCCGAAATCTTGACCATTATTCTACACTTAAAGACATATCCAATGGTGCAAGAAAAACATCAAATTAAGTTCATTCAAAATTTATGCCTTTAGTAAGTTGACCTATCATGTTGACCACCATGGTACGAGAGAATGTCATTTTAGCCCCATTACTCATGCATAACAAGCTAGCTACATGTGAAATTTTAACAAGACTCTAAAAGGTCTAAAATCACAAACCTCGTTAATGGTTGACGGAGTCAAATCTTACACCTAGTTGGCTATCACGATATGTTAAATACATGGCCACTAGGAGGAATAAGAGTTCCATTTTGTGTTATTGTATTTTGTTCCATAGTTGAAAATACAACTAGGAGTGTGAAGTTAGAGAGAAAAATTTATGAAGTTAAGTTATTATAGCAACCTTACATGCCAAAAGTCTTAGCTAACTCTAAAGAGATTACTTCTTTCTTTGTACTTACATATTTTCCATACCAGAAAAGAGAGAGTAGAGCATGTTTAAATTTTAGTGTTGTTTTTCTCCGATAAGGATTTCCTAGGGAAAAAGGAGTCTAGAGCATCATTACTTTTTAGGGTTGCTTGTCTCTCATAAGGATTTCTTAGGAAAATAATTGTGTTGATTGTCTAGAGATATGTATGTGTGTGTTTCATTATGTTCTCTATTTCTTACGTTGTGTTTCATTATTTTTTATATTTCTTACATTTCTTCCCTCCTATTTTTCTTTCCAATCAAGGTTTATAAAGTAACATGAGAAGCAACATGAAACTTGGAACAATCATTTTCATTATCTATATGGAAGGCAAAAAGGATTATATCCCCTTAAGCTTAAGCTTATGTAGTTTGTCAATTTTTATCATATATGTTTTGGTAAGGGTACAAATGTTTTTTTATTTATAGTAAGTCATGAGTTCCCCAATTTTACCTTATGTAAAGCATGATTCTAGGATTACTACAATTTGTACTTGGTTTTTTATTGTGATGATGCCCTGTCTCAATCACTTGGCCATCTCTTGATGGGTATTTAAATCTTTATAACAATACTTAAGTAATATTTATCTATTTGTATTATGTGAAATGTAAAAAATGGTATACTATTTTTCATAAAATTGTGTTGATTTTATCATATATTTCGATGAAAGTTGATTATATGGCACGTTTTCTTTAAAAGGATCTAACAATTTTGTTAAGGTATGAATTTGCAATTTTGTGTGGCTCTCTATCAACCTTCACTTCCTCATTTCTAGAAAAAATCTACTTGCTCATTCGCATACCCACTTTGTATTCAAATGCATGAGTTTTGAACTCTCAGTAACTATGTTTTTCTACGCAGGAAAATTATATGTCACATTTTATACTAACTCTAAATATTATTTTGAATTTTGGATTACTGTTATTCTTTTATATAATTTAATGTTAGATATAAGTTTAAATTGAAATCTACTTAGATGAAATATAGATTAGATATGGCATTTGCAAATTATTATCCATTTATTGAACTAAAGGACATAATTATTACACATGTTTAATTTACATTCAAATTATTTTTTGATTTATCTCCTATAGCTTAATGTAATGCTAGATATATAATTTAAGTTGAAGGCCCATGACATAAATATGAATTCTATGTGACATTTGTATTGAATCATCTATTTTTTGTGTTATATGAACATAATTGGTACACGCATATCTAATTTTCATTACTAATATATCATGCTTCTTTAATTTATCTTTTACAGACATGACCGGAGCATCCCTTTTTAGTCTATCCCTTTTGACTTAGGATATGTGGGCAATACTCATCCACATATTTTTCTATTATAAAGCAGTGAGTAAAATTGTATTCCATTTGTGTTAATGTTAAGGTTAAGCACATGGATTAAAGTTCTATATAAGATACATTGCCATGGTGTACATTTACATCTAAAGAGTCCAAAATCTCATTCAAGACCATATGTTTTGTTGATGTAGGTTTATTGGTTATATTGCATTGCTTTTGCAGTTGTTGTTGTGGGCCTTACCATCTATTTGTTCTAGTAATTGCTGAAACTAATCTTTCACCTTTTTATTTTAAATAGAAATAACTTTTCAAAGACATTTTAATATGTAAAATTAAGGAAAACCCTTTTTTGCCTATGTGAATATGATAATGTCTAACATGTGCTTTTTATTTCTGTAGTAATGACAGAGAAAACTATTCTGTTTGAAAATGGTCTAAATAAAACCATACCATACACACATCTCAATGAAAAGAGAGAGCCTAATATAGCAGGAATAAAAATACTTTGCTACAAAATGATAAAACATGTGAGTGCGAAATTTAAAACATAAATCAAGATATCAAACACAATGATATTATGATGGAGAGAATATTTCTACAGCCAAAATGAACATGCAAACCAAAAACTGTAATAAAAATATTACAAAATATCATTGCAAAATTTAAAAACATAAATAACCTAACACACAAGGATATCTCAAAACACCTGAATGAATATGTAGAACAAAACCTATAATAGAATATTTTGCTACATACAACACTGCACATTTTTAAAACATAAACTAACTTCTAGCAGACAACAATATTAAATTAGATTTAATTGTTTGTGCAGTTGAATTGATGTGCATAGAAAAACTAGGAATAGAAATATTTGATACATACAACACACAAATGCAAAGTCTTAAAAGATAAATCAATCTTGCAAACAAAAGGGTATTTAACTAGACAGAAATGTCCATATAGATTCAGTCAGAAACCCAGACCTAGTCAAAGAAAACATGAACCAATGGTTTATTTCAGCTCTACATCAACGTTGAAAAATCGAGCTATTATGCTGTGTTACAAGTCAACCTACATGCCAAAGTGTTGGTCGGCCTAAAAGGAATTAATTCTATCTATATTTATATACCTTGTCTGTGGCTCTTTTGATAAGGAATAACTCGGAAATCTCTGAAAACAATTTACAGATTCTTGTAAGATTCAGTACGAATATGTTGATGGGCTTTCAGTGTGAAGTTTAAAGAGTTTGAAAATAGTGTGGATCAGTTTCCTGTTTTCTGTTGAGATTAGATTTCTGAGCAGTCTCCAGTCTGATGTTTCTATAGTATCTACATTCTCTAGAGGCTAACCAGTCAGGCTCCACTTCACCTTGTTGGAACCAATTGCAACAATAACTTACAACAACACAGAAAACTAACAAACATGTATTTGGTGATATATCTCCCCCATGGTCGACCTCGACTTTGTGCCTTTTCATGAAAATAAGGTAATGAGAAAATAGATACCCACAATGGTATATCCCAGGTGATTTCCATGTCATGAATATTATGTATGATGAATATTGTGCATTAACAAGTCTACGAAATCCTAAAATATGTTTTAAATCATTGTGTTTAATATGGAGTAGTGTTGTGGGAGCTTTTTGAGGGGAGTATAATAGTAGAGTCGATTGTGCGGAGGAGTGTTATGTGACCGGGAGAGCCACAAAGAGCGGAGGTATCAATATAAATTGTAGTAAGGGCGTTGCGCATCACGTTAAGCGATAGTCAAAAGGAGAAATGTGCAGGTGAGGCTGGTGGGGCCGAATCTCAAGGGAGAGTGCTGAGAGGCCGAGGCCCTGAGAAACTATGGAGCAGAGTCACTTGTGTTGACTAAAGCATAAATAAATAATCATCATATCTAAAAAGGAGAAATGAAATAGATATAGCAACAATAAATCCTTATATTCCCTCAACGACAATGTAGGTACACGATTCATGATGTTATTTATGGCAGTAGTCTAACTAGACTGTCTTTTTGCCTTGAAAATCATTGAAATTCAGGTAAGAAAGGCCTATGCAATTTCGGTTTCAGTATTTTCTACATCAGTTTCCTGTTTTCTATTGAGATTAGCTTTTCTAAATGAATTATGCAGATTGCGGATAGTCTAGGGAAGTTTAAAGAGTTTGAAAATAGTGAAGAATAATAAAATACATAAGAGGCAGTATATCCCAGTGAAGAATTTTTCAAATATATGTGAAAAATTTGGAAACGGTAAGGTCAAACATACCCGATGAAAAGAGCAACAACGCCGATGAAAGGAGCAACAGCGCGGACGGGAGGAGCAACAGCACTGACGGGAGGAGCAGAAACATGCGAACAACAGCGACAGTGACATAAATTCTCAGGAATAATGAAACCGGTAAACAAACCAACTTCGCGGGCAATTTATTTATAGAAATTAGTTTGGCCAAACTATTTTAAAAGTAAAAGTTTGGCCGAACTTTTGTTGCCGGTTTTCCAATCTCCGGAAAAAAATCTGTTTGCCTGCATCGTCAATGTGCCATCAATGTAAACAGAATCAAGTGTTCGGCCGAACTTTAAAAAATGTTTGGCTGAATTATTGCCGAAAAAAAAATTCTGCCCCCGATTCTCACAAAAGTGTAACCCAGCTTCACGTTTCTGCCCTATTGTAAATGGAATCGACCCATGGTATTCACACCCATGGTATTTATCCACCCATGGTATTGTAAGTGACATATTCCCATTGTATTCATTCACCCATGGTATTTACCCAGCCAGGAAATTTACTTGTGGTATTATAACCAAAAAATTCTATAAGTAACAAGTCGCATATTGTAAAAAGACATATTTTCCACCACAATGTAGCTTCTATAGGTATTCTCTATTTTACTAAAAGAAATTCTTTGTGGTTTTATTTACTGTGTCTTCTCTCCTTTTTCTCACATTCTAATTTTGTAGATCTTGCCAAATCCATTTCAATTTTTTAGATATTAGGGGCCTTCCCCAAAGATCTGGATCATTGGTATCAGATTCATGTTACGAATCCATGGTAATAAGAATTTAATGTATATCTCAGTTTCAAAATTTGCATCCATATTGTGAAAAATCCATGCAAGTTCCATGCCTCCTCTAAGCACTTTCTTGGAAAAAGCACGAAAATTTCTTTTTTTTTTCATGTTTTTACATGAATTTTTTGGGCAATGAGTTTGTATAGCATATATTAAACTATTGGTTCAGAAATTTAAGAAACAAATAGCATATTATTATTCCTCGCGAAAAAATGACTAATTTTAAAAAAAAATCAGCTGAATCGGAGTCTGGATGAGGGCGATATTGTTGATTCAAAATAAAAAAATGTTGCAGAAATGTTTCTGACGACAATTCGCGGATGGAGGCACTCCTATAATTATTTCAAGATTTTAGTGTGAAGTTTTAGAGAAATGGTTATATATCTAAGCTCCCCTTAAAAAATCGCCCGATTTAAAAAAAACAATTGGTCGAATCAAAGTTTGGACGAGGGAGTTATCATTGATTTCAAATCAAAGATTGTTTCAGAAATTTTGTGACAACGGGAGAATTAAAACGTGAATATGAGTTTCTAAAATATCCAGATAGAAATTTCAAACAGAAGGGAAGATGCATAATGATAATTATATTCCCAAAAAAAATTTATAATAAATATTTTGAGTTACATTGACCAAGTTATGCTCATTTTAAATCTAGAGCAACATTCGGAGTGGGTTCCCTTTGGAGACATGCCCTCCCACCCCAGACTATGTAGGCACATGCTATTGCATCAACATTTAGCATCACGGTTCTGGGTCAATCGCACAAAATCCTTCTCATCGAAGTCCATTTCCTAGGCCACACACTGTTGGTATCACAGTTGGTCACAAGCATTACTAGGTATCTCTATCCTCAAATCTTCATTTTTCCAAGTTGCGGGTCGTCCATAAACCGAAACTTCATCGAAGTCCATTTTCTAGGCCACACACTGTTAGCATCATAGTTGGTCACAAGCAATACAGGGTATCTCTATCCTCAGATCTTCGTTTGTCATGGTTATCGGTCATCCACAAATGCGCACTTCATTGAAGTCCATTTTATAGGCTGCACACTATTAGTATCACAGTTGATCAAAATAATTACAATGTATCTCTATCATTGGATCTTCATTATGGTTTAACCACACAAAACCCTTCTCTTCAGTATCTCTTCATATTCAACAAAGGCTTCTCAGGAGATAAATTCATGCAATGGGGACCATTTCTTCTCAAGGAGGGAGGAATGATTCAAATGGAAATTGGCCTACACCCATGGTATTCATTAACACATGGACTTTACTCATGTTATTGAAAATGGCCTCCACCCATGGTATTTATCCACCCTTGGTATTGTAAGTGACATATGCCTTTAATATACTTGGTCTCAAAGTTGAATTTGACAAGTATAGATATCCATCTAGCTCATGTTGCATTCAAATTAGATTAACAAAATAAATATTTGAGTCCACTAGATCTTTCATGACTGTGAAATTTCTACTGAGGAGGTAATTCCTCCACATCTTCAATGCATGAATAATGGCAGCTAACTCTAAGTCACGAGTCACATAGTTTGTCTCATGGTCATTTAATTTTCATGGCTTATAGAAAACTAATTTTCCTTCCTGCATCAAGACTCCATTAAACCCTTCCTTGCAGGAATGTCTACAAACCAAAAAATATTAAACTGGATATGCAATCCCCAATACAGGTGCATTAGTGAGAAATTTCTCAAAACTTTCTACACATTCAACTGTCCATTCAAGCTCCTTTCCTTTCCTCTGCATGTTCAACACGATAGAATGGCCTATATTGGAGATGTTTATGTTGAACACCCTGTAGTAGCCCACCAATCCCTTGAATTATCTTATCTCATTCAAAATTTTCAAAGTTTTCCATTCTGTAATTTCTTTGGCATTTTCTGAATAAATGAATATCAATTCCTTGAAGAAAATATTCCCTAAATAGTGTATATGATGTAGGTTTTAACCCTGTACAGAAATTATCTGTAAACGAATCCTAGAAACAAAAAATAAACAATAGCGAGAGAATAAAACATAAAATAGATATACACAAAGATTTTTCCCTGGATCCCAAATTGGGATGACCAACTTGATTTTTCATTATATTCCTTTTAGTGTTACAACACATATATATACATGCCAAAGAATATGTAAACCCCAATCCATTAACCCTATATTAGAACATAACCTTAGTTCCCTTGACCGGATCTACAAAATACCAAGGGCCGGAAACCATCATGCCCCAAAACCATGTTCAAACCCATGCACAAAACCATGGGTGGGTCCACCCACCGGAAAATAAGGAACACAAAAATTTTCCTGGGTCGCTGCCCCAGACCCCCACATGGGGGGTGTTGGGTGCAGGAATTACACTTAAGCAAACTCCTCAACACTTAATTTGTCAACCCGGGGAATCTGTAAACTTAGAGATGAAGCACAAGCAATGCCAGAGATGGTATGAATCTTCGTAATATAAATCCCTACTTTCTTTAAAGTAAAGATTGAAGAATCAAATTAACAGAAGAGAAAAAGGAAACTTGAACCATCAAAATAATCTAAGACTAGAATAAAGAAGAATGTATTTTCAAGAGGAAATTAAAGATAAAAGGAAATAATTCTAGCTAATTAGTTTTTAACTACTAAGTGTGTGTTTTTCTTTAGCAGAGACACTTAGCAGTCTCATCAGATGGGCCCTTAAACCTATGTTAGATGATCCAAATATGTTAATGAAAAGTTAGGATAAAATATTTAATAAATATTAGAGAATTAAAATATTTATTAAATTGAAATATTTAATAAATAATTGAGATACTTAGAAATAGAATTTTGTTATTAAAAATAGGACTCTAGAATAGAGTCCTTTCTAAGACTCTAAAATCGGAATAAAGTTAGTAGAGTGGTTAGAAATTTATTTATTGTAAATGGACACTTGTTATTTTTTCAAGTGATCCATATCTAAATTAAGTTAGGACATATTTCTTATAAATAGGTTAGTCTCCTATTTACAAGTTAGTAGAAGTTTACGTTTGTAAACTCTACAAATTTTTATGTAATTTCTTTTTCATAATCAATAAAAATATGTCTTTGAGGACACTTTTGCATTAACGTGGTATCAAAGCCACCAGTAATGCAGATGACATGAAGGTGGAGATTTCAGCTCTGTAGACTTTTGAGAAAATAAATTGGTATGTAATCTATTAAATTTTTTTGAGAAAAGAAATTTAATTGTGATTTATTTCTAGATTTTTAAATCTAAATATACGCTGCCAAAACCAATTTCTACATCCTGCTCCTTTTCCTCTTTCTATATGCTTCTAAAACCAATAGGATTTATTTCAATGTTCCATTCTTCTGTATTAATCCGACACTCTACTTCTACTTCTGTATTAATAAAATATTCCTATTAATAAAAAAAAAATGACTCGCCGTATCTATATTAGCACTTGAACTGTGACAAGTATTTTCTCTTGAGGGAAAGGTACTCCATGATGTTGAATGCTAGAAATGAATTGTGCGTTAGATTGACAATGGAGGCGGTCATGATATTCTCCAGCAGATGAAGACCTATAAAGGCATACTGGGTGTTGCTCCAAGCCTAGGAGACGGGAATTTACTGATCTGGGCTTTTAGATCTTGAGAATTGGTTTGACTTTGTTCCCTTCTCTCTATTTGTTGGATTTAAATTCTTGAAAATTGGCCCTAGTTAGGGTGGTCGGTGTATAAATTGGATCTCACTTACCCCTGTTTTAAATTTTTGTTGAAGCTTGCTAAGAAGTGGCTTGATTTCTTCTGAATCCAGCATTGGCATTTTACAGTCACATTTTATTTCAATTTTATTTTATTAAAAGTTGAACCATGGTAGCTCTTCTACATCTGGCATCTAAATTTAACCTGTAATTTGAACCTACATAAGGATTCAGCTTTGACTTTGAATTCCTCGGCTTCCATCCAGTGTCGTATGTCAACATGATGGCTACCAGATTTGCGTAAGAGAGAACAGTCATGGTCGATTTTCAAATTCCAGAGGAAATGCTTCACCAGAAATTAAACAACAACTCATGTATTACACTGAAGGTCGGATTAAGCTAGAGATTGTTTTTTTTTTTTAATTTAATTCCAATATTTGAGGTGAAATTTATTTTGTGATAGTTGCAGCTAAAATTTACAGTTTTTGTTGTACTGTTTTGAGGGATCGATTTATCATGTGGAGCTCTGCGTGGAGTGCCATCTAGTGAAAGCTGAGATGAAGCTGCCATCAAAAGCGCTGCCTCAATGGACATCCACATTCGAATCTTAGCACTAGAATATCAACTTATGTTTACATGGGATAAAATTAATATGTATAATTTTTGTGAAAGTTGTATTTGAATTTAGAAAGCTTTACTTTGGAGAGATAATTTTTTAATTGTAAATTTTTATGGAGAAATAAGGTGAGAAGAGAAGTTTGAAGAAGGAATTTTTTTTTTTTTTTTTTTTTGGAGTAATAAGGAGATTTTATTAAGAGAGATAAGAATAATTTTGTAACTCAAAGTATTTTTTTAGTTTGAGGGGGGGTATTTTTTTAATTTGTATCGGAATTGTCACGTAGTCAAATTTTGAAAAGATTTCATTGTGAAACACTCAATGAGAAATTGACTAGAGCCAAGTACAAAGCTCAATCATTTTTCTCCTCTTTTCAACGACTATACGAGGGTCAAGGCCAAGCCCCGATAGCTCATTTTTTTGTGTGGCGTGTGTCGTTCTTGCGTGGCATGTTTCGTGTGACAAGTTGCTAAAAAATTTTGTGCTTGATTCTTTTGGTGCACTACTTCAACACTATAATGTCGAAGTTAATTAATCTATTCTCTGAATCTGATAAGATAGAAGGAGTGAAATCTTATAAGACATGGAAACGTCTAATTGAAAGAAATCTTATTTTTAATGAATTGTGCCATGAAATTTATGATGGAAACATTAAACCAAATAAACCAACAGATCCAACTTCACTTGCAAAATGGGAAATAAAAAATGCCAAGGCATTAGCTCTTATAAAAGCTTCAGTTTGTAATGAAATGTTCATACACATTGAGAATTCCTCATATGCATGGACTGCTTTACATACATTCAAATATGTCTTTGATACACAACCTGAATCAAATAAAGTTGATCTTCAATTAAAATTGGTTCAATAAAAATTAACTGAAGGTGGAGATGTCCTTGAGTATATTTCACGGCTTAAAAACATCAAGCAAGAAATCATAAATGCTAGTTTTCAAGCTGTTGACAAAATTTTCTTAACTAAAATTTTAATTGTTGGATTTCCATCACCATATACACATGTTTTGGAAACTTTTCAAGTCATTGGAAAGTTAGAGAAGATAAATTTTGATGAAATGAGTGACATGTTAGCCCAACATCATAAAAATTTCAGGAAGAAGAAGAAAATTGGCGAAGATGTCTTCTTCGCTAAAGCCAGTTCAAGTAACTCCTCAGCTGATAGTTCAAAGAACATAGGAAGAGGAAATTTCAATCAAAATCAGGCAGCCCAAGGTCGTGGTCGCAGTCAAAACAGAGGAAACAATTCCAACAAAGGCTCCAATTCAGGCAGAAACAATTTTCAAGGAAGAGGCAATAATCAAAACATAGGATATCATCAAGGCACAGGACAAAGTCCAGGCAGAGGAAAAATTCCAAACAGAGGCCAAAGCAAAGGCCAAGGATAGTATCAAGGCAGAGGATAGTCTTAGGGAAGAGGCACCGATTTGAGTCAAATTGTTTGCAGGCGATGTAACAGAGTTGGTCATTATGCGGCAGATTGTAGAACTTCTATTGAGAAAATTTCTAAGTTTCATCCAAACTTAGCACAGTTTGAAAATGATGAAGATGATCCTAATAGTTCTGAATATGTCTTTACCAACATAGAAGAAAAAACTTTACAAGTTTCAAGCTTTCTCAAAAGTGATTATGAAGATGGATGGATTCTTGATACAAGCGCAACTCAACACATGACATTCCGACCTGACTTCTTTTGGAGTTTCAAAGAATGTCATCTGAATTCAATCTATCTTGATGATAAAACCAAACATATTCCTTCAAGAAAAGGTGCAGTTCATTTTTTTTTACCAGGCATTGGAGAAATAATGATTTCAAATGTATGTTATGTCCCAACATTCAAGAAAAAATTGTTATCTTTAATCACGATTCGGCGAGCAGGACATATGGTGGTTATGGAAGATGGCTTAGTTAAAATCAACTCAGTCAAACAAAACATGAAAACAGTGATGACAGGTTATGAAGATGGAAAAATGTTAAGGATGAAAGGGACAGTTATTCCAAGAAATTTTGACTTTGCAGGAGTAGCAAGTACAAATATTTCTCCAATCATATTGTGGCATGTAAGATATGGCCATCTCAGTTTTTACAGTCTCTCTCAGTTACAAAAACAGGGAATGGTTAAAGGATTTCCAACCTGCAAAAGGGAAAATGAAAAGTGTGAATATTGCATTTTTGGAAAACAACATCGAGAGAATTTTCCTACAAGTTCATGGTGCGCAAACAGGAATTTGCAGTTGGTTCATAGTGATATTTGTGGGCCCTTCCCAAATTCGGTTGGAAGTTGCAGATATTTCTTACTCTTTGTTGATGATTTTACCAGGATGACTTGGGTATATTTCTTGAAGCAAAAGTCATAAGCATTTGAAAAGTTCAAAAATTTTCGTCAGCTTATTGAAATTGAATTAAAGGAGAATATTGGCACTCTTAGAACTGACAATGGCGAAGAATTCACTTCAAATGAATTCAAAAAATATTGCATGGATAATGGCATAAAACGACATCTTACCAATGTCTACACTCCGCAGCAAAATGGAGTAGTAGAAAGAATGAATTTTACCTTGTTAGGAACGACACGATCTATGTTAACTTTCAAAAATTTAATTCCTTCATATTGGGCCAAAGCAATTCATACCGCTGTCTACTTGAGAAACAGATCTCCCACAGCTTCTTTAGATGGAATCACACCTTATGAAGCATGGTTTGGATTCAAACCTCAGGTAAAACATCTCATATTTTTTGGATCAGTCTGTTATACTCTAGTTACAAAGGAAAAACGAACTAAGCTTGATGCACGAAGCTTGAAGTGCACAATGATCGGGTATTCTGATGAGAAGAAAGGGTACCAAATTTTGTCGAATGAGAAATTTATTGTAAGCAGAGATGTGATTTTTTATGAAAATGAGAGTAAGAGTGTTGAAGAAGTTGAAAGTCTTCTTCAAAAGTTAGAAACAAAAACTGATAAAAGAAATGGAAATTTACAAAGTCAACCAAATTCAAAAAATTGGTATGAACTTGAATTTCCTTCATTTGAAGATGATTCATCCAGTCTGTCTTCTTTATCAGCGCCATCTGGGTCTTCTAGCAGTTCATCGAACTCTCCTAGTAGTAGCAGTTCTTCTGACAATGACTATCCACCCCAGAAGCTACGGTTGATTAACAAACATCAATTTACATCAACCCTCTTTTTAATGATGGTGATTTTTCACAAGCTCAAACCAGTTGACATCAATTGCCAAAATGGGCAGTTCAACTTTTGAAAGATGTAAGGCCTAATGAATAGAATAAAACAGGAACAAGGGGATCAAAACAAAATGAAGGAAATTTTTCTTTGATAGCAAATGATTTTACTAAACCTGCTTCTTATCAAGAGGCAGTAAAACATAAAGCATGGCAACAGGCTATGGTTGATGAATATCAGGTAGTTCAAGACAAAAACACTTGGAAACTTGTTGATTGTCCTCAACATGTTAAACCTATCGAATGCAAATGGGTTTATCGAATTAAGTACAAGCAAAATGGTGATATTGACAAGTATAAAGAAAGACTTGTTGCTAAAGGTTTTGTGTAGTAGGAAGGGATAGATTATGAGGAAATGTTTGCTCCTATAGCTAAATGGAACACCATCCGACTCACACTTTCCTTAGCAGCTCAACAAGGATCGAAAGTTCATCAAACGGATGTAAAAAGTGTTTTTCTCAACGGAGATTTACAGGAAGAAGTGTACATGACACAACCACCAGGTTTTGAAATTGAGTGACAGGAACAGAAAGTCTGAAAACTAATAAAGGCTTTATATGGGTTAAAACAAGCTCCCTGAGCTTGGTATGCCAAAATGGATGAATACCTTCGAAAAGTTGGTTTTCAACGCAGTGAATCTGATGATACCCTGTATGTATGCCAACAGGGTAAAAATCTGGTGATTTTAGTTATGTATGTAGATGATTTGATTATCATAGGTAACAATGATGATCACATTTCACAGGTGAAAAAGGAGTTACATGTAGGTTTTAAGATGACAGATTTGGGACTACTTCACTACTATCTTGGAGTTGAAGAATTCCAATGTCCACATCGGATCTTCATTTCTCAGAGTAAGTATGCAGCATAAATTCTTCAGCGATTTGGAATGCAAGATTGCAAGCCTGTCCTTACCCCCATGGAACAAGACTTGAAACTTTCATAATTTGAAGGGGAGGTGGGGGAAATGGTGAATGGAACTTCTTATGGACAGTTGATTGGTAGCTTGATTTATCTGACAACTACTCGACCAGATCTTTCTTATGTCGTCAGTATTATTTCCCAATTTATGCAAGAACCACGAGATAGCCACTGGAATGGAGATAAAAGATTTCTTCGTTATATCCAAGGAAAAAAATATTTTGGTCTTCGTTACAAAAAGACTGAAAATTTTGTACTTGGTGTATTTTCAGATGCCGACTTTGCTGGCAGTATTAATGATAGGGCATCAACCTCAGGTTATTTAATGAACATGGGGTCAACTGCAGTTTCGTGGAGTTGCAAGAAGCAAGCTACAGTGGCCACTTCTTCAGCAGAAGCAGAGTACATTTCAGCATGGGAAGCAACGTGTGAGATTGTTTGGTTGCGTCGAGTTTTACAGGACTTGGGAATTCCTCCAGCAGAAGCTACTTCATTATTCATCAACAATTAGTCAGCAATAAAGCTTTCCAAGAATCCATTTTTTCATTCAAATAAAAAGCATGTGGACACCAAGTTTCATCAAGCTGATTTATTGTCATCAAGCTGATTTATTGTCCTTCAGAAGATCAGACCTCCGATATCTTCACCAATTGGCAAAATAAAATTTACTAAGTTCAGAGATGGAATTGGTATATGTTGTAATGTATCTTTGGATCAGAGGGGGGAATTTTAGATGATCCAAATATGTTAATGTAAAGTTAGGATAAAATATTTATTAATTTAGAATATTTAATAAACATTAGAGAATAAAAATATTTATTAAATTGAAATATTTAATAAATATTTGAGATACTTAGAAATAGAATTTTGTTATTAAAAATAGGACTCTAGAATAGAGTCGTTTCTAAGACTCTAAAGTAGGAATAAAGTTAGTAGAGTGGTTAGAAAGTCATTTATTGTACATGGACACTTGTTATTTTTTCAAGTGATCTATATCTAAATTAAGTTAGGAAATATTTCTTATAAATAGGTTAGTTTCCTATTTGCAAGTTAGTAGAAGTTTACATTTGTAAACTCTGCAAATTTTTATGTAATTTTTTTTTCATAATCAATAAAATTACATGTCTGAGGACACTTCAACATTAACTTGCTCCTTTAGCGATTTCCTTCTTGCACTAATCTTTCCCGCACTATCGCAGTCTACTTACACTAGTATAGGAACAGAGATTTATGTAGAAGGTATAAATGGTGTGTTTACTAAAGGATTTTTACTTCATGCAAGGGCTTGAACTTTTCCAGGTTCAAAGCACTCAGATGTCGTGGCAAGAAACTAGTTCTTGCACCGGATCAGAGCTTCTTGCACTTAGCACTTAATTCTTAAAATGAGTGCTTAATTATTGCAAGTGCTATTATACTGTTAAATAAAATTTCACACATAAAAAGAGAATGTTTTTTATCTTAATAAAGTGAAGGAATAAAGAAAAAATTAATATATATTTATCGTGTTATAAGAATCTAATGAAAGAAAGAAGATTGCGGGAAGTAGACTAAGAAGGCTTGCTGCATCACACCAACGTGCATTGGTGCAGGTTCATTTCTCCTGCTTAGACCAGGCGGGGAAAACCAATCAAACATAATTGCATAAAAGGATATATCACACCAACATGCACTACTGCAGGGTTATTTTTCCTTCTTGGACAAGGCAGAGGAAAACCAATCTGAAATCAAGTGCAGGAAAGGCAGTTGTAGGAAAAAGAAATTTATCTATTTCACACAAGAGATCCACTTCCAATTAGATAGGAATGCATGTGCTTAAAATTAAATAACACTTGACAATGTAAACACAAATTACAGGAAAACGGGAAATGGGGTAAATGTGCTAGGTTGGCTGTGCCCTAGCCAACCAACGTCTTTCCCTTTTAAATAAAAATGTTGCTCAGTACCTTAATCAATTTGTCAGCTCAAATACAGAAACACAATTTGCGAAACATGAGGCAGAGCTCCCTTTTATTAATTCATTGAGGCAAGTACATACATTAATACGTCGTCCAACCCAGATTCAGGTGATAACAGAATACAACAACCTGCTACCGCCTCTCTGGATGTGTCTCTGTTCTATTCTCCTATCAAAACTTCCCCTTAGTCCTATTTACATTATACATTATATAGACCTTTGACCAAAGGACAAAATAGATCATTCAACCAATTACATAACCAAATGAAAAATTTAGCTTTTTGACCTTCAAAATTAGACAGTTAGCAAAACTGGCCGTAGCCAATCTCCAGCTTTCGTCCTTCACAGATTCAGTCTCAGCTGTCTTTGGGTTGATCTTACTGTCGTGGCTGAAGTTGCTCAAAATGAGGCGGTGATCAAGGAGGTTCGAATCTGCTGCAAGGATTTGTTGTGCTGGCAACAGTGGAAGATCCGATCCTAGACTAGGATCAACAGTCATGGTAAGTCCTATAACTACCAAATAAACATTGGAGATATAGATAAGTTACAAAGAGTGATTAAAAGTAATAAATCATGTAATAAATGATTAATTAATGCTAAATTGAATTAAAAGTATGAAAAATAAAGTTTATACGAAATATGTCACCGTGCTTGGATTAGTGCAACATGAGGTTGTATAAAAGACGTAAAACAGAGGTAAATGGTTATGATTTAGGAAAGGGAAAATGGAAAAAAGAGAGAAAATTCTGGGGCTAACATCCTCCCATCCCTAAGCTATTGTGTGTCCTCACACAACTCTTTACCTTTGCAAAAAAACCTTCAAAAATTTGAGCATTCCAGCTCAATCCTGCTTTGACATACTGACATCAGCCTACAATGTTTCATACTTCTTCTTTCTAATGTTATTTAGTTTCTTTGTCACCTTTCTAAGTCGTTTGAAACATTGCACAACTCAGTACCTCCAAACTCTAACTTCTCCTTTCTTTTTCTGGATCTCCGTAGTTAATTGTTCTTTACTTTGTTCTTTATCCTCCTATGCTTTAGCTATGAGCTGTTCTAAGTTCTTCACTTGAAGCTCTAGTTCAACTATCTGAGCAGCAGGAGTTACCAAATCTTCTTCTTCTTCTGTCTCGACAAGGGTAGTGTCTTCCTCAGGGGCCTTAGTATCCCTCATGGCTACATCAATAAATTCTTCTTCTTCTATCTCGATAGGGGCAGTATCTTCTTTAGGTACCTCAATATCCCTCAGGGTTTCAGCAAACACTTCTTCCTCTTCTTCTTATTCTTCTTCCGGTTCTTATTATTCTTGCACTGGTGAAGAAGGGGATTCAATGTCCTGTGGGGACTATGGTTCTTTTCCTGCACTAGATTCTTCATTCTTTTTCTAGGCCCTTTTAATGAAATCAACCAACAGAGTGTTATCTTCGACCTCTACAAATTTTATTTCATCCTCAAGGACTGACAGGTTGTTTTCTTCGAGGGTCTGTGCCTTTACTGGTGTCGTAGAAGGAGTTTCTTCAACAGGTGCACTAGCTGTCTTTTTATTTGGATATGGGGTCCTTTCTTTTGTTGATTTTTCAGGTTGTTTCATTTTTGCACTGGTGCAAGAAGGACTCCCCTTTACATTCTTACTCGAACCCTTGCTTGTGTTGGTGGGGTCCTCTGTCTCCTTTCCAGTAGTTTTCTTTTTATGTAGCTTTTTTAACAACGCCTCCCAGGTCATGCCTTTAACTTCTAATTGTTTCTAGATGGAAATAATTATCAGGTTGTGGTCATATAACTTCTTTTTGGCCTGGTCTGCCCATCCGTCCCGCACACCCTTGGCCATTTTTTCCAAGCTCTTAAGCAAAAAATAGGGGAAATCAATCCTCCACTGGACGTGTCAGCTGGCTTTGAAATGATGCAACATCCTAAAATGGTACACAAAAGTGAGGGAGTACCTTGCCTCATAGGTTAAGAATTTCTGTAGGATGAAAAGGAGGTCCCACCACTGTCTCAGCAGGGCACTACACATAATTCCTTTCTTCCAATCTACCTTCATATTCTTGTCGACAAAAAAACACTACCATCACTTCCTTTCTATTTTCTTATTTTTGAACCACTACTCACCAGTATTTTCCGAGCCTATCGCCACTGCTATAAACTCCTTCGATACCTCAAATTTTAGAGGCCCATTTTTTACCCGGCCATTTTTGAAAATTCTGGCCAACTGTAAAGCCACTTCACTGTTGTGCCCGTAAAAATTTTGTAAGAATTGAAGAAAGCCTGAGTCTCGCAATAGTGCAAGACTATTACGATACTTAGCAGTCTGTTCTACCCTACTGAGAGACGAAGGTTTGCTTCGAACAGGCGCATCGTTGCTTAACGGTTATGAACAGTCAAGAATTTACATGCAACACCAGGAAAATTGGTTCTTATAGATAGGGATCCACCATCCCTTCCATCTTATCACCCTTTCATTCCACTGACATATCCATTGATGTGCGACATCTTTGAGATCGTGTCAGATTGGTGCTTGCAATGGAGTTTTAACGACTAGGTGAGGTAATCATTACGAGTGAAGGACATCTAGGATTATGGTGGAAAGGGGCAATTATATCCAAGCAATGGTTGAACACTTCCGCACTCCTTCATAATTCAAAAAAAGAACTTTAGCATTCATTAAAAAATGATCATGAATTTTAACTTAAAAACACGTTGTACTTTAAATAATTTTCTCCTAGTTAATATGATAGCACAAGTACTCATCGGCTAAGTGAAAGGAATTCTTATAAGCTTTCATGATGACCACTTTCCTATGACGTGTGCTATGAAAATAAAAAATTGTACTATGTTTCTAATATGGTGCATGCTTGTACCGGTCTGCTTGCACCGCTTAAACTATGTTATTCTGTTGGTACCATTTTTCTTGCATTATTATAAAGGATGAAAATCTTCCATTAGTGCAAGCATAATATCTAAAAAAAGAACAGGGAATTTAAGTAAAATATAGGCTAGACTTCCAACATGGCTTCCTCAACTTATACTAGAAAATTTCTTTGCCCTTTCTTGATGCTTCAGAGCATATCCTCTTGCTCTTTGTGCGCAAGATCCTGCAATGAATTCATGAGGGAACAAAAAAGTGGGAAAAGGGAAATTTCAAAATGGGAAGTAATTCTGTTACAGGGATTCCAGCAATAGTACCACAAGAGGGGATAAACAGAAGTGTGATAGGGAAAAAAAAATCAAGGGTAAAGTGGGGTTTTTACGAAACGGATAGGGTAAATTAAAAGGAATATGGGAGGGTTAATCATTATGGGATTGAAGAAGAAAAATGGGGGAATATTACAAAAGTGGAATAGGAAGAAAGGAAGAAAATTTTCTGGAAGGTCTGCCTGCACTGGTGCAAGAAAAATAATTGCAGTGAGAATTAAGCGTTACTTGAATAAAAAATATCCATGCTAATTACCCCAATTGTATAAAGGTTGGTTCTAGTGAACCTAATTTTACTTGGTGGTCGCTATCATATCTAAAGATTAGGAAAAATTCTCTTTTTATTATAAATTTTTGATCTTCCTGCCAGCAATTTGGTTTTCAGGTTGATTCTTCTGCAATCATGTTAGCAAACTGATTTTCATAATTACAGGAAAATATATTTTCTTTACTTTTTATTAAAAAAATAAAAATAAATTATTATTATTATTATTTTAAGAAGAATAAGAATTCATGTTTTAAAAAGTCTGGTATTACCATTCACCACTACCGTCCTGAATTTCTATTGGACTTTTCGTATAAAATATTTCCTGGAAAGTGGTTGAAAATACTTCTTTAATCTGTGTCCATTTACCAAGAATACTGAATTTTTTCCATCAATAGTTCTAAATTCTACTTCTCCATTCTCGAATACTTGGATCACTTCATAAGGTTCCATCCAACGTGTATGGAACTTCTTTTTAAAAATTTTAAATATAGAATCATAAAGGAGCACCCAATCACCTGGTTGGAATTGCTTTTTCTAAATAGACTTGTCATGCCACCTTCTGCGTTGTTGCTGAATTAGTATGTTTTGTTGAAAAACATCCCTACGTATTCATCTAACTCATTTAATTGGAGAAGACATTGTTGTTGTGCCTCAGAGAGATCTAGTCCTAACTAAACTACAGTTCTGAAAGTTTTTATCTGGATTTCAATTGGTAACAGAACATGTTTGCCATATACCAGCTCATATGGTGTATGTCCCGTGTTATTTCTCCAAGTGGTTCTGTATACCCACAAATCTTCTGGTAATCTTTCAGCCCAGTCTTTCTGATGCATATTTACTGTCTTTGTAAGAATGGACTCGATCACATTGTTTGTGGATTCCACCTGGCCATTTTATTGCGGGTGATAAAACGTGGATTTCCTGTGCCGGATCTTGTATTGCTCCATCACACCTTTTACAATATTAGAAATAAATTGCAGACCATTGTCAAAAACAATTTCTCTAGGCACACCAAATCTAGTAAAGATTTCAGTAAAAATAAAATCAACAACAACTTTTTCTGTAGAAAAGGAAACAACTTTAGCTTCTACCCAGTTTGTAACAAAATCTGTACAAAAAAAAATATTCTTTTTACTTAATGATATTGTATTTATTGTCCCTATAAATCAATAGCCCATTTTTCAAATGGCTCAATCATAACTTTGGGGCATAAAGGAATTTCATTGGTTTGATTAGGCCGGCCCACTCGTTGATAGATATCACATTTCCTGACATACTGTTTGGCATCCTTAAACAAGGAAGGCCAAAAGTAACCAGCACGTAATACTTTATATGCAGTCCGATTATCAGTGAAGTGGCCTCCACAAGGTTAACCATGAGAAGATTTCAATATGTCAAACACTTCCTCCTCTCTTACACATCTATGGATAATCAGGTCTAGACCAATGTAGAAGAGATCTCCTTGAATCCAAGAGTATGCAGCACTTTTTTGAATAAGATTCCGCTTTTCATGAGCGAACAAGTGGGGTGGTGTTTTCCCGGTAACCAAGTAATTAGCAATGTCAGAAAACCAGGAGAATCTGTTGACATAGAAAAAATATGTTCATCCAGAAAATCATCATTAACAGGAGTTGCTTCACTAAGATTATCTAATCTAGAAATAAAATATTCTACAACATTAGATTTTCCTAGTCTATCAACAATAGTAACATTAAATTCCTACAACAATAGAAACCACCTAGTCACTCTACCACTAGTTAATGGTTTGTTCATCAAATATTTAATTGTGGAATGATCAGTATGTACAAATACTTCATATCCTATAATATAGTGCCTGAACTTATTAATTGCAAAAATTACAGCTAAAAACACTTTCTCTGTAACTGTATAGTTTAATTCGGCGGAAGACAAATTCTTACTAATATAATAAATATCATAGGATTTCTTATTCTCCTCTTGTCCTAAAGTTGCGCCAATAGCCAAATCTGAAGCATCAGAGGAAATGTGAAAAGGTAGGGACCAGCTAGGACCTCTCAAAACTGGTGCCTGTACCAAATTTTCCTTCAATGTTTCAAAAGAGTATTGGCAAGCCATGGACGAAGAAAATTCACTATCGTTAGCTAGAAGTTGGAAAAGAGGGGCAGCTATCTTAGAAAAATTCTCAATGAATCTTCTATAGTAACTAGCATGTCCTAAAAAACCTCTTACCTCCCTTTGAGTTTTGGGTGCAGGAAGATGCAAAATGATTTCAATCATTGCTGGATCAACCTGGATACCTTTACCAGAAATCAGATGGACAAGTACCACTCCCGCTTTGCACATTAATCTAAATTTCTTGTCACTCAAGGCGAGATGGGCTCAACGGAGAAGTACTTTCTTTAGATTTTTTAGAGCCTCCTAAAAAGAATCACCAAACACAGAAAATTCATCCATATAAATTTCTACAAATTCTAGATCAGCAAAAATGGCCAGGACTACCGTTTGAAAGGTAGTTGGGGCATTAAATAAAAGAAAGGGAAGAAATTTATAAGCAAATGTACCCCATGGACATGTAAAAGTAGTTTTATCCTGATCTTCGGGTGCAATATTTATTTGGTTATAGCCATTGAAGCCATCCAAAAAGGAAAAATATTTCTTTCCTGCAAGGGTATCAAGCACCTGGTCAATTAAAGGGAGAAGGAAGTAATCTTTGAGAGTGGCTTTGCTTAATTCTCGATAATCAATACAAGTACGCCATCTTCAATCTTTAATAGGTATGAGCACTAATGGAGAGACCCACTGACTGTCGGAAATATGATAGATAAAACCGACATCCAAGAGTTCTGTACCTCTTCCTTCACAATATCTCTTAGAGTTGGATTCATTCGCCTTTTGGGTTGTCAGACAGGTTGGGTTCCTCCCTGAATATAGATATGATGTGTACAAGTTTCAGGATGAATACCCTTCATATCTTCATAGCTCCAAGCAAAGGCACTAAGATTGTTTTGCAACAAATTCACAAGTTTCTCCTGTTGAGATGAGTCCAAATATGAACTAATATGCAAGGATTTACCAGGGCTAATCTCAACAAGAGTAGTGTCAGGCTTAGGAGTACTCAAGGGAGTGGTCAAATGCAGCAGTACAAAAGAATAATAATCCTGATTATCTTGAAAATCTAGGCTAAAAATGTGGCTCAATGGCTCAAAATTAGGCATAGTGTCTAGATTATTCAGGAAATATTGAATCTCATCTTCTTGTGAAGACCCAGTATAATGAAGGATAAGGGAAATGGGGTGAGTTTTCTCATCACTGATTTTATCGAACCATAAATTATCTCGAAGGTCCTGAATGGATCTGGCAGGGGGGTATAAGGTAACTTTCTTCCTAGAATATTCATGCAAAATATACATGTCACTGGAATGAAATCCAATATATGCATCAGCCGTAGCAAGCCATGGTCATCCCAAGATAAAGGGATGTCCTCCTATTGGGTTCCTTGACTGAAGCACAATGAGATCAGTAGGATATTCCAAAGAATCTAATGAGATGATCACATCATCCAATACTCCTTTTGGCTTAATTTTATATCTATCTGCTAATTCAAGCACAGTGGGAGTAGGGAGAAGATGAGATAACCGAATTTGATCCATGGTTTGCTTAGTCATGACATTAGTGGTTGCCTTGAGGTATATAAGAAAATTAGAGACTAGGACATTACCAATTTGAAATGAGACAACAGGGTTTCTGGGATCAGTATATTTTCCATAGACACACATATCATCATCAACTTTGCTGCCCTACCAACAAATTGAATGGTTTGGGGTTCCACTCTCTTCCTCCTGGGTTTCTTGAGACAAATTTCCTTAATAATATTGGTACAAATGGGGATATATTTAATGGCTTGAAGCAAAGGTATGTTAATGAAAATATTCTGAAGCTTAGATGCCAAACTAGTCTTAGAAATAGGTTCACTTCTTTCCATTACTAGCCTCTTTGGGAAGGGAGGATGGTTGGAAGAAGATGGCAAGGATTCAGAGGGTAAGGGTTACTTAGTGACAACTTTCAGAGAATGGTTAAGAGTTTCCTCTTCTCCTTTCTCTTCAACAATATATAGGTTGCTTCTAATTTTCTGATGTTACAATCCTTCCCGATCTTAATTGAATATCATGAACCCCAACTGGAATATACTAGTACTCAAATGGTAAAGGCGGGTTTGTTACATAGATCATTTGCACTACTTTATTATTGTTAGTATTAGGCATAGGTTGAGCAGGCAACTAAGGAGGTTGAAAGGGTGGAGGTAAAGGCAACGGTGGAGTATACTGACTTGGAAGTTGAGCCATTGAATAAGGTGTATGCGTAGATGGATATGATTGCATAGGTAGATGGTAGGAATATGGAGAATGAGTTGGCCCTCTCCAACCTTGTTGTCATGGTTGAGAAGGTTGCCCATACTGATATTGATTCCCATATTAGCACTGCTGATTAGTGTTAGGATAAGAATACACATGTGAATTATAACCAAAATAGTTTGGAGAAAATTAAAGAGCCATACCTATACCTACTTGAGGCCAATTCCTTCTTGCCCTCATAGCATACAAGTATTCAACTTCAGGTTGTCCCCCTGTAAATACAGATTTAAGTCCTGGTATAGAGTGACATTTTTCTGTTACATGGTCTTCTGCACAAATAACACACTTATTAGTTTCTTTCAAATTAAGAGGACACTCTTTACGAGGATGCTTTTCTCTACATTTAGGACAAAAAATACATAATGACTCTTGTTCCTTCATGAGTTTTTGTTGAAATTTTAAAGAGTCCAACTTTTTGGTAACAGTATTCATTATTTTAATTTTCATGTTTTCCATTTTATTTTCTAGTCCAATAATCATAGCATCAGTAGATTCAGTTTTTCTATTTCTATTTCGAGTTCCTCTACCGTATCTATATTGATTTCTTGAAAATTTCTGACATAATTCACAAATTTGTTCAAAAGTTTGCTGAGAAATATCTCCTTGTCCTAACAAATTTAAATTATTTCTACCATTATTAGTAAGTCCTCTTAAGAACAAGGTTCTCATAGTACTGGGATTAAACTTAAGTTTCGACCTTTGTAAAATATATAGAAATCTTTCTAGGTAATCTTCAAGAGTTTCATCATCATCTTGTATGATTGTACAAATCTCATCCTGCATGTCCCAAGTTTTGTAATATTCTTGATATTTAGACAAAAACACTCTCTTCATCTGATCCCAAGAGGTTATAGTGTTTCCTCCTAACCCCATAAACCAACGTAGAGCTGAGTCCTTGAGAGTAACAAGAAATAATCTTAACTTCTGAGCATTAGTTGAATAATCATAACTTCTGCACAGAATATCAAACTCGAATAGAAAAGAGTCAGGATCTTCATGAAATTTACCATGGAAATGAGGGATATTTGATGGTGGAATATTCTTCATTTGCGCCACAGTATCAGGATCCACAGTTGGAAACACAAAAGTGGATTATTCTCCACTTACCTGGTTTTCACCAGTCCCTTCCAAATGATCTTTATGGTCCACCATTGTTTCCCTTTTACTTGTACCGCTCTCAACATCCTGATCCACACCTGAGCTGTTGTCACCAGAATCCAGGTGGATAGTTACTTCTTGATGGGTTTGAATTGGATTGGGCTTCCTTCTTACAGAAGGAGACCCAATATGAGAATTGTTTTCAAAATTATTTTAGCCCTTAGTGGGCTTTGAACCCTTACCTTTTGTAGGCATTCATTTAAAAAAAAAAGAGAGAATGAAAAATAACAAAAAAATTCTAGTAAAAAAATGTTGTCAGAAATCAATTAACACCAGTAAAATTCCTTCAAAGAAGCCTTTACAAACAATACTGCAAAAATAAAGGAAAAATTACCTCTATTGTATAATCAGAAAATTCTTATCAAATCAAATCGCCTCCCTGGAAACGACGCTAAAATGTTGGGTACAGGAATTACACTTAAGAAAAATCCTCAACACTTAATTTGTCAACCCGAGGGGTTTGTAAACTTAGAGACGAAGCACAGGAAATGCCAGATATGGTATGAATCTTCCTAATATAAATCCCCACTTTCTTTAAAGGAAATATTGTAGAATCAAATTAAAATAAGAGAAAAAGGCAACTTGAACCATCAAAATAATCTAAGACTGGAACAAGGAAGAATGCATTTTCAAGAGGGAATTAATGTTAAAAGGAAATCACTCTAGCTAATTATTGTTTAACTACCTAGTGTTTTTTTTTCTTTAGCCGAGACACTTGGCAGTCTCATCAGATGGGCCCTTAAATCTGCTCCTTTAGAGATTTCCTTCTTGCACTAATCTGTCCTGCACTATTGCAGTCTTCTTGCACTAGTGCAGGAACATAGATTTATGCAGAAAGTATAAATGGTGTCTTTACTAAAGGCCTTTTACTTCATGTGAGGGCCTGAACTTTTACAGGTTCAAATCACTCAGATCCCGTGGCAAGAAACTAGTTCTTGCACCGGATCAGAGCTTCCTGCACTTAGCATTTAATTCTTAAAATGAGTGCTTAATTATGCAAGTGATATTATACTATTAAATAAAATTGCACACATAAAAAGTGAATGTTTCTAATCTTAATAGAGCATAGGAATAAAGAAACAATCAATATACATTTATCCTATCATAATAATTTAATGAAAGAAAGAACATTGTGGGAAGTAGACTAAGAAGGCTTGCTGCATCACACCAACATGCACTGGTGCAGGGTCATTTCTCCTGCTTGGACCAGGCAGGGAAAACCAATCAAACTGAATTTCAGAAAAGGAGATATCACACCAACGTTCACTAGTGCAAGGTTATTTTTCCTGCTTGGACGAGGCAGAGGAAAACCAATTTGAAATCAAGTGCAGGAAAGGCAATTGCAGGAAAAGGAAATTTATCTATTTCACACAATGTATCCGCTTTCACTCATACAGGAATGCATGTGCTTAAAATTAAATCACACTTAACAATGTAAACACAAATGATAGGAAAACGGGAAATGGGGAAAACTTGCTAGGTTGGCTAGGCCCTAGACAACCAACGCGTTTACCTTTTAAATAAAAAATCTTCTCAGTACCTCAACGAATTCATCAACTCAAATAAAGAAACGAAATTTGTGAAACATGAGGTGGAGCTCCCTTTTATTAATTCACTGAGGCAAGTACATACATTAATACATCGTCCAACCCTGATTCGGGCGATAACAAAATATAGCAACCTGTTACCGCCTCTCTAGTTGTGTCTTTGTTCTATTCTCTTATCAAAACTTCCCCTTGGTCCTATTTACATTCTACATTATATAGATCTTTGGCCAAAGGCCAAAATAGATCATTCAACCAATTATATAACCAAATGCAGAATTTATCTTTTCAGCCTTCAAAATTAGACAGTTAGCAAAATTGGACGTAGCCAATCTCCAAATTTCATCCTTCACAGATTCGATCTCAGATGCCTTCGGATCGATCTCGTTGTCATGGCTGAAGCTGCTCAAAATGAGGCGGTGATCAAAGAGGTTCGGATCTGCTGCAAGGATTTGTTGTGCTAGCAATAGTGCAAGATCCGATCCTACACTAGTATCAGCGGTCACGGTATGTACTCTAACTACCAAGTAAACATTGGAGATATTGATAAGTTAAAAAGAGCGATTAAAAGTAAAAAATCATGTAATAAATGATTAATTAACGCTAATTTGAATTAAAAGTATGAAAAATAAAGTTTATACAAAATATGTCACCATGCCTAGACTAGTGCAAGATGAGGGTGCATAAAAGAGGTAAAATAGAGGTAAATGGTTATGATTTAGGAAGGGGAAAATGGAAAAAAAGAGAGCAGATTAGGGGGCTAACAGGGGGTTGCTTCCCCCCCTATGACCCCCATGCTGCGCTCGGTGAAACGTACAGGGGGGGCTATCGGCCCCCCTGTGACCCCCCTGCACATGACTAGTCGTGGAAAGAATATAACACATACCCAAAATTCTCCCACTTGTTGTTTTCCTTCCATAGGGGGCCATAGGAGAGCTGAGTCATCAACCCAGCTTTACAACACCCATTGTTTCTCTACACTAAGAGAACTTCTGAGTGCTCACAGATTTTTTCAATGCATCTGCAACATTCTTCAAAGTGTCCACCTTTATCAGCAACACTCTTTTAGCCTCAACCATATATCTCACAACGTGATATTGAACATCAATTTGATTTGTATTTGAATGATAAGAAGGGTTCTTAGCTAAGAAATTTTCACTTTGGCTATCAAAATCTATCCTTGTAGCTTGCTACACCAACCCCATACTTGAACACAATCTCTACAACCAAACTGCTTCCTTGCTTGCATGAGTGGCAGCAATGTATTCTGCCTTTGTAGTTGAAAGAGACACTACAGACTGTCTCTTACTCATCCAACTGACTGCCCCTCCAAATAGGCTAAAAAAATACCCTCTTGTAGATCTTATTTGGTCCAGATCTACAGCCCAGTCTGCATCAGGAAAAACACGAATATCCAACACTCTTTCCAATCCTGGTCTTCCCTAGTAGCACAAGCCATAATCACTAGTGCCACACAAATATCTGAAAACCTACTTCACTCCTGTCCAATACTCCTTCCCTGGGTTTCACATAAACCTGCTTAATACTCACACTGCATGTGCAATGTATGGTACAGTACAGACCATCACATACATCAAGCTACCCACTGTACTTGCATATGGAACATGGGACATATCCTCCTCTTCTTCTTGTGTCTTGGGACACTATTCAGTAGACATCTTTACACCTACAGGAATCGAAACATTCACCAGTTTACTATCCTACATATTGAACTTCTGCAATATAGTCTCGACATACTTCCTCTGGTTTAACCAGAGGTTCCTCTTTGTCCGATATTTTTTAATTTCCATGCCCAAAATATAGTTTGCAGCACCAAGATCTGTCATGTCAAATTTGGAGAACAGTTGGGTCTCCAAATCTTGGATAATTTCTTTGTGATTTCCAATAAACAACATATCATCCACATAAAAGACCAAATAAATAACATGGTCACCAATTAATTTAAAATAAACACAGTGATCCTCCTGGCTTCTGGTGAATCCAAGTCCCCGTATATAGGTATCAAATTTCTGATACCACATCCCTGGTGACTGTTTTAACGCATACAGGGACTTCTTTAACCGAATACTAGTTCTTTATTCCCCTTCATCGTAAAGCCTTCAGGTTGTTTCATGTAGATCTTCTCTTCTAGATCTCCGTGAAGAAATGTTTTCTTCACATCCATCTGTTCTACCTCAAAATCAAATGTAGTAGCAACAGATAAAAGTAATATAATAGAAGTAACTTTGGCAACGGGAGAAAAAATATCACTAAAATAAATTCCCGACACCTGGGAATAACCTTTTACTACCAACCTAGCTTTGTATTTCTCCACCTTGCCTTCTACAATCATCTTTTTCTTAAACGCCCATTTTCTCACGACGGGCTTCCTTCTAGCCAGAAACTCCACTAGATCCCATGCCTTATTTTTATGCAAGGATGCCATTTCATCAACCGTGGTCTCCTTCTAGAGTTTTTCATCCTCTCAATCTACGGCCTCCCTAATGTTTATCAGATCATCATTAGTTATAGTTAAAGAAAAAATTGAACAGAAAGTAGATGGACTATACCTTTCTTATTGTCTTCTTTCCTGAACTGATATTCTCACAGCTAGAGTTTGTGGCTCTTCCTCTTCTGAGTCTTCTTCTGTTGTAGATTCTGATTCATCCTCCTTTAGCTCAAAATCTATCTTTTCAGATTCCTTTGGTAGGAATTCATGTTTAACAACATCTTTGACCTCTCTAAACACCACATCATGGATGTACACAACCTTTCTTGTTTCTAGGTTCCAAAGCCTGTAACCCTTTAAACCATCCCTATACCCAATAAATATGCACCTTTTAGATTTATTATCCAACTTTCTCCTTTTCTCCTTTGGAACATGTACATATCCATCACATCCAAATAGCCTCAGATGTGAAAGAGAGATTTTCTTACCATTCCATACCTCGTGTGGAGTCTTATCCTCCAACGTTGATGAAGGTGATATGTTAACCAAGTAACATGCAGTCTCCACTGCCTCTACCCAAAATTCTTGTCCTAACCAGGTACCACTGAGCATGCTTCTTTTCTTTTCCATTAGCATTCTATTCATTCTTTCTGCAACTTTGTTTTTCTAGGGTGTGTGTGGAGTTGTCTTCTGCCATGATATACCACACTTCTTACAGAACTCTTCAAATTCCTTCTTGTATAACTCCCCACCATTATCTGTACTCAACACCTTTATCTTCTTCTCTGTCTGGTTATCCACTAGAGCCTTAAATTCTTTAAATATTTCAAAGACTTCAGATTTCTTCCTCAATAAATATATCCATGTATTCCTTGAGAAGTCATCTATGAATGAAACATAGTACATAGACTTACCCAGTAATGGAACCGACACAAGTCCAAACACATCACTATGCACAAGCTCTAATATCTTGTTTTCCCTCTTAGCACCAAAAGGAAAACTCACTCGATTCTTCTTCTCATATACACAATTTTCACAGAAATTGAAATCCAGAGAGCTATTAGACATTCCTTCTACCATACCATTTCCATGTAGTATTCGAAGGCCCTTCTCTCCAATATGTCCAAGCCTTTGATGCCATAGCATGGTCTTTTCTCTAGAGACTGCTAGGTTTTCCGCTCCACTTTCGAGAACCACAGAACTGTTGCACCCATCAATAAAAGTGCTACCCCAAAGCTTGTACAGAGTTCCAATATGAACTCCCCGCATTAATACCAGTGCTCCCCGAACCATCTTACAGGCATCTTTCTCGAACACTATTTTTACACCTGCATCATCCATCTTGCTTATAGAAATCAAATTTCTGGCTAATTCAGGAATGTGCAGAACACCAGGAAGTGTTATAATCCTTCCACCTTGCAGCTTCAACTTGAATTTTCCACATATGACAATTCTAACCTTCCTATCATTACCTAAGAAGACATCACCGCCATCATATTTATCATACTCACAGAACCACTCCCTATGAGGAGTGAAGTGAATGGATGGACCCGCTTCAATCAACCATGACTCATGATCTACATATGTATTTGAAGAGGAAGACAAATACACATCCCCACCTTCATTTAAGGTGGTTTTTGCCTCTATAGAAGGAGCATCATTAGATCCCTTTCCTTTCTTAAGAGCCTTAGATATGTAGTCCTTTTTGTAGTGCCCTTCCTTTCAGCATTTCCAACACACCTTTACAAACTTTCCAGGAGATTTAGCTCTCCCTCAAGATTTAGATCTCCCACTCGAAACCTTATTCTTGTTTCTATTCTAGGACCTTCCTCATATAGATAAGGCATCTCCATTCCGACCCTCCATATTTCTTTGTCTCATTTCCCCCGACAGCAAGGCTGAGACAATGCCAGCAAAATTCAAGGTATTTGTATTGCTACCTACTGCAATAACCAAACTGTCCCATGAGTCTGGTAGAGAACACAACAAAATGATGCACTTATCTTCATCTGAGATTTTAATATCAAAAAATGATAGTTGACTTACCAAAGTATTGAAGGTGTCCATATGCTATGTCACCAAGTCTCCATCCTTCATCCTTAGGTTATAAGCTTTTTCTGCAAGAACAATTTATTCACCAAAGACATAGATTGGTACAAAGTCCCAAGTTTTTCCCAAAAATTGTTTGTTGTAGCTTCACCAGATGCATTCAACAATATAGAATCTAAGACACACAATTGTATTGTTATCTTCACCTTCCGATCCAACTTCTTCCAGTCTTCATCTGACATTGTCATTGGTTTAGCACCCGGTTCTACCGCGATCCACTGATAATTATCCACCAACAGATCCTCCATATTGAGCTTCCAAAACTCAAAACTCTGACCATTAAATTTCTCGATCTGTATCTTCCCATCGCTCGCCATCTTCTTTCACCGCAAGAATCGATCCCACAGATCTCCTACTAAATAGGATCTACCACAGGCCTGAGAAAAAACCCGTCAACAGCAAAGGTGTCCCCTTGAAGCTGAAATAGCTCTGATATCAAATGTATGTTTTAACCCTGTACAGAAATTATTTTCAAATGAATCTTAAAAACAAAAAATAAACAATAGCGAGAGCATAAAACATAAAAAATATATACACAAATATTTTCCCTTGGATCCCAAATTGGGATGACTAGCTTGATTTTTCATTATATTCCTTTCAGTGTTACAACACATATATACACATTCCAAAGCATACATAAACCCCAATCCATTAACCCTGGATTAGAACATGACCATAGTTCCCTTGACAGGATCTACAAAATACTAGGGGCCGAAACCGTCATGCCCCAAAACCATGTGCAAACCCTTGCACAAAACCATGGGCGGGTCCACCAACCGGAAAATAAGGACCATTTTTTTTGTGTGGGGCACTCCCCCAGAACCCAACAGTGGGGGCTACCACCCCCCCTGTGACCCCCCTGCTGTGCGTAGTGCAACGTACAAGGGGGGCTATCGCACCCCCTAGGACACCCCTGCACGAGACTAGTCATGGAAATACTATAACACATACCCAACATTCTCCCACTTGTTGTTTTCTTTTGTAGGGGGCCAGAGGAGAGCTGAGTCATTAGCCTAGCTTTGAAACACCCATTGTTTCTCTACACCAAGAGAACTTCTAAGTGCTCACAAAATTTGTCAATGCATCTGCAACATTCTTCAAGGTGTCCACCTTTACCAGCAACACTCTTTTAGCCTCAACCATGTATCTCACAAAGTGATATTGAACATCAATGTGCTTTGTCTTTGAATGATAAGCAGGGTTCTTAGCCAAGAAAATTGCACTTTGGCTATCACAGTCTATCCTTATAGCTTGCTGCACCAACCCCATAGTTTACACAATCTCTACAACCAAACTGATTCCTTTCTTGCATGAGTGGCTGCCATGTATTTTTCCTCTGTAGTTGAAAGAGCCACTACAGACTGTCTTTTACTCATCCAACTGACTGCAACTCCAAATAGGCTAAACACATACCCAATTGTAGATCTTCTTTGGTCTAGATCTCCAGCCCAGTCTGCATCAAAAAAACCATGAATGTCCAACACTCTTTCCAATCCTGGTCTTCCCTGGTAGCACAAGCCATAATCACTAGTGCCACGAAAATATCTGAAAACCCGCTTCACTGCTGTCCAATTCTCCTTCCCTTGGTTTGACATAAACCTGATCAATACTCCCATTGCATGTGCAATGTCCGGTATAGTACAAACCATTACATAAATCAAGCTACCCATAGCACTTGCATATGGAACATGGGACACATCCTCCTCTTCTTCTTGTGTCTTGGGACACTGTTCAACAGACATATTGACACCTACAGGAATCAGAAAATTCACCGGTTTACTATCCTACATATTGAACCTCTGCAATATAGTCTCGACATACTTTCTATGGTTTAACCAGAGCTTCCTCTTTGCCCGAAATCTCTTAATTTCCATGCCAAAAACACAGTTTTCAGCACCAAGATCCTTCATGTCGAATTTGGAGAACAGTTGGGTCTTCAAATCTTGGATAATTTCTTTGTCATTTCCAATCAAAAAAATATCATCCACATACAAGAGAAAATAAATAACACGGTCACCAATTAGTTTAAAATAAACACAATGATCCTCCTTGCTTCTGGTGAAGCCAAGTCCCTGTATATAGGTATCAAATTTCTGATACCACATCCTTGGTGACTTTTTTAACCCATAGAGAGAATTTTTTAACCTGCGTACCAGTTCTTTCTTTCCCTTCGCCATAAATCCTTCACGTTGTTTCATGTAGATCTCCTCTTCTATATCTCCGTGAAGAAATGGTGTCTTCACATCCATCTGTTCTACCTCAAAATCAAATGTAGCAGCAACAGATAAAAGTAATCTAATAGAAGTAAATTTGGAATTAAGAGAAAAAATATCACCAAAATCAATTCCCTGCACCTGGGAATAACCTTTTGCTACCAACCTAGCTTTGTATTTCTCCACCTTGCCTTCTACATTCATCTTCTTCTGAAACACCCATTTTCTCCCGATGGGCTTCCTTCCAGCTGGAAACTCCACCAGATCCCATGCCTCATTTTTATGCAAGGATTCCATTTCATCAACCATGGCCTCCTTCCAAAGTTTTCCATCCTCTGAATCTACGACCTCCTTGACAGTTCTGGTATCATCATCAGTTATAGTTAAAGAAAAATTTGAATAGAAAGTAGATGGACTATACCTTTCTGGTTGTCTTCTTTCTCGAACTGATTTTCTCACAACTGGAGTTTGTGGGTCTTCCTCTTCTAAGTCTTCTTCTGTTGTAGAGTCTGATTCATCCTCATTTAGCTCAAACTCTATCCTTTTAGGTTCCTTTGGTAGGAATTCATGTTTAAAAACATCTTTCACCTCTCTAAACACCACATCTCAGCTATGCACAACCTTCCTTGTTTCCTAGTACCAAAGCTTGTAACCCTTTAAACCATCCTTATACCCAATAAAGATGCACCTTTCAGATTTATTATCCAACTTTCCCCTCTTCTCCTTTGGAACATGTACATATGCATCACATACAAATACCCTTAGATGTGAAAGAGAGGGTTTCTTACCAGTCCATACCTCATGTGGAGTCTTATCCTCTAACGCTAATGAAGGTGATCTATTAACCAGGTAACATGCAGTATCCACTGCCTCTGCCCAGAATTCTTGTCCTAACCTAGTACCACTGAGCATGCTTCTTACCTTTTCCATCAGTGTTCTGTTCATTCTTTCTACAACTCCATTTTGCTGAGGTGTGTATGGAGTCGTCTTCTATCATGATATACCAAAATTCCTATAGAAATCTTCAAATTCCTTCTTGAAAAACTCCCCACCATTATCTGTCCTCAACACCTTTATCTTCTTCTCTGTCTGGTTTTCCACCAGAGCCTTAAATTCTTTAAATCTGTCAAAGACTTCAAATTTCTTCCTCAAGAAATATATCCATGTATTCCTTGAGAAGTGATCTATGAATGAAACATAGTATAGAGAATTTCCCAGTAATGGAGATGACACAGGTCCAAACACATCACTATGCACAAGCTCTAATATCTTGTTTGCCATCTTAGCACGAGAAGGAAAACTCACCCGATTCTGCTTCCCATATACATAATGTACACAAAAATTGAAATCCAGATAGCTATTAGACATACCTTCTACAATACCATTTCCATGTAGTATTCGAGGGCCCTGCTCTCCAATATGTCCAAGCCTTTGATGCCATAGCATGGTCTTTTCTCTAGAGACCGCTATGCTTGCCGCTCCACTTTAGGGAACCACAAAACTGTTGCACTGATCAATAATAGTGCTGCCCTGAAGGTTGTACAGAGTTCCAATCCAAACTTCCCGCATTAATACCAGTGCTCCCTAAACCATCTTATAGGCATATTTATTGAGCACTATTTTTACACCTGCATCATCCATCTTTCTTACAGAAATCAGATTTTTGGAAAATGCAAGAATGTGCAGAACACTAGGAAGTGTTCTAATCCTTCCACCTTTCAGTTTCAGCTTGAATTTTCCATGTCCAACAATTCTGGCCTTCCTATCATCACTTAATAAGACATCATCGCCATCATATTTATCATACTCATAGAACCACTCCCTATGAGGAGTGAAGTGAAAGGATGCACCTGTGTCAATCAACCATGAATCATGATCTACATGTGTATTGGAAGAACAAGACAAATACACATCCCCACCTTCATCTAAGGTTTTTTTTGCCTCTGCAGAAGGAGCATCATTAGATCCCTTTCCTTTCTCAGGAGCTTTAGATCTGTAGTCCTTTTTGTAGTGCCCTTCCTTTCTGCATTTCTAGCACACCTTTACAAACATTCCAGGAGATTTAGATCTCCCTCTAGATTGAGATCTCGCACTCGAAACCTTATTCTTGTTTTTGTTCTGGGACCTTCCTCGTACAGATAAGGCATCTCCATTATGATCCTCCATATTTCTCTGTCTCAGTTCATCCGAAAACAAGGCTGAGACAATGTCATCAAAATTCAAGGTAGTTGTATTGCTACCTATTGCAATAACCAAACTGTCCCATGAATCTGGTAGACAACACAAAAAACTGATGCACTTATCTCCATTTGAGATTTTAATATTAATAGATGATAGTTGACTTACCAAAGTATTGAAGGTGTTCAGATGCTCTGTCATCGAGTCTCCATCCTTCATCCTCAGGTTATACATCTTTTTCTATAGGAACAATTTATTCACGAGAGACTTAGATTGGTACAAAGTCCCAAGTTTGTCCTACAAATTATTCATCGTAGCTTCCCTAGATATATTCAACAATACTTAATCTGAGACACACAACTGTATTGTGCTCTTTGCCTTCTGGTCCAACTTCTTCCAGTCCTCATCTGACATTGCCATTGGTTTAGTACCCGGATATATTGCGATCTACTGATCCTTATCCACCATCAGATCCTCCATATTGAGCTTCCACAAATAAAAAATCTGACCATTAAATTTCTCGATCTCTATCTTCCCACTGCTTGCCATCTTCTTTCACCGCAATAATCGATCCCACAGATCTCCTACTGAACAGGGTCTACCATAGGCCTGAAAAAAAACCTCAGCAGAAAAGGCATCCCCTTGAAGTAGAAACAACTTTAATACCAAATGTAGGTTTTAACCTTGTACAGAAATTATCTACAAATGAATCTTAAAAAAAAAAAAAAACAATAGTGAGAGCATAAAACATAAAACATATATACACAAAGATTTTCCCCTGGATCCGAAATCAGGATGAATAGCTTGATTTTTCATTATATTCCTTTTAGTGTTACAACACATATATATACATGTCAAAGCATACATAAACCCCAATCCATTAACCCCAGATTAGAACATAACTGTAGTTCCCTTGACTGAATCTACAAAATACCAGGGGCCGAAAACCATCATGCCCCAAAACCATGGGCGGGTCCGTCCACCAGAAAATAAGGACCAATTTCTTTTTCCCATGGCGCTGCCCAAGACCCCGACTGGGGTGGCTTCTGCCCCCCTTGTGACCCCCCTGCTGCACCTGGCGCAATGTACACAGGGGGATTTTGCCCCCCTTGTGACCCCCCTGCGCGTGACTAGTCTTGGAAATAATATAACACATACCCAAAAATCTCCCACTTGTTGTTTTCTTTCTGGAGGGGGCCACAGGAAAGCTGAGTCATCAACCCAACTTTGCAACACCCATTGTTTCTCTACACCAAGAGAACTTTTGAGTGCTCACAGACTTTGTCAATGCATCTGCAACATTCTTCAAAGTGTCCACCTTTACCAGCAACACCCTTTTAGCCTCAACCATATATCTCACAAAGTGATATTAAACATCAATGTGCTTTGTCTTTGAATGATAAGCAGGGTTCTTAGCCAAGAAAATTTCACTTTGGCTATCACGGCCTATCCTTATATCTTGCTGCACCAACCCCATACTTGAACACAATCTCTGCAACCAAACTTCTTCCTTGCTTGCATGAGTGGCTGCCATTTATTCTACCTCTGTAGTTGAAAGAGCCACTACAGAATGTATTTTACTCATCCAACTGATTACACCTCCAAATAGGCTAAAAACATACCCACTTGTAGATCTTCTTTGGTCCAGATCTCCATCCTAGTCTGCATCAAAAAAACCATGAATGTCCAACACTCTTTCCAATCCTGGTCTTCCCTGGTAGCACAAGCCATAATCACTAATGCTACACAAATATCTGAAAAATCGCTTCACTGTTGTCCAATGCTCCTTCTCTGGGTTTGACATAAACCTTCTCAATACTCCCACAACATGTGCAATGTCTGGTCTAGTACAGACCATTGCATACATCAAGCTACCCACTGCACTTGCATATGGAACATGGGACATATCCTCCTCTTCTTCTTGTGTCTTGGGACATTGTTCAGCAGACAGCTTTACACCTACAGGAATCGGAACATTCACCAGTTTACTATCCTTCATATTGAACCTCTACAATATAGTCTCGACATACTTCCTCTGGTTTAACTAGAGCTTCCTCTTTTCCTGATCTCTCTTAATTTCCATGCCCAAAATATAGTTTGTAGCACCAATATCCTTCATGTCGAATTTGCAGAACAATTGGCTCTTCAAACCTTGGATAATTTCTTTGTCATTTCTAATCAACAACATATCATCCACAAACAAGACCAAATAAATAACACAACCACCAATTAATTTAAAATAAACACAGTGATCCTCCTTGCTTCTCGTGAAGCCAAATCCCTGTATATAGGTGTCAAATTTCTGATACCCCATCCTTGGTGAATGTTTTAACCCATACAGATACTTATTTAACCTACATAACAATTATTTCTTCCCCTTCACCGTGAAGCCTTCAAGTTGTTTCATGTAGATATCCTCTTCCAGATCTCTATGAAGAAATGTTGTCTTCACATCCATCTGTTCTACCTCAAAATCAAATGCAGCAACAGATAAAAGTAATCTAATAGAAGTAAATTTGGCAACATGAGAAAAAATATCACCAAATCAATTCCAAGCACCTGGGAATAACCTTTTTCTACCACCCTAGCTTTGTATTTCTCCACCTTGCCTTCTACGTCCATATTCTTCTTAAACACCCATTTTCTCCTGATGGGCTTCCTTCCAGTTGACAACTCCACTAGATCCCATGCCTAATTTTTACGTAAGGATGCCATTTCATCAACCATGGCCTCCTTCCAGATTTTTCCATCCTCTAAATATATGACCTCCCTAACGGTTCTGGGATTATCATTAGTTATAGGTAAAAAAAAATTGAATATAAAGCAGATGGACTATACCTTTCAGCACCAAGATCCTTCATGTCGAATTTGGAGAATAGTTGGGTCTTCAAATCTTAGATAATTTCTTTTTCATTTCCAATGAACAACATATCATCCACATAAAAGACCAAATAAATAACACGGTCACCAATTAATTTAAAATAAACACAGTGATCCTCCTTGCTTCTGGTGAAGCCAAGTCCCCATATATAGGTATCAAATTTCTGATACCACATCCTTGGTGATTGTTTTAACCCATAGAGAGACTTATTTAACCTGCATACCAGTTCATTATTCCCCTTCACTATAAATCCTTCACGTTTTTTCATGTAGATCTCCTCTTCCAGGTCTCTGTGAAGAAATTTTGTCTTCACATTCATCTGTTATACCTCAAAATAAAATGCAGCAGAAACAAATAAAAGTAATCTAATAGAGGTAACTTTGGAAATAGGGTAAAAAATATCACCAAAATCAATTCCCGACACCTGGGAATAACCTTTTGCTACCAACCTAGCTCTGTATTTCTCCACCTTGACTTATACATCCATCTTCTTCTTAAACACCCATTTGCTCCCGATGGGCTTCCTTCCAGCCGGAAACTCCAACAAATCCCATGCCTCATTTTTATGCAAGGATGCCATTTCATTAACCATGGCCTCCTTACAGAGTTTTCCATCCTCTGAATCTATGGCCTCCCTGATGGTTCTGGGATCATCGTCAGTTATAGTTAACGAAAAATTTGAACAGAAAGAATATGGACTATACCTTTCTAGTCGTCTTCTTTCCGGAACTGATATTTTCACAGATGGAGTTTGTGGCTCTTCCTCTTCAGAGTCTTATTCTGTTGTAGAGTCTGATTCATCCTTCTTTAGCTCAAACTCTATATTTTCAGGTTCCTTTGGTAGTAATTCATGTTCAACAACATCTTTCACCTCTCTAAACAACACATCCCGGTTGTACACAACCTTTCTTGTTTCCGGGTTCCAACGCTTGTAACCCTTTAAACCATCCTTATACCCAATAAAGATGAAGCTTTGAGATTTATTATCCAACTTTCTCCTTTTCTCCTTTGGAACATGTACATATGCATCACATCCAAATACCCTCAGATGTGAAAGAGATGGTTTCTTACCAGTCCATACCTCATGTGGAGTCTTATCCTCCAACACTGATGAAGGTGATCTGTTAAACAAGTAACATGCAGTCTCCACTACCTCTACCCAGAATTATTGTCCTAACCCAATACCAGTGATCATGCTTCTTGACTTTTCCATCAACATTATGTTCATTCTTTCTGCAACTCTATTTTTCTGAGGTGTGTATGGAGTCGTCTTCTGTCGTGCTATACCACACTTCTTACAGAACTCTTCAAATTCCTTATTGCAGAACTCCCCACCATTATCCATCCTCAACACATTTATCTTCTTCTCTGTCTGGTTTTCCACCAGAACCTTAAATTCTTTAAATCTGTCAAAGACTTCAGATTTCTTCCTTAAGAAATATATCCATGTATTCCTTGAGAAGTCATCTATGAATGAAACATAGTACATAGACTTACCCAGTAATGGAACCGACACAGGTCCAAGCACATCACTATTCAAAAGCTCTAATATCTTGTTTTCCCTCTTAGCACCAGAAGGAAAACTCACTTGATTCTACTTCCCATATACACAATGTTCATAGAAATTGAAATCCAGAGAGCTATTAGAGATACCTTCTACCATACCATTTCCATGCATTATTCGAAGGCCATTCTCTCCAATATGTCCAAGACATTGATGCCATAACATGGTCTTTTCTCCAGAAACTGCTAGGCTTTCTGCTCCACTTTCAGGAACCACAAAACTGTTGCACCCATCAAGAATAGTGCTACCCTGAAGCTTGTACAAAGTTCCAATCCTAACTCCCCACATTAATACCAGTGCTCCCATAACCATCTTACATGCATCTTTCACGAACACTGTTTTCACACCTGCATCATCCATCTTGCTTATAGAAATCAGATTTCTTTCCAATGCATGAATGTGTAGAACACTAGGAAGTGTTCTAATCCTTCTACCTTGTAGCTTTAACATGAATTTTCCAATACCAATGATTCTGACCTTCCTATCATCACCTAAGAATACATCACGTCCATCATATTTCTCATACTCGCAGAACCACTCCCTATGAAGAGTGAAGTGAAAGGATGCACCCGAGTCAATCAACCATGACTCATGATCTACGTGTATTTGAAGAAAAATCCAAATACACATCCCCACCTTGATCTGATGTGGGTTTTTCCTATGTAGAAGGAGCATCATCAAATCCCTTTCCTTTCTTAGGAGCTTTATATCTACAGTCCTTTTTGTAGTGCCCTTCCTTTCTGAAGTTCCAGCACACCTTTACAAACTTTCCAGGAGATTTATATCTCCCTCTAGATTTAGATCTGCCACTCGAAACCTTATTCTTGTTTATGTTCTGTGACCTTCCTCGTAGAGATAAGGCATCTCCATTCTAACCCTCCATATTTATTTGTCTCATTTCCTACGATAGCAAGGCTGAGACAATGTCATCAAAATTCAAGGTAGTTGTATTGCTACCTATTGCAATAACCAGACTGTCCCATGAGTCTAGTAGAGAACACAACAAACTAATCCACTTATCTTCATCTAAGATTTTAATATCAACAGATGACAGTTGACTTACCATAGTATTGAAGGCGTTCAGATGCTCTATCACCGAGTCTCCATCCTTCATCTTCAGGTTATACATCTTTTTCTGCAGGAACAATTTATTCACCAGAGACTTAGATTGGTACAAATTCCCAATTTTGTCCCACAAATTATTTGTTATAGCCTCTCCAGATACATTCAAAAATACTGAATCTGAGACACACAACCGTATTTTTCTCTTTCCCTTTTGATCCAACTTCTTCCAGTCTTCATCTAACATTGTAGTTGGTTTAGTACCCAGAGCTACCGTGATCCACTGATCCTTATCCACCAGCAGATCCTCCATATTGAGCTTCCACAAATAAAAACTCTGAGCATTAAATTTCTTGATATCTATCTTCCTGCCGCTTGCCATCTTCTTTCACCGCAAGAATCAATCCCGCAAATCTCCTACTGAATAGGTTCTACCACAGGCCCGAGAAAAAAACCTTAGCAGGAAAGGCATCCCCTTGAAGCCGAAACAACTTTGATACCAGATGTAAGTTTTAACCTAGTACAGAAATTATCTGCAAAAAAACCTTAAAAAAAAAAATAAACAATTGTGAGAACATAAAACATAAAAAAAATATACACAGATATTTTCCCCTGGATCCAAAATCAGGATGAACAACTTGATTTTTCATTATATTCCTTTTAGTGTTACAACACATATATATACATGTCGAAGCATACATAAACCCCAATCCATTAACCCTGGATTAGAACATAATCATAGTTCCCTTGACCGGATCTACAAAATACTAGGGGCCGAAAACCATCATGCCCCAAAACCATGTGCAAATCCATGCAAAAAACCATGGGCAGGTCAGCCCACCGGAAAATAAGGACCAAAAAAAAATTTCTCGGGGCACTGCCCCAGACCCTGACAGTGGGGACTACCCCCCCCCGACCCCCCTACTTCACCCGGCACAATGTACTAGGGGGCTATCACCCCCTTTGTGACCCCCGTGCGCGTGACTAGTTGTGGAAAAAATATAACACATACCCAACATATGTGACTAAATTAAGTCACTCACTGAGCTTTGCATAAATCTTGTATTCCCTTAGTGATTTTAGTATTGTATCTTGGTGCTTCTCATGCTCTTATTTAGTCTTAGAGTACACCAATATGACATCAATAAAGAGAATAAGGAATATTCCCAAGTAAGGACGCAACAAAATATTCATTATGCACATGAAAGTGTTAAGGGAATTAGTAAGCCCAACATGTACCACTTCAAACTTATAGTTACCATATCTTGTCCAAAAAGACGTTTTATGTATGTATTATTCTTTAATGCACACTTGATGATATATAGACCTCAAATATATCTTGGACAATACCACTACTCTCATTTGATCAAACAAGTCCTTAATATGTGGCAACGAATACATGGTCTTGATTGTCACTTTGTTTAACTATTGGTAACCAATGCAAAATAGAATTGGTCAATCCCTTTTATCCCTAAATAATATGGCAGCTCCTAGTGGTGACACACTTGATTGTACGTAAACTTTATAAGTATCTCTTGTAGTTGTATCTTTAATTCAACCATATTACACACACTCATTTTGTACAGTTCCTTCGACGTTGATGTTTCTCGAGGCACTATTTCAATGGAGAAATAAACTTCTCTATGAGGAGGTAGCCCCAACATATAAACTAGAAAGACATCTCTAAATTTATACAACATGGGATAATTCTCAAATAATTCAATTTCCTCTTTCGCAACACTATCATTCGCTTTCCAATCACTTAAATTTTGTAGAATAAATAATTTGCACCCTTTCTGGAAACTATGCTTGGATTGCATCTCTATTATTAGTCTCACAAAAGTTTTATTTTTCTTAACCTACAAAGTTTTTCTTTCTCCAACATCATTCAAGAACTCAATTTCCTTTCATAGAAGTCAACCTTAGTTTTATGCATGTACAACTAGTCCATGCCTAATAATTTTTTTTAAATGTGTTGTTGTTGGCATGTCACTGAGCTCAAATTCCCACGATTTCACCCAATAAGTAATTTTTCTCTTTGTTATCATTTCCAACTAAAGTAAGCATGGTTCTACGTGCAATTATTTAGAAAGAATTTAAATTTTCCATGAGCTGCAGAAAAAATAATTCTAATTAGAACTAAGATCAATTAAAATAGAAATAACATGATTACGCAACTTACCTTCCATCTCAGTGATGGATGTTTGGTTATTTTCCTAGATATTTTCCACAACTACATAAATTCTGGGAAAAATCTATGCCACCTCCCCCACATGCTAAGTTTCATAAGTACTATAAATTTTTGGACCTACATTTTTCTGGTGTGGGAAGTCCCTCTTTTGGTGATTTTCTCCAGAAGTCCAACATTTTAGTAGCTATTTACATCAAGATCTGCGATGCTCTCCTTCCTGTTGATGCGCACTACCTTTTGTAGCTAGACTAAATTTTTGTTGAGATCAATTTGTACTAGCTGAATGCATTCATTCCTTCCTGACCATAGTTTTCTTGGGCCATTTATTCTTGTCCTTACTATTTTTCCTTGCTTTACAATACCTTTTAATTTATGTTTTATGATTTTCTTAGTCATACTATTTCTTTAGTTTCTTTATGGCATTATCCAGATTTTTTGGTTTGCAAAAATCAATATAGATTTTAAATGAAATGGGTATCCAACTAATAAATATTTCAACCTTCACCTTATCCTCCTTGAGATATGGCACATATCTCAAAAATTCCATAAATCTGGTAATGTACTCTTCATATGACAACTGTCCCATTTTCAACCCATTAAACCTGTTTTCATTGATATCATAATATATTTTTCATAAATATTTTTCTTTGAATAAGCCCTCAAATTCACTTCATGTCAATATATCTTCATTTATTCCTTTTACATTCTTTAAATCCTCCGACCATACGTCTGCTTTTCCTTTCAAACTATAGGTGGCCAATTTTTCTTTCTTATTCTCACAATAACCGTAAATTTTTAAAAAATTCTTCATGTTAAGAAACCATGCTTCTAAATCTTTAAATTTATTCATTTCCCCATCAAATATAGGATGTTTTTCCTTCTTAAATTATTCAGGTATATTTTCCTTTCACCACTTTCGTTGATTATGGTAATGATGAGAATGGTGATGATATATCCTAGTAACATAACTAGAATGTCTACCAGAGTGATTCCCATGGGTGTTGGTTTTTATTTCTAGGGTCTTGAATGGTGAATATCCTCTCATAGTTTTCCCAGTTTCACCTTTGTGTCTCTTCTTGGATCTCTCACCATTCATCACATTTTTTTCTTCTAACCCCAAAGACTTATGCCTATCTTTATGACTAGTTTCTAGCTCATGTTTCCTTCATGTCTGCAATTCTGAGGGGCTTTGTAGTATGACTGCATTCAACTAAACTTTCCTTTCTTGAGTCTTTGTCAACCTTTTATTATATTATTTTCAACTTTTGATATCAACCTTTAGATTTGTAATGGTATCCATCCATTAAGGATATTTTTCCCCTCCCCCTTGGCCAACTAATCATTTTTTTCATTCATGCTTACTTATTCATACTCATGTAGTGAATGATTAGAGTTGAATTTTACCATTCTTCTTCTCATTTCTTTTTATTTCCTTATCTTTTTCCTTCTTATGATTCACAATCATTCACATGAAATTTTTATATATATGATAAAATAAATAAATGATAATAATTCATGCCATAAAATTGCTTTTATAGAGATGTCATAATAAGGCTAGTTGCAACAAACAACCATGTTAGCACGAATATACATGCATACATCTCCAAAAACATAATTTTTTCAACACAAATTGTTAGTACCTCAATAATAGTAAAACTTATCAATCATGCATCCATTTAATCATTTACAAAATTAGTAAAACATGTTCCTTTTTGCTCATGGGAGAGGCAATTCAATCCAGGTGACAAACTTGGATGCTCTGATACAACTTGTAAACACACCCATCCTAACCAAAAAACCAACTAGAGTTATACAGAGGCAGTTAATTTGTTGACCTAGCACCCAAGGTATAGTTATAGGAATGGGAGTTAAAAATTTCAACTTTTTTTTACTTTTCTAGAATTTTAAATAAATGACATCACTTTGTTCATCTCGTCGGGACAATTATAGTGATATAAAATTAACCTAAATTCAAATTATGGATCAAAAGTTATTCCCTTTAAAATATTGAAAAGTTTCACCCTACCACATCATCATGACCTTGATGTGGCAGCCTCATAGAGGCCCACATGGTGGTGATGAGGTGAATGGGCCAATGTGGTATCTAGCATATGACCCATGTTGCATTTAGAAATCCGAATGAGGGTCAGGGTCAACCTTGCCACCATGGCATGTAAATTAAATTTAGAAATCAAGCCCAACCGCAAACCTCTGACCTAGGTCAAGGTCAGTTCGACTCCACTTAACATTGTAACACAATGGGTAAGGGTCGGCTCGACCCCCAACCTAGCCAAAATCCTGACCTACTCCAACCTCTAACCTACAGGTCAAAAAGGGTTGGGTCAGTGTATGGTACATTAGGGTAACACTCATCATACGTTGGGCCTTTTAATCCGAGCTCCAAAACTATGATATCACTAAGATACTAACCAAATTTGTAATTCTTTTTTTCAATTTCCAGCACTCTAACAGTGCTGGAACTTTTCCAACTTCTCGAGCACTACTTATAGTATTCAATAGCTAAGTAATTAATAAGGAATTAAACTCTAACTTAGAAAACAATCAATATTATGAAAAATAAAAATCTAACATCATTTTCAAGTGAATTTCTTCATAAAATACAGAGTTGTAGCAACTCATTAACAAAGAAAAAACTTTGATTATTTCTCTCAATATCCCCGTTAACAGAAAAAATAAGTGAACCATACTCATTAGCTCATTCATAATTAATTAAATGAAAAAAAAAAGAATAGAAGGCGTAGCATCAAACTCCATCCCTTCAGTCATGAATGAACCAATTATCATGCAAAAATGCTTCCAAATATTATACAACAATTTGAACATGAAATCAAATACTAGGATACAAATCATTTCATAATAGTTATAAACAGTACTGTTAGTATGAATCTTTTGTCGAAGTGTACAAAAAAAGACCACTTTAGCTACGCATAACTTATAGCCCTAACATCAAATATGGCTGCCAATATCTTCAGATCTGAAGTTAGTTGATCAAGACAAGTGCTGCAAAAAACCAGATCTATGCATAAAGAGACATTAAGCAGTAAAAATAAGGTTTTTCTCCATACATCCAATAGACAAGACAAGAACAATGTTTTTTGAAAGAATTTTTTTATTAAGGGCACGTGGGAGGAAGACAAGAAGGTGTTTCGAATTATCCTCAATGGGATGGGTTCTTGGAAGTCCTCAGCACTTCAGATCTAGCATTTCTCTCTCTTGTTGGTGTAGAAAACCCAGACAAAGATAGAACTCAAAGGGAGCTCACACAGCAAATAATGGAAACTATGACAATGATAATGGCTCAAAGTCAGACCAAGAGTTTAGATCCAGAGTGATCTAATAGGCAACAAAAGGTGAAGAATGGTAGGAGAAACCCTCCTATTTATAATAAAATATTGGGTCATTCTAGATCTTGGTGCATGATTAAAATAACATTAACCAAATCTAGATCCACCTTTTATGGAATATTTTATTATATTTGTTGGAGGGAAAAAGTATTTGACTTGAGTCAAATCCCTTTATTTGTGAATAATAAATAAATAAATGATTTATTTATCATTTTAAGGAAGTGGTTGAAAGATAATCAAATAAATAATGATTTATTTAATTATTTATGGGTGATTTAGTCATATTTAATAAGGAATATTATTTAAATAAGATTTAAATAATTATTCGTAGAAAATAATAAGATAAATAAATATTTATCTAATTAATTTCTTTGTTTTGGGTTAAACATGACCAGGAATAATAATTAAATTATTGTTTAATTAATTATTCATTGAGGAAAATCAAACAAATATAGGTTTGTTTAATATTTCCTTTTGGGGTTTCCTGTTTAGACCATAAACAACCTAATAAATGTGTTATATTAAGTTATTTTACATAGTGAAAGAAATTTTACTTAGGGTAAAATTGGTCTTACATGGTATACTTGGGTCCATCTAATGATAGTGGGTTAGATGACCAAAAAATGGTGTAAAAGATTTCCCCCCAGCGTGCAAGTGTTAGGAGAAAATTGTATGACCGAAGTACATTGTAAGAACTCAATCACCAGACATCAAAAGGGATTTCAGAGAGAGAAATGTGAGGTAGACTAATGTGTTGAAGGACTAGACCCTGAGGAGACGAGACTTACAGGTGCAACAAGTCTCTTTTTATGAGAGGGTACCTATGCTAAAGGCGGCGGGGGAGGCATACCTATGCCCGCCGAGACAAAGTACAAAAGAATAGTGTGTCCAGTAAACAAGGGACTGAACCATAAAGTACAGTCGGCATAAATATGAGCCAGGTAAAAATACAATGAGGGATCCCATATACATGTTGTGCCTTGGATAACAGCAAGGACTTATACAATAATATCTGAGTACATGAGATACAAATACAACCCAAATGCCCCCTATAAGTGGGGAAAGGCTCACAAAATCTGACTGATACATGAAAATCAAAGGAGCGCTGCAAGCGGCTAAGGCCGACATCATCAAATATATGGAGCGGCATCGAAGGCTGCAATGAAGAGGTCATCCGGGCAGGTGGGGGGCTACCTACAGGGCTTCCCCCTCATGAGGGCTGAGACATCTCACACACACCCGGGAATCACCAAAAGCGACTGCTACATCACTAAACCATCAAGCATACGGATCTCGATCATTCTGAAAAGAGATGGAGTGGAGAAACAATCAAGTCAAAGGGAAATGAGAGATCCCTTTGCCTAATCTGAGGTACCGAACAAGAGTGGAAGATGGAACCAAGGTTCACCGCCCTCTAGACCTATCTTCTGGAATGATGGAGCTGATGTCGACAGAAGGAGGTCTGCCATAGGTGAGGCAATGAGAGATCCTCAACTAAGGCATGAGAGAAAATAGTAGAGCGACTGACAGACTAATACCAATGATGATGATGGAATGGAGGGGACTGTGTAGCGAATGGACGAATTCCCTTGTTAGAGCATAAAGGGCATGAATGATGTGGCAGCGACTGACACAATATCATGAGGGATAGGGGACAGTGGGGCTGAAGGCCATAATGTGCGACACGAGAGAGGGACCAAGCAATGAAGGATGGAGGATGATGGCGAGATACAAAGGGACTTGGGATAGACTCCATGAATGTGATGATGACTCAACGTGGATGCTCTAAACAAGGGCGACTCGATGGTGCTGCCACACAGTAAAGGTCCAATGGGGGACCATAAAAACATGAGTACAAGATGGTAACTCACGACAAACATCAACACGAGCATGGATAAGTATGGAGGCCAAATGGTGCCCCTAGGATGAGGGTTGCAAGTGAAGAAATTCGATTTTGAGGAGGGTTATGGTTGAGGGGCATAGGTGCCCCCAAGCATGTTGTGGTCATGCCAAAATGTATTTAGAAAAATGGGAATCTAAACACATGTTAATGATGTGGTGTGCCATTTTTTTTCGTTATGGTTATGTAGTCTGAGAAAGGAAATGGAGGATTACCAATCTCTTTTAGTACTGCATATATGAAGCAAATGGACTTTAAGTTTCCGGTTTGGCATACCTGGTGTCAGTATCCCGAAGAGAGGATTTGGAGATAATGAACTGATGCTCTCCTAGAAAACCTGTAGGTTGGTCAACAACAATGTCGAAGAGACTGGGTTGTTGATGTAAGATGAGGGAACGATAAGGGGTATTGTCCCTAGAGTGATCTAAAGTGATATGGGACTCTAGAGGTTCTTCTAAATGTGGAATAATAATGGTACTAGAGTTGACACGACGAGATACACTAGGAGAGTTGTGGAGAATTTCTTCTCTAGGTCTCTCAAATATGGGTGCCCCCTTACCCAAACATTGGGTATCAATGTAATGGCCAGAAGGTGTATGTGGTTCAAACGCATGGGTTCGATGTAAGGGGGAATAGATAAAGTCAGGGGAGGTGATTCCTTCCATAATGTCGTCATCATGATAGAAGATGGGGTGACTGGTGGAAGAAAGACCACCTGACGCGGCGAAGCTACCTAACTCATCATCATGAGAAGAGGGATTCACATGCGCATCGTCACAAGAGGTGACAGAAGAGTAAGCAGATAAAGGATCTACCGATGTTGAGCCCAGGGTGATCGCTGAAGAAAGGTCAAGCGAAACAACAGGGGAGGATTCAGAGGGAATGTTCCCTGAGGGTCTCATGGATGATGATAGGTAGAAAATTTTGCACGAAGGCTCCGTCATCTCGACATCAAGAGGGGGAATGTCAATGGGAGCAGTCATGTCTGGTAGTTCTGCCAAAGAAAAATGCACAAATAGGGGAGAGGTGGACTCATTGTGCTTGGCCTCGAATGGGCAGACTGCGGCTAGAGAGGTGCGGAAGTCCTCGAGGTGGGGACAAAGGTGGGTGTAATGGCCATGGAGATCACAAAAATCATAGGAGTGGTTGGTGTGAATATTCTTGGGGTTCTTGGTTGCGGTCGCGAAAGGAATAGAGGCTTCCGGGACCGTGGACTCAGGGAACGCGACATTAACCATGGGATTGAGATGAAGCAATTCAGGCCAGGTATGGGTGGCGTGACCGACAACATCACACAAAGCACACTGGATGGCATGCTTTGGAGGCTGAGGAGGGGCAGGGTTTGTTGGGGTAGCCTTGTCCTTTGACGCCCCCTTGCGAGCTTTGCCCTTCTTACCCAAAGCAGTCGCAACAGGAGGTGGTTCTTGTTGAGGTGACTGAGGCACTGTTGCAATGGGAGAAGTCATGGGGACCGGTTGAATCGTGGTCAAAGCAATATAAGGTTTGGGTTGACCAGGCAGGGTTGTGGCTGGAGGATCATGGTACCAGACAGGAATCCCAAGGGTCAGGTTAGGAAGAGAGAGGGTGGCCATGACATGTACCATGTACACTCCTGGTGGGGGAGCTAGGAACGGTATCTGACCAGAGGCGTAATGGCTAGGTGGGACGGCTCCTAAATGGCTAAGGCTTGGAGGAACTATTCCAAGAGGGTAAAGAGGCTCATGAATACCAGCTGCAGGTGAAGGGATAGGAGCAAGTTGCGGAGAGCACGGTTGCTGACTAGCCAAAGCAGGTTGCTTGAGAGCAGCCTGAGACGATTGCATCATGCAAACATTCGATGAGCTGGGGTCGGAGATAGGAGGAGGAGGAAGACCAGGGAAGGTTCCAAGCAAAGAGGAGTCTTTGTAGACGCCAGGAAAGACACTGGTCAAAGACTCGACAGTTTTTTGATTGGCTACAGAAGAGATGGTCGACTCAGGGGAGGCTTGAGATTTCGGCTCATGATACGTCAACTGGTCAATGGTGACTATCTTTCCATTATGAGGGAAAAACATCTAGTGGTGGACCGCGGATGGGAAAGAAGACATAGCATAAGTGTAGATGCGCCCCAAAATAATGTTATAATCAAGAGGGGCGTCGATGACTTCAACGTCAATGTAAACAGTCTTGTCCGCAAGAGTGATAGGACAATTACGGAATAAGCCAATGGGATGGGAGGCATGGCCATCCCACGCACGAAGGGTGATTTTGGAAGGGGCCAATTCAAGAGATCCGAGTTATTTCCAAACCGAAGCGGACATGACACAGGTGGATTCCCCCTCATCAATGATACACCGAGAAACGTTAGCGTTCCAGATTTTGACTGGGATTTGGAAGGCTACGGAAGCAGGAAGAGGAGGATGCTCTGATTGATGGGCATCGAAAAAAATCAATTGGTCATCAGCAGGATCTACAACGCCCATGGTAGATATTAGAGCCTTATTTTGGGAAGGGCATGACTGGAGGAGTTCCAATGTAGAAATGGCAGCAGGAGACTGCACCAAATCATATACTATGCTATACGAATGAGCAGCTCGACCAGAAGCAGCATTTCGACGTAATGGTCCCTTAAGAATCTGGGTATGAACCTCAAATTTGGGCTGAGGGATATGCAAGGGACCATTGGATGTCAAAAGAGGCTCTGTAGAACCTGAAGAAAGTGACTCGAGGACAAACGGAGCGGGAGGCTTGGGGTATTGAGGGGCCCGAGTTTGAAGGTTAAGGTCGACGGTTGGAGGTGGAGCAGAGTTCATCATGAGGATCTGGTAATTGGAGGAACCATAAGGGGAAGGTTGAGTGGCCACCTGTCTGTCAGGTGGTTGGGTAGCCACGAATCCTTGCTGTGCATCCACCTGCTCTTGAGGGGGTGGTGACTGTTGTTGCAGGGGTTGAGAAGGCCAGGGAGGCGGAGGTGCTGATGCTGGAGGAGCTGGAACACTAAATTGTTGATACGAATAATAAGGGGGTTGGGTAACAGTATGGTGACCAGGAGGTTGGGCCAAAAGAGGAGGCATGTTGTGTCTTGGATACGTGCTACCAGGAGGGGAACAAGTGCAGGAGGTGTTGCCCCCTCCCCGAGGAAAACCATAACCCATGGGAGGTTGGGCATATGGATGAGAGAGAGCTCCAACGATACCGTCGACAGCATGAGGTTCCCCCAGTGCATTGACACCACCAGGTCTAGGGAGATAAGGTAGAACGGTATAAACATAACCTGTCTGGGCGTAGATCAAGTCATATTTTAATGCGAGTTGGAGGGCGGCTTCTTTGGTTTGGGGAAAATGCGATGCAACATCTTTCCCGATAGGAGGCAAGAGAGATCTAAGGAACCAGTCCTTGTAGACACGGTCTTCGAAAGTAGGGGATTGACATAGGCTCCTTCGTCTCCACCATTCCTGGACATGATTGGATAGGCAGGTCGCAGATGATTGACAGAAAGAAGTCAAAATTTCGATACCATTGTCATAACGAAGGGGAAGTTGGAACTAAGATAAAAAAGCCCGGGCAAGAGTCGCAAAGGTGGTATGAGAAGAAGGGGCCTGATCAACATACCACTTAGAAGTCGCTCCTGTAAGCGTTCGTTGGAACAACCGAAGATGGACAGATTCATTGGTAATGGAGGTAGATGAACACCACATGTGGAAAGATCAAACATGATTTGAAGGATCTTCTCCAGTAAGGCCTTCAAACTTTGGGATATCGGAAGGTAGCTTTGTCGGCATGGCAGGACAACTAGCATCATGGTGTATAGGGTCATTTTTCAACCAGTCCAAATCAGGGAGGCTGAGGCCTACCATGAAGGGGAGCAAGGGCATAGCCGAGGTAGTTCCTGTGGCGGTTCCGCTAGTAGTAGTCCCGACATTAGGGCCGGGATTACCGCTAGTGTTAGGCCCTGGACTAGACATAGTGAAGGTGACAAGGGGAGAACTAGAAATAAAAGGAGAGCCCAATGAATTAGAAGAGGATTCGGAGTGTGGACTCGGAGGAGGACTAACTCGATGATGGCGGGAACGAGTAGGGCGACCGACTGGAAACTGAGGGTGAAGGCCAAGAAGTCTCCGGGATGTGCGCCTTGGGGGCACAATGGTGACAACAAAAACACGATAGAAGGGGAAGAAGAACAACCAAAAAAGGTAGGGAGGTGCAGAATCAAGTGATTACAATGTCGAAACAAGGGTAGAAAGGTGCAGTGTCAATTTATTTTACAATGTTTTAAAGTCTTTGCCTGGCGGTGTTAACCAGGCTCTTCTTCGCTTAGGGTGAGTGTGTGGCATGCGTTAATTTTAATTTTTAAACCCTGACGTTTTGAGAGAAAAAGAAAAAGTGTGATGTGTAACTGAAAATAAATCTGTAGAGAATAGTATATAATGCTGAAATAACAGAAAATTAACAGCTAGAAATGCATCGATCTAACCCAAAAAGGTGGGTCTCTCAAAACTAGTCTAAAAGAGGGAAAAAATCTAGTCAAAACACACTAAAAAGAGGCCAATAGATCTATGGTCGAAAGGGATAGGGATCTAAAGGAGAGATCTGCTGAAATGAGGTGCAGAACATAGCTAAGAGGCAGAGGCAAGGTGGCTGGAAAAGGGAGGAAATCAGAAAAAAGCAGAAAGGACAAGGAGGAGGCCCTAAAGGTAGATCCAAACAAAACTGCAAGAGGTGATTTGAAAGGGAGAAGAGCCGATTAAAAGGTATCTGAAAAGGAGGTATCAGATCTGAAAACGGGGGGGCTGAAACTCTGAAAAAACAGACACCTGAAATAGTTAAAACTCTTCCACCAAAAGTGGAGGGTACTAAGCACTCATTTGTACCAGTACAACCCATAACCATCATGGTTAAATAACCCCTGAATGTAGGATATTAGGATAATACCATGCATCTTATGAATTCATGCTTTAACATCATATATCCTAAAATTTTCTACATAGTAAACATGTATAGTAATATAAATTACCAAAAAAAATTCACTGCAACAACAAGGATTTTCATGCTAGTTATTGTATTAATATAGTCATTACCCACATTTTATTCCAATTCATTTTACATAGTGAAAACAACCCATTGGTCAATTGCATATATTATGTATATAATGAAATCATAATCAATGCCATCAACAAGCATCATTTCATACCAACAACGAAAATAGACATACATACATAGATACATACATACATACATACATATACATATACATATACATATACATATACATATACATATACATATACATATACATATATATATATCTTCTTGATTGCATGAGAACATGAAAGATACGTATCTCAAAACTAATGCACAACTAAGTCTGGGACTATGACTCTCCATCCAACCATAGAAAAATACAACCAAGTTTCACTTGTAGTTGCCGCCCCCGAGTCAGATTCCAAAGGTTAAGAGATATTTTTGTTCAAGTATTAAGCACATCCATTAGCTGAAATAAGGACTCCAAATATTCATCCATATCCACCCACTAACTGAATTAAAATAAATAAATAAATGTACAAGGATTCTAGAGATGAGCTGTCTCCAGCCTTCAAAACTCAACACTATGGTTACACCCAATGTCGTGCTTCTAGAAATCATAGTAAAATCATCATACACCAAAGAAACATCAAAAAATCCTCCACGAATATTCCATGATGAATTCCTCCACCCCTATCCTTGGGGATTTCCTAGGAAACACCAATTCCATCCTCTAGGTGAACAGGAACATGAGATACATCCAATTCCTCACCTGCTGGTTTATTCTTGCTCCTTTTCCAACTAAAAAAATCGTTCCTTTATGTTTTTCAATCCTCCCTTGGTATTCAAATTTTCATTTTTGTGTTTTTGTCCGTGCTCTCTTCTTTTCTAGCTCATTCTCTCCTTCTCTCCTCTACATTTTCTTCCCCATATTTCTCTTAATCTTCACCAACAATTCAATTTTCCTCCTATATATTGCATTGGCCTGTGACTTTTCAAATTCCCTACTAATTTTCCTCATTTTCAACAATTTTAATTTTTTTCTCTTCCCTTTTCTTGTTGCCTACTAGCAAGTTTTCAACTAATGTGAAATGTGCCACTTGTCTAGTTGTTTCCAATGCTATTTGAATTGAATATTTGTTTAAATAATGAAGTTCCTAATATTTGTTTCCAGTTGGCACCTTTCCATTACTTGTTTTGAATTTTATGTACATTAATATTATTCTTAGCAAGTAATGAACATTACAAGTAATCTCCCTAATAAATAATCACCCCATCCCTCTAGAATTTGTGCTCCATTACTCAACCCATTTTCCTTTTATGAAAATGTTTACATTGCATACATAAATATAACTAATTTGGGGTTGTTACAGAATGTGTTCAGTTTGGTCGAAAGTTTTCAAATTTGTTACCTTGGTTGTGTGAGGACCGATAAGGGTACTTATAAATCCCATGATGGCAGTGAAACTCTTTGAGCTGCAACAGTATAGAGTGTCCCTAACTGGTTGAGATAGTTGCTAATGATGAATGTGAGGGTACTGCTTGGAGGCTACCAGTTTTTCTACCTTGGACCTATTAATTTTGGTATGAGACACATACATGGCATGAGAAGCTGGTATCAAGTGGAGTCATGGCCCCATCTCAAGGGTTATCGATTTATAAAATAATTAGAGAAACACAATCTATGACTAGGAGGAATGTACAAGGTCAACAGTCAGCAAAAAAATTTAATAGATAAGTGCTAGAAATCTATTATGTTTATGTCTCATGGAATTTATTGGAATATATTTAACCATGATCTTATTGTATTTTTTTAATTTAATGAGTTTTTGGTCATTTCTAGGTAATGTTAAAAATTAGTTTAAGTGGCATCACCCAATAAATATTTGGGGACGTTACATCATGTGTTTCCTCTAAAACCATTTTAACATGAGGGTGAAGGACTAATTCATACTAGGATCGATTGATTTCTCTACCCTCCTTCATTTGGATTTGGTGTGTGTCAATGGATATTTCACCTTGTTAGGTGGTTGTAATTGGTAACCATAATGGCTATAGTATTACAGAATTTACATAGGCGATGGCAAGTGGTACATATGTATTATATCTAGGGCACACATTTCTTAGCACTCACTCATACTTCCTAGAGGGTTCCTAGTAATAATCAAGAGTGCTTACACTAGGTTTGGAGATGTTAAGTAGGATACCTAAATAAATTCCCTAGCCCTATCTTCAAGGCTAAATTGGGCACTAATAAACTAAAATTTATCCAAGGTAGGATCCCTATGATATATTTTTTATGTGATTTCTCCATATATTTGATAGCTTTATGTTGTTTGATTGAGTCTAGTTGGCCTTAGGTTTCATTTATTTAATAATATTTGTGTGAATCCTTTGCAACCATTGTGGTTTGGATTAGTCGACATTGTTCCCATCACTTTGAGGGCCTTTCTCCTAATGAGGAGGGCCCACTTCCCCATATATGTAGGCGTAATCCCCCAACTACCATATACTTACCTAATTTAGCGGCCACTTTGGGTTATTCTCAGGGGGGTGAATATAGAGTATGTGACATGGTAAATGATGAAATTCCCCCACCTTATATTTATGTTTACCTTATCGCTCAAATTTTGTCACTGATATTCCTAGGTGGGGGTGTGGACTTGACAAGATGTTTCCACTCAAAAATACTGTTGAAAACTAGGATAATGATTAGAGAGGTGTGAATTGGTATTATATAATTTATAAATATTTATTTAGCCAATGAAACAAATTCAATTTGAAAACTAATGCATCAACATCATAGATCTGGAACATATGATAATTACATGGAAATCCATAGGAGAAAACCATAAAACTTTTTTTGATTATAATATAAAAGAAAGCACCATATTCTATTTATATTAGATTTTTTAGGCACCAACCCCATTTTCTCTGAAAGTAATAAGTTGTTGTAAGAACAAACTACCACTAGTTTGTAGGAACCAACCAACCAAAGGTACTGACCCCTTCATATTTATGGGCACTGGCTTGAAGGAGACCCCAGTCCCCTAATCAAATTCAATTTTCAACCAATATGATCAACCTCTATAGAACTGTAATTTCAAACATGGCACTTAAATTTGTACCATGTGGCAAACAATATTTCCACCATTCCCTCACCGTGTCACTCACTATTTTTCTTGATTTGAATAGACATACTTTTAGAACTGCACTAATATCCTACTCCTAGATTTGGATTTATAGTTATAGTATGTGTATTAAGATGGGTATTGATCCATATATTTCACCCATGGCATGCTCAATTGAATCGAACATTTGCTAAGTAATTTCAACATTAATTTGCGTCAGACAACTATTCTATATCGCATGTCACTTGTATTCCTATTTATAGATGTAGATCTCACATATACGTCCAATACAAACTTATTTTAATTTCAACCTTTTAACTATTTTTGCACCAAAAAACACCAAAATTTCAATATAAAAAATTGAATTTCAACCCCCTTAATTTATATGACCGAGGGCCAAAATCAATGGCTTAAGGTCAAAGGCACTTAGCTCAATGACTTGTGCAATCTGATTAAATCACATTATCATCATTTCTTGCTAATGATGAGAAAATTTTTCATTTTTTGTTTTACTACTCGCCACTTGATTTAAAAGTTCAATGCATGTTACTACACAAACTAGCCAAGTAGTCTTATATGAAAAAAAAACACTTTCCTATACACAACCAAATGATGGGATTTTTTTTTTTTTTTTGCTTCACTATTTTATTCTCATCAACCAAGTTCAATGATTGTTACAACACCTGTTAGTATGAATCTTAATTGCAAGTGTATGAAAAAATACCACTTTAGCTGTGCATAACAAACATCCCTAAAAACAAATATGGCTTCCAATATCTTCAGATCTCAATTATCTGATCAAGATAAATGATACAAAAATATATATATCTATGGATCAAAATACATTAAGTAGTAAATAAAAATGATATTTACTCCATGCATTTAATAGAAAAGACAAGAATATGTTGAATGAATTCTACATTAAGGGCGCCTGGGAGGAAAACATAGAAGGATGTTACCAGTTCTCCTCAATGGGATGGGTTCTTGTAAGTCCTTAGCAGTTCAGATCTAAAATTCGTCTCTCTTGATGGTGTATAAAACCCAGAAAAAAATGGAACTCAGAGGGAGCTCACAAGCAAAAAGATAGAAAAATATGACAATGATGGTGGATCAAAGTCAGACGAAAAGTATAGATCTAGAGTGATCTTTAGGTAACAAAAGGTGATTAATGAATGAAAAAAACTTTCTATTTATAACAAAATATTGAGTTAGTCTAGATATTGGTGCATAACTAAAATATTATTAACGAAGACAAGATCCAACTTTTATGGAATATTTTATTACTTTTGTTGGAGGGAAAAGGAATTTGACTTGGGTCAAATCCTTTATTTGTAAATAATAAATAAATAAATGATTTATTTATCATTTTAAGGATGTGTTTGAGTAATAATGAAATAAATAATGATTTATTTAACTATTTATGTGTGATTTAGTCAAATTTAACAAGGAATATTATTTAAATAAGGTTTAAATTATTATTCCTAGAAAATAATAAGATAAATAATAATTTATCCAATTAATTTTCCTGTTTTCGATTAAATATCACCAGGAATAATAATTTAACTATTGTTTAGCTAATTATTCCTTGAGGAAAATCAAACAAATGTAGATTCATTTAATATTTCCTCATGGGGTTTCCTGTTTAGACCATAAACAACTTAATAAAGGTGTTTTACTAAGTTATTTTTCATAGTGAAAGCAATTTCACTTAGGGTAAAATTGGTCTTACATGGTGTACTTAGGCCCCTCTAATAGTAACAGGTTAGATGACTAAAAAATGGTGTAACAGATTGCCCCCTAGCGTGCAGGCGTTAGGAGCTAATCGTATGACCGAATTACGTTGTAAAAGGTCAATCACTAGACACCGAAGGGGAAGTCAAAGAGAGAGAAATATAAGGTAGACCGAAGCACTAAAGGACTAGAACCTGAGGAGACGAGACTTACAAGTGCGATAAGTATCCTTTGTGAGTGAGTACCTGTGCTATAGGTGGTGAGGGAGGCATACCTATGCCTACTGAGACAATGTACAAAGAATAGTGCGTCCAGTAAATAAGGGACTGAACAATATAGTACATGTTGGCATAAACATGAGCCAGGTAAAAACATGATAATTAATTCCACATACATACTATGCTTGGGATAATAGCCAGGACTTATACATTAATATCTAAGTACATGAGATACAAATACAACCTAAATTCCCTTGTAAACAGGAAAGGGCTCTGAAAATCTGACTAATACATGCAAAAAAAAAGGCGCTGCAAGTGGTTGAGGCCGACATCATCAAATATATAGAGCTGCATCAAAGGCTGTAATGAAGAGGCCATCCAGGCATGTTTGGGGCTACCTGTAGGGCCACTCCCTCATGAGGGCTGAAAACATCTCACACACACCCAGGAATCATCGGTATTAGCTGCTGCATCACTGAACCATCAAGTATACAGATCTCGATCATGATGAAAGGAGCTGGAGCTCAGAGACAATCAAGTCAAAGGGAAATAAGGATTACCTTTTCCTGATATGAGACACTGAACAAGAGTGGAATCTGAAACCAAGGTACACCACCCTCTAGACCTGTCTTCTGGAATGAAGTCGACAGAAGGAGGTCTGCCATAATCGAGGCAATAAAGGATCCTCAACTAAGGCACGAGAGAAAATAGTAGAGCAACTAACAAACTGACACTAGGGATGATGATGAAATGTGGGGTACTGAGTAGCATACAAAAAAATTTCCTTGTTAGAGCATAAAGGGCATGGATGACCTGGTAGCGACTGACACAATATCATGACAGATAGGGGACAGTAGGACTGAAGGCCATAATGCGCAACACAAGAGATGAACCAAAAAATGAAGGATGGAGGACTATAGCAGGATACAAAGGGACTCAAGATAGACTCCATGAATGCAATGATGACTCAACTCGGATGCTCTAAACAAGGGTGACTCGATGATGCTTCAACACAGAAAAGGTCTAGTGGGGACCATAAATACATGAGTACAAGATGGTTACTCATGATGAAAATCGACATGAGCCTGGAAAATTATGGAAGTAAAGTGGTGCCACAAGTACAAGTGTTGCAAGTGATGAAATTCGATTTTGAGGAGAGGTGAAGTCACCCTTCCTAGAAAAAATGTGTCCCGGTGAAGGATCAAATCATGAAAAACTAACAGATACCCATTTGAGGTTGAGGTGAGAGCTTTCCTACGGTACAAATGGTTTTTCAAACTGAGTTACTATTTGGCCATAGCAGGCAAAAGAAAAAACTGGGCTTTCTCTTTTAATAAGGTGTTTTCCATCCAAATTCACTCATTTGAAGTGTAGCTATGGTGAATGTAGAGAGGAGAGAAGCCCCTAAATCTTGTGGTGATTGTAGTAGACAAACCGACCATTGGAATCGAGATCTGTCAGTTGTAGGTAAGAGGACTAACCCTACTCTTTTAATTGAGGGAATTAAAGTTTCAGTTTAGGCACCCAGAGCACATGAATAAGCTAGGTCTCACTTTTTAGGGTCTGCTTTGTGACCTAGGTAGCAGGTATTGGGCAGGAAAATTGCAACCTATCCCATGAAATGACCTAAAAAGTGCAACCTGTCAGAGAAAGGGGGTTTTAGTGCTATTTTTTGCTGAGATCTGGGATTTTTATGGTTGAGGGGCATGGGTGCCCCCAAGCATGTTATGGTCATGCCAAAATGTATTTAGAAAAGGGGAATATAAACACATTTAAATGATGTGGTGTGCCATTTGTTTTCGTTATGGTTATGCAGTTTGAGAAAGGGAATGGAGGATTACCAATATCTTTTGGTACTGCATATATGAAGCAAATGGACTAAGTTTCTGGGTTGGCATACATGGTGTCACTATCCCAAAGAGTGGATTTGGAGATAGTGAATTGGTGCTCTCCTAGAAAGCCCACAGGTTGGTCAACAATAATGCCAAAGGGACTGGGTTAATGATGTAAGGTGAAGGAATGATGAGGGGTATCATCCCTATAGTGATCTGAAGTGATATGGGACTCTAGAGGTTCTTATAAATGGGGAAGAATAATGGTACTGGAGTCAAAACGACCAAATACACTAGGAGAGTTGTGGAGAATTACTTCTCTTGGACTCTTAAATATGGGTGCCCCCTTACCCAAAAATTGGGTGTCAATGTAATGGCCATAAGGTGTATGTGGTTCGAATGCATGGGTTCGATGTAAGGTGGGATATATAAAGTCAAGGGTGGTGACTAGTTCCATAATGTCGTCATTTTAATAGAAGATGGGGTGACTGGTGGAAGAAACACCACCTGATGCGGTGAAGCTACCTAACTTGTCATAATGAGAAGAGAGGTTCACATGCGCATCATCACAAGGGGTGACAAAAAAACAAGTAGATGAAGGATCCACTGATGTGGAGCCCAAGGTGATCGCTGAGGGGAAGTCAGGCGAAATAGGAGGGGAAGGCCCAATGGGTTCTTCCATCAAGGATCTCATAGATGATGACAAGTAGTGGAAAATGGCCGAAGACTCTGTCATTTAGACATCCAGAGGGGGAATGTCAATAGGAGTGGATGTGTCCTCTGCCTCTGCTGAATAAAAATGCACAAATAAGGGAGCGGTGGACTGATTGCGCTTGGACTTGAATTGGCGAACTATCGGTAGAGAGGTGTAGAAGTCCTTCAGGCGAGGGCAAAGGTGGGTATAATGGCCATGGAGATCATAAAAGGCACAGGGGTGGTTAGTGTGAATATATTGGTGTTCTTGGCTACATTCGAGGAAGGAACAAAGGTTTCTAGGACCGTAGACTCATAGAATGCGACATTAACCATGGGCTTGAGATGGGGAAATTCAGGACAAGTATGGGTGGCATGAATGACAACATCGCACAAAGCACACTGGACAATACACTTTGGAGGCCGAGGATGGGTAGGGTTTATTGCAGTAGCCATGTCTTGAGGTGCCTTCTTGTGAGCTTTTCCCATCTTACCCGAAGCTATCACAATAGGAGAGGGTTCCTGTTGAGGTGATTGAGGCACTGTAGCAATAGGAGAAGTCATGGGGATCGGTTGAACCAGGGTCAAAGAAATATAAATTTTGGGTTGACCAGGTGGGGTAGCGGCTGGAGGATCAAGGTACCAGATGGGAATCCCAAGGGTCAAGTTAGGGAGAGAGAGGGTAGCCATGATAGGTACCATGTACACTCCTAGGGGAGCTAGGAAAGGTATCTGACTGGAGGGGTAATGGCTAGGCGGGAGGGCTCCAAGATGGTTAAGGCCTAGAGGAACCATTCCAAGAGGGTAAAGAGGCTTAGGGATACCAGCTGGAGGTGAAGGGCCAGGAGGAGGAGGTCCAGAAAGCTGAATCGAAGGGTAGGAGTAGGCTATGGAGGGTGAGGAGGTTGTTGACTAGCCGAACTAGGCCGCTTGAGGGCAGCCTGAGATGATTGTATCATGCAAACATTCGATGAGCTGGGATCAAAGACAGGAGGAGGAATACCAGGGAATGTACCAAAAAAAGAGGAGTCTTTGTAAACTCCAGGTGAAACACTAGTCAAAGGATCGATGATTTGGTTATTGGCCACCAAAGAGATGATGGACTTAGGGGAGGTCTGACTTCGGTTCGTAATATTTCAACTGGTAAATGATGAATATCTTTTCGTTATGAGGGAAGGACATCTTGCAGTGAACCACAGATGGGACAGTAGACATCGCATAGGTGTAGCTACGACCCAATAGAATGTCGTAATCTAAGGGGGCATCTATGAATTCTACGTCAATGGAAATAGTATTGCCTGCAATAGTAATAGGACAATTGCGAAATAGGCAAATGGGATGGGAGGCATGGCCATCCCACGCTCGGAGAGTGATCATGAAAGGAGGCAACTCAGGTGATCCGAGTTGCTTCCAAACTGAAGCAGACATCACATAGGTGGATGCCCCCTCATAAATAATGCATCGGGAAACATTGGCGTTCCAGATCTTGACTGGGATTTGGAAGGCGATGGAAGCAGGGAGAGGAGGATGTTCTGACCGATCAAAATCAAATACAATCAATCGATCATTAGAAGGATCTACAATTGCTATGGCAGATAATAGAGCTTTTCGTTGTGAAGGGCATGACTGGAGGAGTTCCACGTTGAAACGGCAGCAGGAGATTGCGCCAAATCATCTACTATACTATATGAATGGGCAACTTTTACAAAATTAGCATTTCAGCATAGTGGTCTCTTAGGTATCTTGGTATGAACCTTTTCCATAGGCTGATGGATCTACAAGGGACCATGAGGTGTCTAAAGAGGCTCTATAGAGACCGAAGGAGGTGGCTCGAGGACAGACATAGTGGGAGGCTTACCGTACTAACGGGACTGAGTCTGAAGATTGATGTCTATGGTTAGAGGTTTATCAGAATTCGTCATGATAATCTGGAAATCGTGGGTACTAGATGGAAGAGGTTGAGTGACCACCTTACCTTCAGGTGGTTCGGTAGCCACAAATCCTTGCTGAGGGAAAGGATTAGTAAACACAGCCGACGAACTAGGCGCATCACTGGGAGGGACAGAAGGGGAGGCTTTCTATACTCGTAATGTTTCTTGAGACTCCCACATCCACTTCATCTATGGTAAAAGAGGACAATCATGTGTGTAATGACCATAAACACCACAATAAGAACAATTTTTGTTCATGTGAACATGCCTGTCCTGCTTGGGATGAGTGCCCTGTTGTGGTCCCAGTAGTAGTATTCCTAGAATTAGGGTTGGGGCTACCACTAGTGTTAGGTCTTGAACCAGACATGGTGAAGGTGATAGGAGGAGAACCGGGGGCAGAATTAGAAGGAGAACCCAATGAACCAGAAGAAGATTCGTAATGCGGACTCAGTGGAGGACTAACTTGAATCCTACGCGGAGGAGTAAGTCTTCCTACCAGAAACTGAGGATGAAGGAAAATAAGTCTCTAGGATCAACTGATGACACAAAGGGAAAGAAAATACCAACAAGGGAAAGGAGGTGCAGGATCAACTGATTACAATGTCGAAACAAGGGAAAACAGGTGCAGGATCAATTGATTTCAATGTTTTTTTGGAGTCTTTTCTTGGCGGTGTTAACCAAGCTCTTTTTCAATTAGGGTGTGTGTGAAAAGTGTGTAAATTTTAATTTTTAAACCAAGATGTTTGTAGAGAAAATTAAAAAGTGTGTTGTGTAACTGTAAATAAACATGCAGAAAATAGTATATGAAACTGAAATAACAGTAAATAAACAGCTAATAATGCAATAATCTAAACCCAAGAAGGTAGGCCTCTCAACAAGTAGCTTGTAGGTGGGAGAAAAACTAGTCAAAACATACCAAAAGAGCCAATTTATTTAAGGTCATGAGGGGCAGGGATCTAAAGGTGGGATCTACTAGAAAGTGGTGCAGAAAAAACAACAAAAAATCAGAGGAAAATTTGTTGTAAATGAGGTGGCGAAAGGCTATCTCCTGGAGGGAAATAGAGTGGACCCTAGAGGAAACCCAAAAAAAAATTAAATGAGGTGATTTGGATGGATAAATAACCAATCTAAAGTAGATTTGAATGTGAGGTATCAGATTTGAAAAATGGATAAACACTCTGAAAATTTCAGACAACCTGCAGCAGCTAAAACTCTTCCACCAAAAGTGGAGGGTGCTGAAGCCCTAGGGGGCTAGGTTCCCACTTATTTGAGTAAAAAATAGCAAGTACAGGTCAAAAATGGGTGGAGACATAGGTCAGACAACCCTGAACAGAGGCCCAGACAAACCCATAAAAATTTCAGAAAAACTCCCGCAAAAAGTCTAGGTCACAGTTTCTGACATGTTTTCTGCAGAGGTCTCAGTTTTTGGGATGAAAAGTGCATCCTAAAGCTCTAGTTTGCAGGTTTAGGGCCAAAATGTGCAACCTACACCTCTGGCACTCTTAGTGGGAGATTTCAGCAAAATGTGTCATCTCAGTTGCGACTAATGTCTGTCACCTGTGCAATAGGTCTAAAAACACACAGAAGTTAGAATTTTCAATGTTTAAGAGTTTTATAGGTTAAAAAGAATATAAAGAAAAGAAAAACAAGAAGCTGAAGAGAAATCCCAGGGTTTGAAGTACCTGGATATGCAGGGATCTGAAAAATGGCAGCGGTCATAATCGTAAACTTATGTGGAGTCGCCAGTTTTTAGTATGAATCTTAATTGCAAGTGTACAAAAAAAGACCACTTTAGCTGTGCATAAAAAACAACCCTAATAGAAAATATGGTTACCAATATCTTCAGATCTGAAATAATTTGATCAAGATAAACGCTACAAAAATCTAGATCTATGCATCAAAAGACATTAAGCAGTAAATAAAAACGAGATTTACTCCATGCATCCAATAGACAATACAAGAATATGTTGAATGAATTTTATATTAAGGGCACCTGGGAGGAAAACATAGAAGGATGTTACTACTTCTCCTCAATGGGATGGGTTCTTTTAAGTCCTCATCACTTCAGATCTAAAATTCCTCTCTCGTGATGGTGTACAAAACCCAGACAAAATTGGAACTCAAAGGGAGCTCACAAGCAAAAAGATAGAAAAATATGACAATGATGGTGGAACAAAGTCAAACCAAAAGTATAGATCCAGAGTGATCTTTAGGCAACAAAAGGTGATGAATGAATGGAAAAACCCTTCTATTTATAAGAAAATATTGAGTTAGTCTAGATATTGGTGCAGAATTAAAATATTATTAACCAAATCAACATCCAACTTTTATGGAATATTTTATTATTTTTGTTGGAGGGAAAAGGAATTTGACTTGGGTCAAATCACTTTATTTGTAAATAATAAATAAATAAATGATTTATTATCATTTTAAGGATGTGGTTGAGTAATAATTAAATAAATAATGATTTATTTAACTATTTATCAATGATTTAGTCAAATTTAACAAGGAATATTATTTAAATAAGGTTTAAATAATTATTCCTATAAAATAATAAGATAAATAATAATTTATCTAATTAATTTTCATGTTTTGCGTTAAATATGACCAGGAATATTAATTGAACTGTTGTTTAACTAGTTATTCCTTGAGGAAAATAAAAAAATGTGGATTTATTTAATATTTCCTCATGGGTTTTCCTATTTAGGCCATAAACAACTTAATAAAGGTGTTTTACTAAGTTATTTTTCATAGTGAAAGCAATTTTACATAGGGTAAAATTGGTGTTACATGGTGTGCTTTGGTCCATCTAATAGTAACAGGTTAGATGACCAAAAAATGGTGTAACAACACCATCCAGTTGGGTTGTATGATAAATAGAAATACACTTTCCTATTTTCAATTGATGATGAGAACATCTTTTATCTACTACTTCACTGCTCGTCACTTATACAAAAATTTAAGTTCTTGTTACTACAACAACCAACCAGGTAGTATAGTGAACAAAAACATATTTTTTTATTTTTTGCTGATGTTGGGAACAAAAACATAGTGAAATAATCATCATTGTTCCAACTAATTTTTATTCTAGATGGTTTGATGAGAGAAACACAACATGTTTCACCAATTCTAAATAAAATTTGATTCCAAAATTTGAAAAAAAGGTGATTTTTAAAAAATTGTAAAGTATTACAAAACCACCTCTATGTGTGAATATTGAGGCATTTCAATTTTCCATGTTCATTCTCCATGGAAAAATGAGGACTTACCACTTATTACTGCTTCCCACATGTCCTACTAGTCACCCACCACATTTCACATCTTATCACAAGTCTTGTTAGTCACCTATTATGCATCACATGCCAAACAGCCACTTGGGCACCCAAAATTTAAAAAAAAAAGTGGGCAAGCATCACCATGCTTAGACTACCATGTGATCACTTGAGCAACATCCCTACCATATGTCACCACCTATTTTTCCATGTACCAATAGGGTCCATCTACAATGTTTTCATTAATTAAACCATTACTAGGGGGAGGCCTTCCTATTTATGGTATTAAACAAGGGGGTGAAATGAATCACTTGTTGCCACTTAGACTTATTTAACCATTATGGTTTCCATTGTGGTAGCTACCTCTATATTAACATTTGCAGAGACTTAGGTCCCATCCTATTTTTGATCTTCCCACTTACCCTAATTCGATGGAGAAACGTTTTCCTTTATCACCCATTTTTTCTTATCCACTTTGAACCCAATTTTATCCTAATTTTTTTTCTAGTTAAAAAATGTACCATATACCATTGGAAAGGTCTCATAAATTCATATCCAACTAGATATGTTTCATGCTCTTTTGAACCAAGAAATAGGGAAAAAATCCTGCAAAGATAGGATACCTAGGAAAAATTCATCCATAATAATAACTAATGATAATTTATACTTAAAATTAAAATGAAATAAAAAACATAATGAACACTCAATATTCTCCCCCTAAAATTCAAATAATTGAAAATAGATTGTATAGTATCCCCCTTTGGCATCGATGGAAATAACACTAGACATTTTTGGTCATTAATGGCTTTAGGATTGACTACCCTTATAAGTATAATTTCATCTCCATCTTCATTTCCACCTTCAATGTCTCTTCTCATATTTCATCTCCAATGTTTTATCACTCTCCCCCTCCTTGTTTGTTCTCTAAATACTATTTCTAAATCCTCTATTTTTTTAGCAATGTGTACCAAAGAATATACCTAGATATTTCTAGGGAAAATGACTGTCCTTGAATGTATGTTACTTCTCTTGATCTTGCAGCTCCCCCTAAGCTTATTTGTCTATATTTTTTTGATCTACTATCATATAGTTATCCTTAACTACATTGGAAAGTTTCATTCATTCCTTTTGAAGGAAATTATTGAAGAGGTAAGGGAGATATCAATCCCAACATCTGTCTTAAATACTCAAAGGGTTCTCGGGTAAGAGGCTTGGTGAATATATAAGATATATGTTCCTTGGTTGATATATATTCCATATTTACAATATGCTCAACCACTTGTTCTCTAACAAAATGGTAATTGATAGGTATATGCTTGGTTGTTGAGTGAAGAATCATGTGTTCTTGGACATAATTATGTCATTTGTATCATCACACACTTTGGGAATCAATGAATCTTACATTAATTTCATGTCTTGCAATTTTTTATTCATCTTATAATTTGAGAACAACATGCAAACCCTACTTTGTACTCATCTTCAAATATCATTGTTGAGATTGATGTCTATTTTTTTCTTAACCAAAGCATGCATAGAATAGTCTCCTAGTAATAAAGAACCACAACTTGTTTTCTTTTTATCATCTATACTAAAATCCAAATCAACATATATGTATGTCGTTAACGAAAATTTAACAACTTTCGGATTCCATAAACCAAATTCTATTATGTCCTGTAAATATATGAATATTATTTTTCCAACTAATATATTAGTATTTTTAGGGGCTTACTGATATATTCCTACTAAACCAACATAGTAGATTATATTTAGCCTTGATACTGTGTACAAGTGAAAATTATTCCATCAAAAAAAAAATAACAACATCTCTTTGATGTATTTTATTTTGGAGGTAATAATTCCTATGATTGATTATGTTTTCAACAAACTAGGAAAGAAGGATAGTTCACCTAGAATTGACATTTCAAATTCATCTTGCATTTCAACTGCAAATGTTTGTGTTAACATATCTACATCACTTCAAAAAATTATGTCATCAACATAAACAATAAGGAATAAAATATTTTCATTTTCAAATTTGATGTACATATTATTAGTAGTTGGCCCTTGTTTGAAACCTTTTTGTTATAGGTATTTGTCCAATATCGAATACAATGAGCTCAATGCTTGATTTACTCCATGTAAGGAATTTTTAGCTTTAATACATCATATACATTATATTACAACTAGAACCTTTCAAGATTATATATATATACTTCCTCTTCGAGTTTTCCATTTAGAAAATTTGATTTTATGTCTATTTTATAGACTTTGAACTTCTTGTGACAAGGAAATGTTAGAAACCTTCTCATAACCTCCAATCAAACAACAAGAGAAATTTTTTCTTCAAATTATACTCCAATATAGTCATACCCTTTGCAAACTAATCTAGCCTTCTTCCTTATAAATTTTCCATCCTCGTTTAAGTCATTCCTAAATACCCATTTTGAGCCAATGCCATTTTTATTTATTCATCTTGGAAATAAATTCCAAGTCTAATTTTTTTCAATATAATCTAAATACTCATTCATGGATTTTATGGTGCTTATCTTAACATTCCTAAGTAATTTTATTTCGGTTACTTCATAGATAGAAAAAAAATATGTGCTTGATTAGAAGTATCTATTGGATTTCTTATAGCTCGAAATCTACTTCCTTATCACTGACAACTTAATTTTTTTGGCGATTCTTTTGTACATGCCTTGAAGGAGTTTTTGAATGAGAAGATGGTGCCTCTTATTCTTCCCCTTATAATTCCTCATGTTTCTCATCCTCATACTCACCACTGGCTTTTATTCTATATCCATTGATCTTAGCTGAAATCCTAGAAATATTCTTTCATTAAATATAGCTTTAAACTTACCCAAAATTTCATCATTGATTTTGATGTCGCAGTTTCTTCCAAAAAATATGAAGTGCTTCATTAAGGCTTGTTATCCATATAAAAAAACATAAGGAGTATTGAAACCAATTTTCCTAAGGTTTGAATTATTTAAAATATGAACTATTGTATGAACAACTTCAACCCAAATAGTTTTTGGAATATTTCCCTCATGTAACGTTACACTAGCCATTTGTTGTACCGATCTGTTTTCTCCACTACACGATTTTTTCATGGGGTGTTTGTGACTGAGAATTATCTTTTTATTCCATGTTCTTCATAAAAAAAATAATACACAGTTAAGTTAAACCCCTAACCTCTGTCAAACCTTATGAATTCAAATTTACAATAACTTTGGTTTTCAGCAAGGGATTTTAAGACTTTGAAATTGTCAAATTCTTTATATTTCGCTTTTTAAAATGCCACCCAAGTTAGCATGGTATTATGACCCATGATAAACATAAAATATTATTCTGCATTAGGGGTTTTAGTTCTTGAAGGTCCACATAAGTTTGTATGAGCCAGATGTAGAGCCATGGTTGATGATTTTTCCTTAGTCTTGAAGGGTACAATTTTTTTTTCCAATTTGACATGATTTTCAATTGGTATTTATTGGATTTAAAATCATTAGCAAGTCCTTTCTAGATTATTTTTTTTCATTTAAATATTAACTATCCCAACCTTCTATGCCACAAAAAACTCATATCAAGGTTTTCGAAACAACACATCTCATATTCCTCTCCGAGTATGTACACATTACTTTGAGTTCTCATAGCCTCTGCTACTGCCTTCCCTATGTTTTAAGTCATTATCACACAACCTTTGGAGTGAAAATAAAAATCATACCCATGATCACACATTTGACTCACACTCAACAAATTGTGTTTGTTTCCATCCACAAAAATAACATTCTAAGACTTACCTCTTCCATTGTCTTAAATATTTTTCTCTTTTCCCATGATTTTCCCTCGATCATTATTACCAAATTTAAAAATACCTATATTATCTTCTTTTACTGAAAACAATTTACTCTTTTCACTAGCCATATGTTTAGAGCATCCATTGTCAACATACCAATTACTTCCTTGGTTATAAGCATATATGGCAATGCAACATTATTCTTTTTATTCATCTCCTTTCTTTCTGAACTTTTATGTTATTGAATTTTCTTTGTCTATGATTATGATATGATATTATTTTCTCTACATTCAATTCAATTATTCCCAAAATCAAGATATTTATAAAATTGAACATGATATAATAAAGGAGAAAAAGGATAATTTCTTCTTGAGATATTCTACAATGGATATCCTTATGACCGAAATTTGTGCATGAATAACAACACCCATAAAATAGATATTGATACCCAGAATTAGATGGCCTTTAAGGGAAATGTCTTCTGATTTTTTGTTGATTGTCTACATGATGCATATGATCATTGTTGAAATGAATTTCATGTCCGTTTGAACTCTTTTAGGTTTCCTTCCTTTTTTGCTGCTACGTTTTAACAATGTTGACATTCACAATTTCCTTACTTCCATTTTCTCTTCTTTTTTGTTGTTTTGGTTGACTATTTCCATTTTCATTGTTGTTATCTCCTTTGAGTGCTCTAGAATAGCTAATAGGTTCTTTACCATAAAATTTATTATTTTTTTTCTCTCCTCCATAAATGAGACCAGTTTTAATGAGGGGAGATCATTAAACACTGAGGATTTCATCCAATTTTTTTGATATTTTAACAAATGTTAGATTTTGGGGGAGCTAATATTGGGTTTTTTTCTATTTTTTTCTAACATAGACATATTTTTCCTCTAACTTCTCACATTCCTTCCATTTGTATTTCATATGTTATAAAATAGAGTCTTTAAAATTATTGGATTCCTCTAACTCCACTATTAGAAGAAGAAAATATGAGTCTCCATTTTCATCCCTTTAGTTTTGATATTTCGTCAACAACTCTTTCTACTTCTTATGCTTCTTCCCAAGCCTATGCATTTATTCTAAGGAACTAACTAGTTATCCTTCTAGGTCTAAAACAAATTCTTCTTCATCTAATTTATAATCATCTTACCCTTCATCTTGGATTTCTATGGTTATGAGTATGAAATCATTTTTTCTCTCTTCATCTAAAAGTTGCTCATCTCATTCGTTGAGGAGAAGCTATCCTCTTTGGAATATAATATCTTCTTCTTTAAGTTTATTTCCTTCTTGAATCTTCTATACTTATCCTTTTATTTGTTTCCACTTTCATTATTTTCTTTATTATATGGGAACTTATATGTATACAGACCAACTATTAAACAATTGAAACATTTCAAAGGAAACTTACCTTTATATTATCCATACCCTCTCTTCAATATTCTAACAATTTTGGATTCTTCTTCATCAGACCCATAGATTGAGCATTCTTGATATTCTTTGGTCTTCTTATAATCATTGAAGGCTCCTTTTCTTGAAGTATATCTTACCTTTTTCTTCTCATTCCATAGGAAGTTAATGGTCCATGTAGGTGATCCATTCTTGATGTGTTGAGATATTTAATATCTTTAATATTTGATACTTTAGCATTGAATCTAGAAGGAAGAGATCTGAAATTCCTTTTGAACTACTATGGAATCATTTAAAGTTTAATTTAGACATGATATAGTGTAAAATATTTTTTCTACATGAAGAAATAATCTAACTATGTCCTCATCCTCATTCATCTTTAGTGATTCAAATTGCATTATATAAAATTGGAGCTTAGCCTTCCTTACCTTGTTATCACCTTCATAAAAATTTAGCATGCTATCCCACATATCTTAGTCTATATCGTAGTGCATGACTTTAATAAATTCAGATTCATACAATCCACTTGGGATTATGTTCAATGCTTTAAATTAAAAGAAAACTCTCGATTTTATTTTCTGTCAACCAATACATCTAGCATTTTATATCCATTCAACAGTGATTCCCAGAAATATCCACCAATGGAAACTAGATAATTCCTCATTCTTACCTTCCAAAGTGCATAACTAATTCAAATGAACATAGGAGATTTTTTAGTGAGATTTATTTTGAAAAGTGTAACTAGGTTCGGCCTTCATAATGACATGTAATTATGACTTTATGTAATGAAGAGACGAAGTTAATAAAATGTATTTATTTAATGTTTGCATCATGGGTTTCATGAGCAAGAGATTTTATTATGTGTTAGAATTATTCTTGATGTCTTTAGGAATTTGTCATCTTGTCGTAAATATAATTAGAGTCATGTAAATGAAGTATTGTTAAATTTTTAAAAGAAAAATGATCTATGTAAAATTATTCTCCAGGACCTTCTCACTATGTGTCTTGAATTCAGCCTAAAAATGTGATGAAAAGTCTCCTTGATGAAGTCAGTTTACACTCCTCCTATCATGTCGTCCTAGGTGGTGAAAAAAATTCCCTATATATAATATTGTGTGGCATCATTCTAGCTCATATATCTCATTTAAGGTATGAAATCTAGTTCCAAATTGTAGTGCATAAAGAAGAGGTATAATAATTGAAGGGAAGAGGCTACAAGGAATGTGATAAAAGGATCAAGTCTGTAATAATAGTGCGAGGAAAAGTCTATAATAAGGATGTGAAGTTTTTCTATGCAATCAGTGTGAAGAAGAGTGTTGTAATAGAATTGAGATGGATATATATCAGCAAAGAACATTTTTCTCTATTTATGTCTATATCTATCTCAAATAACTTAAAAGTAACCATAGCATGAAAGAAGAAAATAGGATAATATTGTGATGTGTTAGGGCCTTATTGTTTTGGTCCAGGTTTTCATTCATACCTCATATATCTCAGATGTCTGTGTTGTTATTTAAGGACTTAACTCTTGAAAGGGGACACAATTAAGGTCCAGAAAGAAGACTAAGGAGGGAACCTAAGGAGATCAAGAAGCATACTATCTAGGGTAGTTGAGCTAGAGACTGAGCCTCTCTAGTCTTGGTGTAGTTCAATGCAAAAATGAAGATCAAAGAAGAAGCCTAGAAGAGAATGAGAAGGATAGTGACATGGGTCTTGAAGGAATAATTGTGTCAAGGGTTATTTTCATGGTATTGGTACTCGTCAATTTTAGATATATAAGAAGAATCTTGATCAAGTTTTCCTCTCAAAGAGTGATAGGTTTTGACGCTAGATTGCAAGCCTTAATATTCTGTCTCATGTGCATTTGATACTTTACTTGTTGAAGAACATAATAATCTAACAAAGACAATATTTAAGAGAAACAAGCATAAGGTCAATCATAATTAATTATAAAGAAGGGAAATTGTAATGAAAGCCCTAACTTCTGAACACAGTATCAAAGCTAAGGTGTTGAAGACAAGAAATGGCAGTCTAGAAAGAAGACACATAAGGATCAAAATTCAAAGGAGACATCAAGGGTTAGTTTTCTAGAAGGCATCAAAGAAAAGTGAAGGATATATATGTAAGAGTAATACCCTAGATCTAATAAGGAAGATCATTATTGAATAAGAAGTTTACAAGGAAGTTTGTGAAAAAATTCAAGCCATCTCAAGGTACCTCAAAGATAATCTCTCCCAAAATTGAGGGACTTAAACATAAATCTCCTTCCTAGTCAAAGCCAATATCAAGAAAGTGATATTCATCTTCAAAAGGTTCTAAATATATCTCCCTTGTTGAACCCAAGTCAACATTATTGAAGACATTGTCAAACCATCATTTTACAAAATCCATCATAAAGTCATCCTTCATCATCATCAACAAGGACATGTTTTACCAAAGATCGAAAGTGATCTATCATCACATACCACTCTTGAAGGAAAATCTCTTCAGGTAGAAGGATTCTATCAACCATCTTCATCATAATTAAATTCAAGGAGAAATCAAGAAAATAATAAATCATCTATTAAAGTAAGTCTATTTATGACTTCATCTGAATCTATCAAAATGTATTTTAGAAAAGAAAGTGACAAATTGGTTGGGGTTTCAAACTTTATTGCATGGAAGAAAAGGAAAAATCCAAATCTTATTGAGAATTAAGTCATGGACCACATCAAAGGATAATCAACTCTACCTTCAAAAGAAGATACAAAATTACATTCCAAATACATGAAGGGAGAAGTGAGAGCCTAGAGGATTCTTAGAGAATCCATAAAATACTATATCATCATGTATGTATCCATATGGGCGTCACTCAATAAACCTATAATATATCATGTGTGATGATAGCATATTAAGCAATACCCTTAATTTGAGTAGATATTGGACGACCCCCTACCAATATAAACCCAATACACATTCTCAATTTAAAAAGCCCCTACTTTCACTATATATTGTATGTATCCATTTTTTATTAACATATTTTTATACCCGTTTATATTTTTTCATTAACTTTGAGCTCCATTTTTTATACCGTCCAATATAAAAATCCTTTATCCCCTATATATTCCCCAATATATTATGTCATTTTTTGGTCATTATATATCCCCCAATGTGAACCCATGTGGTATTACATTTCTCCCGTAGTGAATCCCCTGTGTATGTATCAAAGCTAGACACTTCAAAAGAAATATATGAAAAATTGGTGGAGTTATTCCCTGTAATTACTGCAGGAGAAGTAATATCTCTAAGACAATAACTGTAGAAGTTAAAGTTTTCAATAGAGGAAGGAATAAATTCATATTTTATGAATATTTCTAAAATGCGAGATCAAATTCAAGCATTCAGAGAAGTAATGCTTGATAGAGAAATGACTATACTGGTACTGAATTCTCCACCGGAGGGATGGGAAAATTTCAGTTCAACTATATATGGGAAGAAAGAAGCCACAACATTCCAAGATCTATGGTCTCTATGTAAGATATAAGAGACCAAGTTTAAAGAAAAAATTGATATAGGATCAAATGAACAAATTCAAGCATATTATGCCATGACAAGGAGAAATGAGGAACATGGATAAGATAAGATGCTATGGATATAATTAACTTGGGAATTATAATAGGGATTGTACTAAACCAAACAAGGACAAGAGAAAAATGGAAGAAGCCAATATTGTTGAAGGAAGATAAGATCTTTAGATTAAGAAGCCTATGAAAGAAGAAGTGAGAGATCTATACTATGATTGAGATAATCTTCTTCTCCGTAGATAATTTATCTATTGTAAAATAGTAATATAGGAAGCATTGTAAATTAGGTAGATACATCACATTAGAATTGGAATAAAAATAGAAGAATTTAAATAAGAATACTTGACATAGAATAATGGATGAAACAAAATATGTGACATTCAAGCTATGAGATAAGTGGCTCTTGGAACCTCACTTGAATGGCTCAAAGCTCATCACTCATTAATTAATATGGAAATAGGTGCTGATAAAATATTTTCTAATGAAGTCCTCTTTGGATTCACTCTTTTAGAAAGGTATAAAATTGTTTCGTGAAGGAATTCTAACTTACATAATTCAAGGATTAGTATATGATGACATACTGATAAAGCAAGTCAAGAGAATGGAGCTCTTTCATTCTAAGGAAAAATGTTGTAGAGAGATTACACAAGGTAAAGATGAGGTGTGTGTGTGTGTGTGTGTGTGTGTGTTTGTGTGTAGTGGATATTATGAAATTATGTCATATTTTTTCATATAAGTATACTTATACCTTTAGAAATATGATGAAGGTAGAAGAAGTATCCTTCGATGAAAAGGTAGGAAAAAGGCATGATCCACATTATATGAAATCAACATAATATGTCCTCATATAGAATATGAGGTGGTTGAATACAATCAAGGAACTCTGATTGGAAGCTCCTAGGAACAAAATAAAAAGTGTGTAAAGAAAGAAAGGAAGATATTGTAATAATTACAACCATGGTAAAGGAAATCAACATCCTTGAAGACCAAGAAGACTTGACTGGAAAATCTCTCGGAAAGATATGGAGATTCTGATGAAAATATGAAATAGATGGAGACCCTTGGAAATGCATATCTTTATTAGACGTGTCAACTTGTATGAAGTATTTTGATACCTATAGGAAGATGTCATGATGAAAGATAATCACTAAGGTAATTTTTTATTTAAGTGTTCATGTTTATAATTTAATCGGTATGAGCTTATGCAAGGCTACAAAAGGGAAGTATGTATCTTACACCATTAACAACCATATGGAAGGATGAAATATCCTTGAAAGAAATATGGTATGCAGATAACATCATGACATGAAGCTAGACCAGAAGAGAATACTAACGAATCACTCTCTGATGAAACGACGACATGATTTGTGGAGAAAGTGTTGGATGATCTATGCCCTATGAAGAGATCCAAAATATGAAGATTCCTCAACAAAGAAGAAATTCATGGAATCAAAGGAAGGAGTTCTTAAAAGTAGTTGAATATCCCATTATTTTCCTAAAGAGCTATTGTAGGTCCCTCGTTAAGAGGGAGCCTGGAAATATGTTTCTTACATGGAATAAACTTGGTAATTCCTATGACGAGAGGGAGCTTAGCTACATTCCTTCTATAGGAATGAGTAGATTCCTTATTAGAATATTTCCTTCCAAATTGAGAGGGATAGATAGACACATTATTCTAGTATTCACCTGGGAAGACAAAATGACGTATTAGGTAATCATTTAGCATATAATATTCTTTGAGGATGTATTAGGGAATTGTTGGAGCGGGGTCCCCTGGGGTGAATTTTGAATAACTTTTTGTATGTATTTTTGGGTATGTGTGTTGCACAGAAATGTCAAGGAGCTTTGGGGTGGGTCAAAGTCCCTCTTTTAGGTAAATGGGTTGTAAGGGTAAACTGTGGGCCTCAAATCATGGGTTGAGACCATATTATCTGCACACTGAATGAATATAAATATATATAGATCGAGTCTAGAAAGAGATGATGATGTTTTGGATCGAAGTAAGAGTTGATGCATCTGCGATACATTTTTGTAAGTCTGGGTTGGGTAGAAAGGCTCCTTCTGGCTATGTGCATGGAGACCTAGTCCTAGTTGTGTGCAGGCTCTATTGGCTTTGTGCATGGAAGGGTAGTTGTAAAGGGAAATTATGACTGTACTGAACTATTTTGAATCTAATACGAAGGCTATTTTTGGTGAAGAAAATGTGTTATGTTTCTGATATCTGTGTATTTTTATTGATTTGATATGACTTTAATTCTTTTATGGTTGATTACATTTGCGTGAGTGAATTTTTTATTTATGCATGAGTATATGTTGATGGTTAAGGTATGCGTATAGATTTTCTTAAGATATTTTCCATTGCAAATGTCTGATTTTGTTATTATATATCTGCGACAAAGTTGATCTGTGATACATATTTTATATGCAGTATATGTATTTTTGACAAGCTGATCAGGTAAGTATTGATTTATATATGAGCACATATGTTTCAAATCTCCTAGCAGTTTTGTTATAAACCTGTTTAGGGCCACCACATGAATTTCTTCCTCAGGGTGCATAAACCTGGTTCTAGCACTCCTCCATACTACTTTATGTGAGACTTTAATCTGCGCAAGCAGTGTTACATCAATTTTTTTTCATCTAACCTGTTACTATTAGATGGAATAAAGAACACCATGTAAGACCAATCTTACCATAGTAAAATTTCTTTCACTATGAGAAATAATTTAATAACCGATAGATTAACTATTTTTTGTTTAAACAGGAAACCCCATGAGGAATAATTAAATAAATCCTTATTTGTTTGACTTTCCTCTAAGGATAATTAAATAAACCACTATTTAATTAATATTATTAGTCATAGTTAAACCAAAACATGAGAATTAATTAGACAAATCATTATTTATCTTATTATTCTCTAGGAATAATTATTTAAATCATTATTTAATAATATTCGTTGTTAAATTTGAATAAATCATTTATAAATAATTGAATAAATGATTATTCATTTAATAATTCCTTAACCTCATCCTTGAAATAATAAATAAATCATTTATTTATTTGTTATTTCTAAATGAAGTAATTTAACCAATTCTAAATTCCATTTCCCTCCACCAAAAATAATAAAATATTCCAAGTAAGTTGGATCTAGATTTGGTTAATAATATCTTAAGTATGCGCCAATATCTACACTAACTTAATATTTTGCTATAAATAGAAGGGTTTTCCATTCATTCACTACCTTTTTTCACCTTTGGATTACCTTTTGATCTATGCTTTTGGTTTGACTTTGATCCTCCATCATTGTCATAATTTTTCTACTTTTTCTTGTGAGCTCCCTCTTGTGGCTCATTTGCAATATCATTTATTTTTAATTTTCAAAAATACAAAAAAAAAAAAATTATCAAAAGATATGTTAAAGTATCAAGTTTCATATACTTTAGCATACAAATGTATCTGCTCGTTATATTAAAGTTTAAATTTTAAATACTTTAAAGTCTTTATAGAAGTGGGTCCCAATTAAAATATTAAGTGTGGAGAATTTTATAGAGTGGGATTCGATGATTTATCAAGCAGTGAGTAAAAGGCTCAACCCACGGGCACTTTCAGCGTGTGGATTAACACGGAAGGTGCCTCCGCAGATGACCCTATTGACTGCGGGGGTAATCTAGATGGACGGTCAAGATTCACTGTGGGGGCATAAGCCAAATGAGTTCTTCGTACCTCGAGGCATCCCGCAGTGACGTATGCAGAAAAGTTGGTGAAAGTTGTATTCCACGTTAGGTTTTATTAACGGTCTTTTGGCACATCTTATTAGCATTTAATTTTAAAGCCCACGCCACCTATTTAAGGAGGATTCTCATTTTTTTTGAAGTTATTATTATTAGTTTGTGGTTGAAGTTTGTCTGTACTGTGTCTTTCTCAGTTATCTATCATCCTGTCAATTATTTTTCACCATGTCAATTGTCTTCTATCATAAGTTAAATTGTGGTTAAGCGTTCATCCCTGTCAGGGTCTTCCAGTCATATCCCTCTCATGGACACCGGGAGGGATATCCAGGACACATATAGTTCCCTTGACCACCTTTATTTTTATCAGCAGGTCCTCCTAAATGATAACAATTCTCCAACTTACACTGCCATGGCTAAAACTGGTGTGTTGTCTGCATGTATCCCAAGAACTCACCTTTTTCCTGAATTTGTTTATTGGCTAGTGTCTGTTATGTACCCTGGGAAATGTTTCATAATTAATTGTCAAGGGGAAAATGTTCTGCAAGTCTCAACCCAATTAATTTGTCAAGCTCTATGTTATCCTAAGTCGGAGTCGTATGTCCAATTCACTGATGAGTCCTTGATAGCACATTATGACAGTATTTCAGGTCAAGAGTTTAATCATTTCATTCATTTTTTGAAGCCAAATACACAACAGTTTGTACCTGACAGTAAATAATTCCCCATGGAGGTTTTTGTTATAGAAGTTAGACCAATGTTGTGTTGGATTGCAAAGATTTTGGGAAAATATAATGATAGTACAGTAGACAAGTCAGTTTTAGGAATTTTTGCCATGATGATGAAGCCAGGAGTGGTGCTAGATATTTCATCTTATTGGTGAGAAGCTATTAATTCTCATCTCACGAGCCTATCAATGACAAGTTCATTTAGGTTTCCTTCTCTTGTTATTTACCTCTTCTTATATCAAAATGTAGAAGAATTCATGCATATGTTATTAAATATAATGGATATGAATAAGAAAATATAGCCATTGATTTTCTGGATAGATATAGTGAGGAAAGAGAAGAATGAGGGTCGTTTATTTGATTTTTCTAGTCATTTCATGTCTAATACATATAAAATTTTGAATGGAATTACTCCCCCTTTCTTTTTTCCAAAATATCAAGAGTTCTTGCAGTTGGGGACACGTTGTCAGTTTGGTGATTGGTTTTTCTTTGAAGAACATTCTGAGATTAGACTATATGGATCTAGTGTAGAGCCTTACAGGCTTCCTCTTTTTGTGCCTATGAGATTATTCGCTTTCGAGATCATTAGGAAAAGTTTAAATTTTTATCAAGTACACTTTGTGCCTATGAAGAAAGGTCATATGTTTAAGTTACCAATGAGTTTTGGTCCTTTTATAGTTAATATGACACAAGTAATTGATGAAGTGACTAATATGTTAGATGAAATGCACCTACTTTTAGGAGAGAAGTGGGCCTCTGACCCTCACAGTGTGATTTCTAATAGGAGAATTGAAAATAGGTATTCAACATCCATTCATGAGAGCAGACTTGATATAGAAAAAATGGCAAGTAAAGGTGTTGCAGGTTCAGTGAGCTCAAATGTTCAGACTCCTTTTATATTAGAAAATTCAAACAAGAGAGGTAAAGAGGTAGCGATTGATTCAGAGGAGGAATAATAGAGGACTGAGAAGAGAACAAAGTTCAATGAAGATTTTGTAGATGCTCAACCTGGTTTCCAATTAAAATTAGGAGATGAGCATAATGTTCTTGCTTCACCCAGGATACATGAAAGCACTCAGGAATAAGTGCCCTTAATCAAACAAATGTTTTCCCAGATTGCAGAAAGAAATCAAAAGATGAAGGAAAGCATGGAGGATAGAGCTGAGTACCAGAGAGCCCTAGATCAAACGAGACTTCTAACTACAACAGATCTTGAAAAGGATCAATTCAAGATTGCCCTTTCACATCCCTCTGATATGTCTATTGGTTCATCCAATAATTTTAATACTATGAATTTGGTTGTATATGTGAAGAAAATTCCATTGTTTGACAAAGTAAATTTACATATGCAAACAGGTCAACTGATTGTGAATGACCTAACCAAAACTAATAAAATGGCACTGAAGGCTAAAAATATGCTTGGAAAAGTGATCAAGCAGTTGAAGTTAGAGAAAGCCAATTCCAGGGCTTTGACAATCTAGAATGAGGAACTGAAAAATATTATAGTGAATATTAGAGTAGATCCCAATTACAGGTCTATTGTATAGAAAATTCTGCAAAGTACTGAATTAGAAATATTTGTAGTAAATAAAAAATTGAAATTTCCTACAGGAGAACACTCCATGGAAGCAACGGTTGTAGAGATAGAAAATGATAAAGAAAAACTTCTTCAGTAGCTCTTGCAAAAGGAAGAAGAAATTGCTAAGTTAAAGAAAATTGCATTATCCTTGCATAATCATATTGAATCTCATACTTGCACTTTTGTTTTTCCATCAGGTAATGAAGATCCATTAGCAAAAATATCTCAATTAACTACTGAATTGCAGATGGTAGAGAGATATCGAAAAAGGGCACAAGATGATTTAGAAAAAACAACAAAGATCATACAAGCCATAGAGGGAGAAGTCAATCAATACAAGATGGATTTCCAAACTGCTGATGCTGAGATTAAAAATCTCAAAGAAAATTTTAAGGGAAATATATCCTTATTACAGGCTAAGGATATCGTTTGGAATGATATTATTACAGAAATGAAGACAATCTGGGATTTTCTTCCTGTTGTTGTAGAAGAAAAAAGTGTTATCAAGGATTTGAAAGAACAAGTCATGGCATACAAGCAAAAGAAAATTAATAGGGCCATTTGGGTAAGAAATTTTATTAATTTCATTGATTCCAAAACAGATCAGGAATTGGAAGAAAATGAAATTAAAGACAAGATTTTATAGATTGTGGAAATTAATAAAATGATTGTCAAAAATTATTGCGAGAAGTCTACAGAAAAGAAGCTGATTGAGCTTAAGGAAGCAGTGAACCAGTTTGATAAATTATTTGATAAAATAGCAAGAGCAGGTTTGCGATCATGTTGGGGTCTTGGAGGTGGTCTGTTACCATGGAATTCTTATGAACCCTTACTAGTGTTGGAAAAAAGTAAGGTAGACAGTACTCATGAAAAGACTCAGGTTCTTAGAGGAGCAAAAGTGACCAATTTCTTTCAAAGAAATTTTCAGCTATTGTGGTTAGTGAAAAATTTATTTGTACAAAGGTCATATCTCAACAGAATCACTGCCTTCAGATTGGAGTATCACAAGCTAGTTCATTCACCCAAGAAAAACATAGAGATATGGAAGAAATGTAGAGCTTGGATGACAGATTTACCAAAGGACCCATTGACTTCAAAGAAGGATAAACCAGCCAGTCAAGGAAATGCGGTAGCATCGTCATCAATTTACATTTAGCATATATATTAGGATTTTAATTTCATGTTATTTTTCTCTTTTAAAGAGAATGTAATTGTAATAAGACATTTTGAGGACATGTAATAGATAGTTGACGAAGTCCTAAGTATTTTAAGTATTCAAGATCAGTTACTGTAGTTACAAACTACTTTCTATTGTATTTAATGATATGGACAAGAAAGAGAAGGGTTCTGAGTTTTGGACCTTCAGACTGCAATTTTTGTACTCAGATTTCAAATGATTAATGAACGAAAATCAAGTTTCTGGAATTTGTTAATGTTGATGTGTCTTCTAGTTTACATTATCTGCTTTCCATCTCTAAATAAAATGAAGTAATAAAGCTACACGTCTCTTTTACTAATGTGAATAAGAGTTAAAGTCCTTAATAGACGCTCCTTCATTTTAACTGCTTCTTTTCTTATAATTCTTCTAGAGTTTGAGGTGATATATTCTGTTCAACAACATTTTAGTTTGGGCTTCTTTATTTCATGTTCTTCTGATCATTCCATTCTATATCAACAGATAATAAAATTGTGGGACCTTCATTGTACTTGATCTTTGAGGCTTTAATGATAAATATTTGAAGGTGATTAAACAAAGACCAATATTTATGTGACATAGTTATATAAATGTCTTAAGCATAGATTCCTTATCACAGCTAAGGGATTTTCCCTTAAGTTACAAAACTCCCTTTGAGTTTCAGTTTTACCTGGGTTTTATGCACCATCAAGAGAGAGAGATCTTGGATCAGAATCAATGAGGACATATAAGAACCCATCCCATTGAGGGGGACTAGTAAAATATTTCTATGTTCCCTTCGAAGGTGTCATAATACAAAAAATTGTTTATAAATTCTTGTCTTGTCTATTGGGCGTATGGAACAACTCTTCTTTATTTTTTTTGTTTAATGTCTTTAACCACATAGATCTGGATTTTTGTAGAATTTATTTTGATCACCTACTGTTGAGGAGGTAAATCCCCTCTGCGGAGAGAGGCGATCCCTACTAGCCCAGATCGGGTCTAGCAACAATCAAACACGCTACAGTGCAGGTTCCTAATTGCAAATAAACCGACTTGTGAGGAAGGCTTACCTGGAATCCAATGATGTCGTTTGTAGAAGAGGTGCTGCTCCCGTTCCTTTGCCCTGACAGATCACAATCCTCACGATCTCCATGATCGGACACGTGCACATGCAAGAAAAAACACGAACGCAAGCATAAAATCCAGTACATACAACTATATGTCAGTCGAAGAGGACATAACTCATGAAAATGATCAAGAACAAGAGTGGAACCATAACCAATATTTGCTTAATATTAATGGGTCAAAAAGAAGAATACAACCAAAGCTTCGACGCCGAATTCTCCTTTGGTGGGTCGTCAGCAGAACATGTCTCGATAAAGCCTATCAAGGATGGGACAAGCCTCTCTCTCCGGATACTTGGCAATAGTCTCCTTGCTTGGATTTGGCCTTAGGGAAGGCTTTTGCAGCATGAAAGCTCTTGGGAACTTGGAGATTCTGGAACTAGCTTGCAATGGAAATGGGCAAGCTTTTATAGAAGGAGGAAGGGGATTTTGGGATCCCTATAATTATGGGATTGGCCCTATCATCAAGGAAGCTTCCATGAGAGGTGGCAACCACTTCCTCTCTATGGAAATCCGCACCCAAACCTCCCAACTCAAGATAGAAATCAGTCCAGGAATTTGTTAGGATGAAACTTCCACCTTTTATTTTTAAAAAACACCTCTTAATATGGTTGGCGTGGGTGCGGCTCTATGACAGAGTGCCAATTGGCGCGCCCTCTTTGGAGGATTTTCCCCCTTGGCGCGAGGGCTGAACTGTGGAACTGCGCCAATGGAAAAAGAGCTATTTTTAGGGTTTTTTGCAGGGAGATGTCTTCAGGGCAATCAAAGCTCATCTTCAGAAGGATGCAATGAAAGTATTTTCAAGTCTTGTCTCTGTTCACAGGTCACGGAATGAGCCCTCCAATGTGCGGGATGGGGATTGTAGGGACGGCGACAAATTGCTGTGTAACAGATGCCCCCTAAAGCATGAGGCCCGAGAGAGAGAGAGGGGTGAAATGCTTTACGAGAACATGCCGACTGAAGACACTGCCATCGGAAAACCTGCGGAGTGAAGTACAACTGATGTCTCAGATACATGATATATATGTGTGGTATGGGTGCAGCCATCCATAACAAAGTATACAATAATCTAGATCCAAGGTATGGACACAGCCATCCAGTGAAGATCGATAAATAGACTCAAGTATGGTTGCAGCCATCCAATCAGTGAGTAATGTAAATAAGAATCCACAAAATTGTAGCCTGGATTACAACAGACACAATCCAGGGTCTTGCGCTCCATCTCGACCCGAACAAAGTACAAGTTCAAGCATGCGAATATGTGAGCTGAAGTTGAACATGCAAGAACATCGCCTGTTTACCAGCTAATGATGAAAGTTGTTAACAGGCATGAGAGGAACCACCAATAATGACAATGGCCCTCAAGGTACTATAGGTACAATCTACGGCATGTGAATCAATGAGCTGGTGTCGAACGCCCGTAGAATCACTCGATCGAAGGCCAATAATGAAAACCTCACGTCAAATGCGACGAACCTGCTATTGAGGCATGCAGGCTCTAAGGTACCGTAAAAGAGTCTCTAGACCATCTTCCTGGATAATGAGCTAAAGTCGACAGGAAGTGACCTTGATCGAAGGTGGGCCATAATGTTTCCCACATCATCGACACAAGACAGAGGAACATGATGTTTTTGTGAATCAGGATCATATGGGAATCAGAGGAAGGTTGATACTTGCAGAGGTCAACTTCTCTTGAACATGTAACGACACGACAGTGGACTTGGCAGTATTTGACATCAAAAGATTAGAGGTCATAGTGACGAGGCAAAGAGCAGATGAGAGGTCAAAAGGGATTACCCAAACCCACGGAGGCAAGTGAAAAACGAGATGAGATGTCCCCAACCTGACACGAATGCAGACAAGTGCCATGTTCAAGAGCGACATACTGCCGACACGACAATGATGTTAGTTCCATTTTCCCCCACCATTTCGGTGAGTAACTCTTTATTTTTACACAAGCTTGAAGAGGATACCATATGCTTGTCATATAAATCTGTCCTTTGGACGAATTCATCCTAGTACATTTAACGAGCGCTAGGAAAGAGAAACTCGAATAACGTCATGATTGACAATTTCCGATGTCATTTAGGTTTAACGAGTTTGACACAGGAAGAAATCGGCGTCTTTTCATGTTTAGAGAGTTTGAAAAGACAGCGGAAAAGTAAAATCCAACGGTCCCTTTTCGTAAATAGTTCCTCAGATCCGAAAAGGTAGAAAACTATGTCTGAGAAAACCTCCTAGTCACGATAGGCTACGGTATTCCGTTTTTGTAAATAATTTATCCCAGCCTGAAAAAGGGGTAAACGTATACTGGGTAGATGTAATTTCGCAGCCACTTTAACGAGATTGAAACGACAAGGGACTCGGAAATCTTTTCAGTTTTCAAGAGTCAGAAAAGAGCTAAAAGATGACTCCACCTGGAGGAACGAGTGGTATAAAAGGTAGCAACTGGTTCCGGTAATGGTGGAACTGCTCAGAACAAGATAAAGGTCAAGAGGCTGGCTAACAAGACCACTCATCGCAGCGGTTCCTCAGGAACGGGTAAAACAACCAATTGAAGGCATATGATCGGCCAAGCAGATAGTGATGATGGAGTGAGAAAACAAAGGCTCGTCTGGCAAAAACAGGCTAATAAAATGGCAATCACGAGGGGTAAAATGGGGAAGGTTTCATTTTTACACAAGTTTGAAATCAGGAAACTCTTCTTGAAGTTGGTTTCATTTTTACACAAGCTTGAAACAAAGATAAACTATGCTTGAAACCAGTTTCCTTTTTACACAAGCTTGAAACGGAAACAAACTATGCTTGAAAAAGTAAGCATGCCCCTAGCATGGTGACTCAATTCGAGGTACATGACCCCCAATCTTCAGTCCATATGAAAGGAATATGGAGTGAAGGTTCAAGTTACAAGATCAAAGAAATACTCGACTAGGATTTTACGAGATCGGATCAAAGACTCGAATTGAACAGGAACATGTTTCATTATTTTAATGAGGTTGACACATTAAAAGAACTATTCTCAGGACACCTTGTTTCATGGTTTAAGGAGCTTGGCACAAGACAAGGAACTTTGCTCCGACAACCTTGTTTCATTTTTTAAGGAGCTTGACAGAGGAAAAGGAACTCTGCTCCGACAACCTTGTTTCATTTTTTAAGGAGCTTGACTCAGGAAAAGGAACTCTGCTTCGACCACCTTGTTTCATTTTTAAGGAGCTTGACACAAGACAAGGAACTCTGCTCCAACAACCTTGTTTCATTTTTTAAGGAGCTTGACACAAGACAAGGAACTCTGCTCCGACCGACTTCATCATAATGAACAAGAAGTCATCGCTTCCAAGAGTTCCACTCCAAATGGAAGGAAAATATCCTGGAAGTCAGGACCCAATGCCCCTAGCACCTTATGCACAATGTCTCTATCACTGGGTACAGGCACATGGTAGGTAGCCACATAGTTGACCTGCAGTGGGGCAGATACAATGGGTGGATAAAAACCAGGAAGGGATGATGGCAAGCCAGCTGCCACATCGGGACCAAAGAACGAAAGCTGATAAATGGTCACGATCCGTCCTTCATGTGGAAAATAGACCACACGAAAAAGGGAGGAGACAAGCGCTCCCATGGCATAGGTGTAATCGCGCCCCAAGAGCAGATTGAAATCTAAGGGGCCTGGAACAACCATCACGTCCATATGGATGGTTTTACCTCCCAAAGTAACAGGTAACCTTGGAAGGATCCCTAAGGGTTGACTCGTTCTTCAGTTAAATGCCAACAGATTCTGCATAACAGGCGCAAGCAGCGGCGAGCCAAAATCTTGCCAAGTAGTCGAGGATAGAATACTAACAGACGCGCCTTCATCTATAATGGTGCTGGGTACAATCAGACCAAAAGCCTGTACTGTGATCTCGAAAGGCACATAAGACGGAAGGCGATATCCTGAAAATCGATTCGAATCAAAGGAAGCGACCAAACTACTCGGAGGGGCTACCATCGAACCGAGATGGTCTTCACCTGGTGTTACGGATGAAGAAAGAGCATCCTCCACAACCTCCATCTCGAAGGTAGGAGGAGTGTCCTCCAGAACCTCCATCATGGGAGGCGGAGGAGCAGCTTCTTGAGACATAGGGACAGAAGAATCTTTCTTCAAGTCCGAGGAATCTGAAGAAACAAGAAGAACCTGAGGGGTGTGAGATCCACTCTCCACAGAAAAGACCTGGTGCACCGTAGATGGGGCCAGTTCAACCGATCCCACGACCAATGGCTGGTCGGGGATGGATTCCTGAATTTGAATTTCCGAGGGAGCGGGATCGACCAAGGATGACTCTTGACCAATCATAGGATCAGCTGGTGGAGGACTCAAAGACAGTTATTTATAACCAGCCGGGAGGCGTGGTGTAGAAACAGTTGAGTTGTCCAAAACTCGCTTGGCTTCATCCATATAAGGACAAAGGTTAATGGCATGGTGCCCTTCGCACAACTTACAGGGATGGGTAATCTTACCCTGCTTCTTAGGAGCTTTACCAGCACCAATTGAAGATGTGTCCCCAACCGGACTCCCGGAAGCCAACGGCAATGGTGGGCGACCGTTGGACCATACTTCGAGCACCTTGGGAATGCCAGGTCAATCTCGAAGAAGGTGGTCTCCTGTGCACAACACGCAAGGGAACTTGACTTTCCATGGAGGGTTGGAAGGTTTATCAAGAGGAGGTGCATTAGAAGCAGTAGCTATAGCCTGAACCTCTCTCTTATCAGACTTCTTCTTCTTTGTCTTCTTCTTCTTCTTAGCCACTTGGTTACTCGAATCCAGAATTTCACCAGGCGAAGTAGAAGAGGAGGACGCACAAACAGGCGAAGAAGGGGAGAGGTCCACGTTTGAATCAACATGATGTTGTTCAGGTGGAGGAATTTATTGAACAGCAGTCGAGACATTCGAGACCACAGAGGTTGAAAACAACCAAACAGGCAACCCAATAGTTAACCCAGGAAGGGACAATGTTGCCATATAAGGAGCGCCAACATTTCCAAAAGGAGGAAAAGGACCAGGATTCCCTTCGGAGGGGATTCCTTGGTTGGTGAACTCCAGAAAAGTTGCCATCAGAAACGATCTTTAGAACAACTAACTTTAACCAGGAATATATCGTGGGCAGTTAATTTTTAAAACATTGAAACAAAACTCTATCGTTTCATCTTTTAAGAGTCAATAAATAGGCAAAAGGTGACTCTATCACTTTCAGATTGGAAACAAGCATGAAAGGACAAGCGCTTGATGACCTTTTCAAATTCATGGAGTCAGTAAAGATCAAACTGACTGCTCAGGAATACTAGGCAAAAGGTGTACCAAATATCCGTGAACTGCAATATACACCTTGGTTTCAAAATGAAAGAGAAATCAACCAAGGACTTGACGTACGTGCAGGCAATCTCCCCGAATGCTGTGTTCGGTGTATCACAGGTATAGGGCAGCAGATTCGGCTTCCTATGGATAAAGGATTGAAACCTATATGGGTCTCCCTTTATATATGCGACGGTAAGGGGAGCACAAGTCCGTACTAGTGTTGTCTAAAGCCAAGAGGCGAACGAAAGCTACTAGGTTTTAAGACGTCGGATCACGTCTCTAGCCTAGACCTCTAAATGTGTTTCGTTAGATTTCAATGCTGCCTTAGGTAAATTGAGTAAAATTTATGGTTGATCTTCAATTATGTTTCGGTTTCAAGGACCTACCGTATGTCATATGACAATCTCCTATATGCAGCTATATGAGAAAAGAAAGCTTTCAATTCGATGAATGCTATCTAGTTAAGGGAAGAGCTTCAAACAATGATGCAACAAGCAACAACACTGTAAATGAAATTTTTCCAAACTAGATGACTTTCACTATCCAAAAGTAATTTCAAACATTCAACGATGCGAATAATGCAATGTAATCTATGCAAAATCCTCTTTTCGAAAACTATGCAATTGTAATCTATGCACAATTTCCTTTTCTTTTCAAATGACAAGAATGCACTCAAAGCATTTTTCGATGAAATGAAAATCTACTTAATGCATACTTTTAATGAAAGAGAATGCACTCAAAGCAATTTCTAGTTTTCAATCATTAAACAATGTAATCTAAGTTCAATGATGGATCTCAAAAAATACTTTTCAATGCAATGTGATCTAATGCATTTTAACGAAAAGAAAACTATGAGACGAAAACTAAATGAACGCAAATCTTATTAATGAAGGATGAATGCAAAAGAGATGTAAACAAACACTAAGAATGCAATCGTTGTTTCAAACACTTGTCACGAAAAAGGCGACAAGACATATGAAGTCAAACACAAAGAGGACTTCCAAAGCAAGAGATCAAAACAAGGCATTCATTCCCTTTTACATCAAACAATCATGTAAAGATAGAAGACATTCCAAAGAATGAGCAATGTAATATATGCTCATACAGTGAAAAGACCGGAAGGGAAAGACACACTGGTGAAGGATTTAGGGAAAAAATCTCAATTTTCACACACCCTGAAATTGGCTCGACTTGTACATTGACAACTAGCGCCAACTGGCGTGACTTGTACATTGACAACTAGCGCCAATGGCCGATTGGCATGGGTTGCTAACTGACAACAAGCGCCAACGCCTAAAAATGAAAAAACAAAGAATTTCTCCCAACCAAGACCAGACTCACCACTTCCAGCAGAATCTCCAAGACTCAAATGAACCATGTGATCTAGGCTCAAAGCGAGACAGACACAGATCAAGCTCAGAAAGCTCAAAACAGAGTAAACCCTAGTACCTTACAGGATTGGCACGACTGTAAGGCTGAAACTAGCACCAGAATAGAATTGGCGCGGGTAATACACTAGCAACCTGCGCCAATGGGCGCGACTGTCAAGCTGCAAAGCGCGCCAGTTGATTTTACCAGTAAAAAATAAACAAGAGAAATCCAACAAGCATACTAGTGATAATCAAGCTATCCAAAAGCCAAATTCACACAAAGATCCAGCCCAAATAGTTGACCAAGAAAGCAAGACCAAGAAATCGACCAGAAAGAGAAGACAAAACTCCAAGTTGTTCAGTCCGTAAACCAAACCGGAGATTGACTGAAGCAGCGTTGATCTACTCCGCTAATGCAGAGCAAAAGCGTTTCGAAGGCTATCTGGCTGTGCTTCAAGCTCCGTCTATAGTTTACAAATCAAACAACAAGCTGAGTCCCCAGTGGAGTCGCCAAATTATTGAGGAGGTAAATCCCCTCTGCAGATAGAGGCGATCCCTACTAGCCTAGATCGAGTCTAGCAACAATCAAAGACGCTACAGTGCAGGTTCCTAATCATAAATAAACTGACTTGCGAGGAAGGCTTACCTGGAATCCAACACTGTCGTTTGTAGAAGAGGTGGTGCTCCCGTTCCTTTGCCCTGGCAGATCGCAATCCTCACGATCTCCGTGATCGGACACCTACACATGCAAGAAACAACACAAACGCAAGCATAAAATCCAGTAGATACAACTATATGTCAGTCGAAGAGGACATAACTCATGAACATGATCAAGAACAAGAGTGGAACCATAACCAATAGTCGCTTAATATTAATGAGTCAGAAAGAATAATACAACCAAAGCTTCGACGCCGAATTCTCCTTTGGCGGGTCGTCAGCAGCACATGTCTCGATAAAGCCTGTCAAGGATGGGACAAGCCTCTCTCTCTGGATACTTGGGAATAGTCTCCTTGCTTGGATTTGGCCTTAGGGAATCAAGAAGGCTTTTGCGGCATGAAAGCTCTTGGGAACTTGGAGATTTTGCAACTAGATTGCAATGGAAATGGGCAAGCTTTTATAGAAGGAGGAAGGGGAGTTGGGATCCCTATAATTATGGGATTGGCCCTATCATCAAGGAAGCTTCCATGAGAGGTGGCAACCACTTCCTCTCTATGGAAATCCGTAGCCAAACCTCTCAACTCAAGATAGCAATCAGTCCAGGAATTTGTTAGGATGAAACTTCCGCCTTTTATTTTTAAAAAACACCTCTTAATATGGTTGGCGCGGGTGCGACTCTATGACAGAGCGCCAATTGGCGCGCCCTCTTTGGAGGATTTTCCCCCTTGGCGCGAGGGCTAAACTGTGGAACCGCACCAATGGAAAAAGAGCTATTTTCAGGGTTTTTTGCAGGGAGATGTCTTCAGGGCAATCAAAGCTCATCTTCATAGGGATGCAATGAAAGTATTTTCAAGTCTTGTCTCTATTCACAGGTCACGGAATGAGCCCTGTAATGTGCGGGATGGGGATTGTAGGGACGGTGACAAATTGCTGTGTAACACCTACTACAACTATAAGGAAATTAACAACCACATTTGATGTTAGGGTTGCTTTTTATGCACAGCTAAAGTGATCTTTTTTCTTACACTTGCGATTAGAATTCACACTAACAAGCAAGTCATTTCCAAAAGGGCCAGTAGTTGGAGGGTTTGTTGGTTGCATGATAAAATCTGAACTTGGGTTAGGACCACTCAAGCCAATAGGAATCCAAGGTAAGAGTAGTAATGGAAAGACCAATATTCTTTGAGGACTTGGAATCCAAGATAATAATAGTCCTGGACATACTCTTAGTGAACCTAGGTGGGGTATGTTCCAAGAGAGACAATGATGAAGTTTTATATTAATCATTATTCTCGCCAGCATTGGGGCTCAATATCTCATCAAGATATGGAGTTGTTAGATAAATCCTTTCACTAAAAAATTTGGTTAATATGATGATATACATATGGGATTACCAATATGATTCTTCTTATGAGATTCTTGTGATTGAGAATGAAAAAGTACCATTATGAATACCTCCCTAGTTAAGAAGGAGTGTTGAAAAGTGTAACTAGGTTTGATCTTCATAATGACATGTAATTATCATTTAATTTAATGAAGAGACACTAATAATAAAATGTATTTATTATAATTCTTTCTTCATGGGTTTCATGAGAAAGATATTTATTATAGGTCAAATACTTCTTATTGATGTCTTTAGGAATTTTTCATCTTGTCATAAAGATAATTGTAGTTATGTAAATGAAGTAATGTTACACTTGTAAAATAAAATTTGTCTATGTAAATGTATTCACCAATATCTTGCCACTAGGATTCTTGAAGTCAGATTAAAAATGTGATGAAAAATCTCCTTGAGGAAGTCGGCTAACATTCCTCCTTTCATTTCAGCCTAGGTGATGAAAGATAATATTTATGTATAAGATGGTGCAACCTAATTGTATCTCACCTAACTTGGTCAAGGTCTACAATCTAGATACGAATTACAGTGTGTAAAGAAGATGAATATACAATGAAGGGAGGAGGCTACAAGGCATGTGATAAAATGATCAAGTTTGCAATAATAGTGCCAGGACAAGTGTGTAATAAGGATGAAAAGTTTGGGTCTATAATCAGTGCAAAGAAGAGGTCTGTAATAAAATTTAGAGGGGGATATCTTCGTGAATAAAAATTATCTCTTTAGATGTATATCTATCTCACATAACTCGGAAGTAACCGCAATGTGAAGGAATAAAATAGGACAAGATTGTGAAGTGTTAGGGACTTCTTGTTTCGGTCTTGGTATGCACTCATAATTCATACATTTCATAAGTCTGTGCTCATACATCTCATAAGTCTGTACTGTTATTCAAGGAATTTCTTTCTTGAAAGGTGACATAAGTAAGGTGCAGGAATAAGACTAAGAAGGGAACCTAAGGAAGCCAAGAAGCATACTGTCTAAATTAGCTGAGCTAGAGTATGAACTTCCCTAGTGTTGGTCTAGTGTTTTGAAGAAAGGAATATCGAAGAATAATCCATGAAGAGAAATAGAAGGATAGTGACAAGGGTTTTGGAAAATTGCTAGTGTCCAAGGTCTTTTTCATGGTCTTCGTACTCGTCTACTTAATATCTATAAGAATAATTTTGATCAGTGTTTCCTCTCAAAGAGTGAGAGGTTTTGGCCCTCACTTGCAAGCCTAAATATTCTGTCGGTTGTGCATTTGATAATTTACTTGATGAATAACATAATAATCTAACGAAGACAAGATATAGGATAAAGAACCATAAATTAAATCACAATTAATTATCAAGAAGAGAATTTTTAATAACCGACCTAGTTTCTCAACACTTTCCATCATGGATGGTCATGTTTTAGATATAAATATACCTTCTAGTTGTTATACTATTGTTGAAGACAAATTATTAAAAACCAGGATAATACTTAAATGGTGGATTGGATCAACATTATATAATTTTTACATAGTTATTTATCAAATCAAACACATTCAATCAAAAATATAATGCACCAAACACATAGATCTTAAACATAGGATATTTATGTGGAAACCCATAAGGGAGAAAACCAGAAAAATTCTTTTGATTATAATGTAAATACAAGTTCCAAATTTTGTTTACATTAGGTTTTTTGAAAATAATGAGAGGTCGGTGAATCAATATCTCACTTAAATTAGATAATTTTAAATATTCTAAGCATTAATTAACATTAACATAATTTCAAAAACAACAAACACAATATCAAACACAATAGACATGAAATTTTAGGTTGAAACCCTTTTTGGAGAAAAACCACTGAACACTTCTTAATTTATTAGGTATTTTAAATATTACATCAATATAAAGCTCCAAATGGAAAGAAAATCCAACACCCTGGGTTATCATCTCTAATGGAAGGATGTTCCAATGGCCTAGTTTTATCATCTTCAACTAAAAGGATTCTCCAACATCTTGCATAGGCTACGACCTACCCTAACACCCCCTGTTACCCTGAAGGGTTCTCAAGCTCCAACCTAAAGGATATTCCAATTTCTTTTCCTTGTACCACCCTTCCACCATACATATATAAGATAAAATAATAAAACTGATGAAGCAACAGATCACTGTATTTTACTTCCATAGAGTTGCTTCGCCTCTATACAACCATTGATTTTTGATATTACAATGCAATGCAAATGTTTTCATTGCAAAATTAATGTCATCACCAATTTCATAAGATTTTTTTGCTCAAATTATCAAACCCTAGATTCACAAACAAAACTAACAAGTATGAACCATATCTTAATAATTTTTCTTAGCAGATACACATGTCTATGAAAAAATCTAGTATCTTTAGTTCAGATAGAAACCCTAGCAAAGCATAGATCACCATAATAGTGGAAATACTATCAAGTAGCACAAATTATTTGAATCCTTTGTAATAGAATCATATCAAGTCAAACACTAGGTCAATATGCTCAAATGATAGCACAACACCAAAAAATGAATCAATATTAACTCTTCTTAACATATATATTATAAAGGTGGCAAAACCCTAGAAACTCTATTACAACAAGTTTCCAAACCCTAGGGATTAAATCACACTGCTAAACAATAATGAGAAGTGGAAAAAAATCATTATTACATGATCCTAGCATATGTACTTTGATATAACATCAACATTAATACAAGATAAATGTAATTAATATGTTCTCTCCTATGTTCTCAGCAAGAACCAACAACACCCAAACTTTAACTTTAGCATCATCAACCATGATCTATAAATAATTATATTATTATGTTTGGCTCTCATTTCACTGCGTCTAAAATCTCTATTTCATTACTCACATCAACCCTTCGCTATACGTTCATTTTCACCATGAAAACTCCTTGCACAACATCTCTTTGCATAGTAACTTAAATAGCTTGTCCATAGTTGTTTGGCTTCATAATTGATACAATTTTCTTACCTTATTTCTTATTTTTTTATTTTTCTCTAAGCCTTTTTGTGTGCATAATGTGATAAATTGCGCAATTTATATTTTAGAAAGGATTCAATGGATTTTCATTATTTTATTTCTTTAATGAGTTTATTTAAATTATGAAAGGCCCAATTTACTTACAATTTGAACATGGAAATATGATACCAAATGTTGTTCCCTAGAGTAGTTGGAAGGAATAATGGATTATGTGGCACTATTCGGGTTAATTATAGCTAGTTGAAGAAGATTGGCCTCAATCCTAGATGAATCAGTTGGAGAAAAGATCATGGCCCTGCTATTATGGGAAACAATGGATATTTTTGTAATTTGAATAAAACATCTTGAGAATGTTAAAATTCCAGGGTTCACTTTCTATTTGAAAATAAAATCATTTTGTAATATAAAAACAAGGGATTGAACCCCATTACTTTAGTTTGAGTTGTAATCACACTAATATACATTGTAAATCTATATAAACATTCCCTGTAATTTACTTGTCTGAATTTAATGGAGACTCTTTCTGTTTGATTTTAAATTATCACGTTGAGTTAGCTACAAGTCAGTTGAATTCCAATGATTTTGGTCTCGGTCATAAAACCGCTACCTTATTTTCTGGTATCATTAATTTTGTATTCCACTTCAGTTCATGTTATTCATCTATTTAGTTATTTTCTTGATATATTTGGTATTAATTAGATTCACTGTTAGAGTGTGTGTTTTGTAGAAATTACAGTTGGATATCATAGAATTAGATTTACTGCAATTGGTTCTTTGGAGTTTTATATTTTATTTTTGTTTCTTGTTGGTTAATGAAGAGTTGTTAATTCTTAATATTTGATATCATTTCTGGAAAATTAATTTCTAGTTATAGTGTTGTTCCTTTCAGAAAAATTCAGTTCCCTAGGAAACAACTTTGTCTTTGCTTGGATTTCATCATTATTTTTGGTAGGAGTCTTAACTATTTTATTCCTTTAGCACTCCTTTTTCTTTAAAATTCAAGTCTAGAAGCCAAGTGTGATTTTTTTATTTCATTAAGTGCAAGTTGATCCTTTCATTCATATTATTTTACTTTTAATTAGGTTAATACAAGTTAAGTTATATTCATATTGTCTCTTGCACAAACTGTGTGGACAACCTTGAAAGAGACAGAAGAAACTCCAAGTTGATGATTTAATGTGTAGAGGTCAGTTGGTACTTTATGAAAAACAAAATGTCCCAACATTTTTGTGTCGTTGATAGGGAGGTTGTCAAATAAAGTGTTAGTCATATCTATAAAGGGTTGGGTATTGAAGACAGAAGGTAAGAACCTGTGTGTGCCCCATAGTAGAAAAAATTCTTGTGGTGGAGCATACCCTTGGTATATATATTTAAAATTTCCTATTGTGTATGAATAGAAAAAAACCTTGGACTAGGAACCAGGTAGAGATAGATCGAAATTATACTTTGAGAATGCTAAGAACCAGGGAAACATTTCCCTTGGGAGAGAAACCTTCATAGACTAAATCGTTCGAAAAGTATAATCTCAAGCATTAGTAGGACCCCAAACAATCTATAAGAACATTTATATTGTTATTACCCCTCAAGTAGCAGAGTCATTTGTTGCTAACACTAATATTCTTGATAAACCTATAGGATCTGAGCAGAGTTTCCAGAGTATATCTAATGAACATATCAGTCCTTTTGACAAAGGTGAGGGGCACTCTTGTAACTAGAAATAAGGGGGAGGTGATACAAGTGAACCATATCCTTCACCCTCTAGGCAGGTAGCTCTTGTCACAACCATTAGGAAAGGGGGAATTCAGATCGCTCATCTGAATAGTGTTGTAAGGACTAGTCAAGGCCCGAAACCTTTATGGGGGAGAGGGGTTGGGGGATATTTTTTATTAAGTGATAGACCCAATGATTTTATTATATTCTTGGATACCATTCCATCAGTGTATAAATTCACCTCAAATTAGAGTTCATATACAAAATTTATGCACCCTAGGGGTTTATTTATCATGATTCACCACCATAATCTAAGGAGATTCCATGTCATCCCTTGTTACTTATGGAAAATATACCTAGCCACCTAAAGAGTATGAATAAGAATATATAAGGGTGAAGGTTGTAACACTGCTTGAGATTTAGAGGAATCATACTTAACCCCTAGTTTTTTATTATATTTCCCTATAATAGGGGAATTAGGAAAAAAGGAGGTTCCATTAATTTTTAGTTGTATCGTGCACCATATTAAAATAAATAAATAATGAGTGGCAGTGATAGAGAATAACTAGGGGGGGTTTAGTGTTTATAACATCCTATACAACCATGATTTTTAGGTAACTCCATAGATAGATCCTTCTTTTTTGAACTTATATTATTTCCATTCCAAACAAAAGATATTAGGGTAGCCTCACCTTCTAGTTGAGATTTATCTCGTATGGGTTTCCCAAAGAATATCATGTGTTTATTATGGTTGGTATGTGATTATAATTCCTCGCTCTTTATTTTCACACATTTTCTGATGATGTGCATAAGACGAACATAGTAATTAATGAATATGTGGCATAAGGAGATTAACCCATAGTATGTGTTTCAATATATTTTTATAATATTTGTTCAAAAAAAAATTCTAGTGAAATATTTATGGAAGCTTAAATATCATTATTTCATACTAAGATGATTCATATCAATAGGATAAGAAAATTTTTGTAGGAATATATTGTTCAAATATTTAATTTTATTAAATTAGGTTGCTCAAATTCTTAAAGTTTAATTATCAAAAAAATGATTATTTTCCATTTCAAAGATAAAAATTTAGTAAAAGAATGTCAATATTTGTAAAAAAAATTCAAACGTCTATTGTAGTGAACGCCACCGAAATTTTTTCATCCATAAATATCATCTTTATTTTCCTTTGGTACCTCTATTTCTTACTCTTATATCACATACACTATACCAAAACTATTAAATCCCTTTAAATATGTAAAGCACTTTATTTTCCCTTTCTTGTATATTTCCAACCTAGAAACAAGGATTGATATTTTTATATTGAAATGTTTCTAATCACTACAATAATACCAAATGAAGGTCAAGGCCTCACCTTAATGGAGTATTCCATCATGATGGTTTCCTTCCTTTTATTTCATAATAAATATAAGTACTCGGTTATTTCTAGGTCGTAGCATATGTACTATTAAATTACGCTATAAAATAGGTGCTTAATTGACTACTTCAACTAGTTAATGCTACTAATTCTACTCATGATTTCCATATTTTGTAGCCAAACACTTAAATAAGAAACAAACAAATCCCCCCCACTCCTCATCCTTCACGGTTTTAAGAAAAAATGTAGGTATAGGGAATGAGAACATTGCAAACAATTAGCACCATTATTACACTCTTTATATTGTAATCATTGAATATAATATGAGGATGGAACTTGGTCCATCATCATGGCATATTCCCATCAAGTGTAGGGCCATTTACATGTGATATGTATGTAATCTAGGTGGATGTTGCTACATATAACAATTAATTTTGATACATATTCTAATGATGATGGTGAATATGCATGCCATGCCCCATATCCTCACATTATTATTTTATTTTGAAATAATTATAGAGGTGGAGACATTAATTAATGTTTTAAAGAATACATGAAAGTGCTTAAAGGCTTAACATAGATATCATATATTGATAATTTCACCATACCTTTCAATAACAAAACACCCCTAATATTGGTGTTCCATTATATCCAATCAACTATCCTTTGGCTCTCTCCTTATTTCCTTGTTACAATTACGTGAGAGGTGGCCATTGGAATTTACATATGTCCATTTTCATTCATATGGCATTCCTATCTCCCATGTCTATCATGTGCCGCAATTGATTTTAACACATAACTATGTGAATTTTTTTTTAATTGTTTTGCAATTGTGATGTAGTCTTTCCAATATTATCACATTAACCACTACTTTCCATTCAATACCCCACCCTTATTAGTACTTTCCTAGCTAGGGACATTAAAATCAACCTCACGATCAAATTTCGTTGAATCTCAATTACACTACCAAGTTTCTTTCCATTTTCATGTGCATAACCAAAGTTTTCGAGATTTTATTTTTATTTACAATTTTCCTTAAATTATTAAAGTAATTTTATAATTTTTGAAAAATTTATTTATCATTTTTTAATTGGATTAGAGAACCTTGATGGGACGTAATATCCTTGGTGGAGTGCATTTTTATTTTCCTATTTGTTGGTTTCTAATAAATCATTTTAAATGAAAAAAAATGATAATTTTATAAGTTTCCATTCCACTGGTGAGTGATCTTACACTAACATTGACATATTATTCCTAACACTGCTACTATTCTTACCAATGATTCCATAAATAATTTGGTGTCAAGTTCCTTCTATAAACGATGGGATGGTGGGGGGGTGGGTTGAAGAATTGAAGAAATATGTGGAGGAAGCTTTCACTTTGCCGAGTGTGGTAGTTCAAGTAATGGTAAAGTTTGGTGGAGAAGCCTAAATAAATAAAATATTAATTTCATTATGAAATATGAAAAGGTGCAGAGGAACCTTTCATTATGATCCCTCCACACCCCACACAATGTAATTTTCCTTTTATTGATACAATGTTTTCTCCAATGGTTTGTTATCTATTTGTATTGGCATGGGAAACTAGAGATACAACTATAAGTAAAAGAGATTCGTTGAGATATTTCTCCCCACTAGAACTATCTAAAATGAGTATACTATTATACACATCAAAGCTCCCCTGAAAGTAAGTGGTGAAAATATGTATAATCTACTCATATGGAACTATAATCCTCTCTTGAATGAGTGAATAAGTTACAACATGAAGATAAACATCTATCTATTTATACTCACATTTGAGATAAGATCCTATGAATAAGGATGTTAGGTGGTTTTAAAGGTCTGTTGGCCATATAGGTGGCTTGTTTAAGTAGTATAATCATAACAACCAGCACCTAGCACAATAGCTCCAACTCCCCACAAAAGGACGATAAACTCATTATGTACAACCTATAGGGTTATTTTCAAGTAGCCAGTGTCCATAGTGGTATAGCTCAATAATTGTCCTAGGCCCACATGGATCCACTTCAACTTTTTTTTGACAATCCGTCGCTGAAATGATGACGAGTTAGGTGGAAATTTCTCTTATCCGAATTTAACATGATGTGCATCATAGAGAAATAATTAAGAGAGAAGTTGTTGCAGACCACTTGGAAAGTCATACCTTACCCATCTCTAAGCAATGAGGATGTATTTTTTGGATTATTATATCATATTTGTAGAATAATAAGATGATGATAACAAAAATAAGGCAGGGAAAGCTTAGAATTGGATATTTGATGGTGTAATGAATTAGAAAGGGAGTGGTGTAGGAGTTGTATTAAATATATGTCATTGAGTTTGATAACATTTTATTGAAAAAAAATATCACAATAAATAACAAAATTTACATGATTGCATGGATTTAATTTTTTTTTTTGTTAATGTTGATACATTATGCAAAGTGCAGAGGTGTGCATGAAGAAAGCTTCCATCGCACCTCTACACTCTGTGCAATGTATCAACATTATGGGTATTAAAAATAAAACTTATATTGATACATTTTTCATAATGTAGAGGTCTAGAGGAATCTTTCTGCATCCACACCTCCACACTCCTCACAATGTATCAACATTATGGATATTATAACAACATATTACAAAATGTATACATGGAAAACTGTTTAAATGAATAGTCTTTAATGGGCTAGTATTTGAATGAAATTACAATATGAAGACCAATGTAAAGATTGTATAGAAATATTAAAGGCATATGGATTGATTATATCTTTTAGATATCATTTATTAAACCCTTGGGGCCTCTTTGTTATGAAACCAACTCACAAAACAAAAGGAATGATAGATAACCCACTTAAAAATCAGCCTCTTCGAGGGGGAAACCTCCTTTACATTACATAAATGAAAAATTATTTGACGATACAAATGAAAAAAACCTCCTTTCTATATATAGGAGTCCATGGGGTCACAATATAATCCTAGCCTACATAAGAATAATAATGTAAGAGAACAACAATAACAATAGTGAGCTTTTATGGGGCACAATAATAACAATATGGGGACTACAAGGGTGCAAAAATAACAATAAGGCGGATACACTAACAACAATAAGGGACTACATTAGTAATATAGGGACCTAACATGACCCATCCTTCAAAAACATGTTTTTCTCAACGCTAGAGTAGTTCTGGATGTTTTTGTATAAAATTCTCATCCTCCCATCTGGAATCATCAGTAGGTAGGTTCTCCCACTTGATGAGATACTCTGAAATTGATCGATTTCGTAGCTTTCAAGTTCTTGTTTGATTGACTACTTCATGTTCCAATATGATTTTTCCTTCCTCGTCAAGTTCTGGAAATATTTTTGAACTAGAAGTTTGTCACCTATAACCTTCTTTAAACATGAAACATGGAAAATTGGGTGCACTCGAGAAGAAGCAGGAAGCTCCAATTTGTATGCCATAGTACGAATCTTTTGCATCATCGTGTAAGGACCATATTAATTTGGCAATAAATTATCATTCTTCTTATATTTCTTGAGGGACATTTACTTGTTTTTTTATAACCATAAAATAACCTAGTATCCTACATAAAAACTTCTCTCGCTGCGATGTTTATCTGCTTGTTTTTTCATTCGATTTTGTACCAAATTTAGGTTATCCTTTAAGAGTTGGAGAACTTGTTGTTGATGCTTGATGTGATGTTCCACTGCTTGAACATTATAATTTTCTCTTAAATATGGTGTGATGGCTGGTGGATGATATCCATAAAGTGCCATAAATGGGGTCATTTTTGCTACAGTATGGAGCACGAAGTCAACATGTTGAACATGATCCTTCCAAGACATGTTGTAGATTATTATATCATCAAAAATTTCTAACACAAATTTTCTAAAGAACCACTTGGAAATGGAATTCATCAACCCTTAAAATGTAGAAGGTGCATTGGTAAGGCCAAAATTCATGAATAAAAATTAATAATGACCTTCATGAGTTCAAAATGTTGTTTTTAGAATATCTTCAGTCTTAATTCTTATTTGATGATATCCTTAACGAAGATCCAACTTCGTAAAATAAATTGCTCCATGTAATTCATCCAATAATTCATAAATCACAGGAATTGGAAATTTATCTTTAATAGTGAGGTTATTGAGCTCCCTATACTCTGGACACATGCACCATGATCCATCCTTCTTGTGAACCAATACTACTAGAGTAGAGAAAGAACTTTGACTAGGTTGAATTATACCAGCCTCTAACATTTCTGCAATCATACGTTCAATTTCTCTCTTTTGGACATAAGGATATATGTAAGGCCTGATCTTTGGAGAAACACTTCCTGGAATCAAATTAATAGCATGATCAGTATAATGAATAGGTGGGAGTCCTTTGGTAGTTTCAAACACCTTGGAATGATTTTCCAAGACTTTTTGGAGATTTGGGGAAATAGATGATTTTGATGTTGGAACTTTTAGTGAGCCTAATTGTGCAATTACAACTCATTGTTCTTTCTTCAGAATATTTGTCATGACATTAGATCTTATTATATTTCCCGACTTCCCTGCGATAACTCATAATTCAACTTCATTTCCTTCCGAAAAAAATTCCAAGAAACGTTCTTGAAAATTAAAGGGTATTGTCCCCACAGAATGTAACCATTGTACTCCTAGTACAACGTCAACACCTCCCATTGGAATGGAAAGCGTTGGACTATTGAATACATATTCCCCCGTGGATAGCTTGATATTATCTCACTTTCTAGATAAATTTATAGTTCCTCCAATTGCAACCATCTCTTGACACTTTGGTGTTGGGTATAGGAAGAATTTCAATTCCTTGGAAACCTTACAATGAATTAAATTATGGGTACTACCCGAATCAATCAACACTATTACATTTTTCTTCTTGATATGTCCTTCTATCTTGAGAGTTTGAGGAGTGGTAATTTCTTCGAATGCATTACAGGATATGCTTAGACTCATTTCTTCTCTCTCTAGGGTTGGTTCCTGGTCTATATCCTCCTCTTTTAAGGTTTCTTGTTCATTTTCTTCCCCCTCTTCACAATATATGTAAAATAATTTCTACTCGACACACTTATGACCTTTATTGTATTTTCTGTCACAATTGTAGAAAAGCCATTTTTCTCTTTTTTCTTCCAATTTTTGTGGCATAAACCTTTTAGGTTACATAATTATATGAGTAACAACACTTCCATATTTATAGATGTGAGTGGTAGGCTTCCTTGTCACCATAATTTCACTTTCAATCTTTCTTTCCAACCTGAATTCATTCTCCAATGAATCAGGTTCCCAAAGGAGAACCTCATGTTGGATGTTATCTTTTAAAGTCCCTATGAATACATCAACCCTGTGGTCCTCTAAAATATCAGTTACCCTTATATTCAATTTTTGGAATTCCTTAATGTGCTCCACCACTGAACCCTTTTGTTTGAGATTTATCAATTGGATAAAGAAGGTGTTTCTCTTTATATCCTTATAATGTGCTATCATTTACTCTGTAAAAATTGACTAAGTGACAATTTTTTTACGGGAGCGAATCCACCAATACCATACAGATGTATTTTGTTCTAAATATGAAGTTGCAATGTATACCTTTTGTTTTTTCTGCACATTATTGAGATCAAAATATTGCTCCATCTGTACAATTCATGTTATGGGATCCTTTCCATCAAACTTCTTCATATCGATCTTTGGAATATGGTGGTTCTACAATCTAACATTAGACTTTATGAAAACATGATTAACATTTATTTTTTTCTCATCATGAGTTTCCTCTACTACCTTTTTACCATTAGGAATCATTTCTTATATAAAATTTGTCAAACCTTCCTTCAAACCTTCCATCTCTGCTTTTATATCATTCTTCATGTCTTCCATGTTACCTTTCATTTTTTCATCGATATTATCTTCTATGTCATCCATCTTAGCTTCCATGCCATACATCTTATCTCTCATGCCATTATTCAAACAATCCATCTCAACTTATGTTACCTTGTTCAGACCATCCATATTATCTTCCACACATTTCTTTAAACCATCCATATTAGCTTTGATTTCATTTTTTGTTACTCTTTGCGAGAGGGAAATTTATTTCACTTGGTATTGTAATTTTGATATATCATCTTGCACTTCTTCCTCTTCATGAATCATATTAGAGCCCTCTAAGGGATTAATGGGTGTTGAATTACTTTTAGGGGCTATTTTAGAACCCATTACCAATATCTATGCTTCAGTATGTCCATGGAATCACTTCAAACTGATTTTTCAAACAAGACTTATGCAATTAAAAAAGAATACACAGATTTTTCTTACTTTGGAGGAGCTCGATATTGAAACTGATGTATCTCTATAATTTCAGATCCTCAATATTTTCTCTTTGGTCCTTTAGTAGCCCTATGAATATTCTTTCGATGCCACTTTTCAGACCTAATTTGGATTTTTCAAGATAAAGTTATGCCTAATATTCCACAATGGCCTAATTATGGATTCGTTCATTAGAGTGAACTTTTACGGTGTGCCATGTGTCACTGTTTCTTCCTTCAACTCTGAAATCGATGCGGAATTTCAATCTGATGCTAAGAGAGATAGTTATGATGATTTTCCCAAGGTGAGCTCTTTGAGATGAAATTCGGGAGCCTCCAAAAATCCTAACTTCCACAGATCGTATCTCCTAAAATATTGCGAACCAAGATTTGATATTTTTACACAAAGTTCCTCAGGATTTCTTCGCAATTTTTTTTGTTTTAGCTTATGAAATTTCATAGAAATAAAGGTATATTGAAAATTCCACGATGGCTTGTTTGAATTAGCGAAACCCTAGAGTACAAATATCTCATACCAAATGTTATAAAACCATATCACAAAACAAAATAAATGATAAATCAACTACTTAAAATTTAGCCTCTTCGAGGGGGAAACCTCCTTTAAATTAAATAAATGAATAATTCTTAGAGGATATAAATTACAAAACCTCCTTTCTATATATAGGAGCCCATGGGGTCACAATATAATTCTAGCCGACCTAACAATATTAATGTAAGGGCACAAAAATAACAATAGTGGGCTTTTATAGGGCACAATAATAACAATATGGTGAGTACAGGGGTACAAAAATAACAATAACGGGGCTACACTAACAACAATAAGGAACTACACTAGTAATATAGGGACATAACACTTTCATGACTCTAAGCATCCCTTGACTAGTTTGTTTCATACCTAGAAACCTTCTCATCAAAGACTTCATCCCTATTAATACCAATATTTCACGTGGAAGGATCAGAGAGCCTACCAACCATTATGGTGGATATAGGCCTCTGAGTTCTTTCCCCCTAGGCCACTGAGGTTATTATATCTGGTTAAAATTATTTAACAAATATCACTAGAGAAACTGTTGCTACATCTATTGACTCTATAAAATTACCTTAATATCTAATCCTACCTATATTACAAGCTAACTAGCCTTCCTATTAGCTTTATGTCTATATGGATTATATCTATAGTCATGGGTAGATAACTCACTATGGATATTCCTCTGCACTCCACACAACTGTTAATGTTTATACATTGTGTAATTTGTAGAAATGTGGAGAAAGAAAGAATCTTGAATACTTATGCACTATACACAATATATTAACAAAAAATTGTTGTTCGTAATTTAAATATTTTCTCCCCCTTTGTATAATGATATATTCGGTTCATTATCAGTAGTATATTAGTGTAGCCCCTCATCATTACTATTATATGATATGGTTTTTCCTCATTTGGATCTCATTGATCATAAATATTATTAGGTTTGATGAACCAGTGTGATGCGCCCCAGTATTGCAACAAAAATTCTTCAACTCCCAAGGCCACCAAAATAAGTTACCAACTCGGGGTTTGTATAAAATTAAGAGGTGTTGGAACTATATGTAAAATATAAAATGTGTCCTTATTTCCTTGATCTGATGTAATGGAGTGAATGTCATGAAATCAAAGCCTAAACCATTTTCGAAAATTTAAATGTTTGTCCATTTTCAGGAAATGTAAATGCTACTTGCTCAAATGTAAACACTAATCCTAATTGCAAGAAGGTAAATATTATGCTATTTGTAGGAATGAAAAGTAATTGTCTATCAGCAGAATGTAAAAGTTGAGGTATTTGCAATAATGTGAGTTAGTAGTCTAATTGCAGAATGTGAAAATTTTCTTTGAACGATACTATTCTTAGGAAAAAACAACAATTTGTAATTGAAATCCTTATATCATGAATTCAAAGAAATAGGCTTAATATACTTTGTAAAAGGGAAAGTCCTAAGTGGTGTTTATTATTACCCAATCATGAATTTAGAGCCTAGGGGTCATTATTGAAACCTAGTGAAAAAAAAAAAAAAACTGAGCAGATCTCATCAAGTTTACATGTGCTACAAGAGAGCTACAAGCATGCTACTCGAGGTGCTACGGGATGTCTTGTTTTGCTACTGGAGGAGATAAATTTCTGATTTCCCTAGTAAATAAAATGAAAATTGGATGGGGATTATTTTTTTATTAATTAGGATGTATTAGGTCTACATTCCAAGTGGAATCACTCAAATATACACCTTTTACCATGTGCTAAAAAGTAGAAGAAAATTACTACTCTAAAAATTGGAAATTCAAGAACTAGTGACATAGTTAACCTATAAAATTCCTAACCTAATCAAGTGAAAATGAAATGGGGTAGAATTTTTTATTAACTTGAATGTTCGTATGACCTAATAACATTGGAATCAACTCATATTAATTTCATTAACATATTATAAAAAATAGCATAAAATTACTACTTTTCTGCTACAAGGGACTTCCATAAATTTTAGATTTGAGAACTAGTAAACCAATCCAAGTAGCTCTATGATGAATATGAATTTTAAATTTTTTTCTAAGTATGAATAAGTCTTAAAACTTTGTAAATATATTGAAAAAAAACTCACTTAAATCATTTAACCCAATCCTACAACAAAATAAGGATCAATTCTGAATGCATAAATAGGAAAAACATGAATAAGAGATGCATGTGAATAAGAAGTGAAAATAAAGAAACAAAAATTATAAAAAAGCCCTCTAAGGCGCCTGGTATGGCCAAGATTAAGGATAATCAGCATGCTATGAATAATTCAAAGCTATATAAGCTAAAAATGTTACCAAACTTAATTATTTGAATCAATCCAAGTAAATTCATGCTAGAAATGAATGTGGAGTTGCAGAAATACAAGTTTTCCCCACACGAAGACTAATAAATACATGCCTCTAGAGGAAAAGTTGAATTGGTACTTATGAAAATTGATAGGGAAGAATTATCCTTGAAAGGAGGAATATTTAACTTAAAAATCCCTCAAATAGTGGATCCGGTTCCCAACACTAGGAATCTGCATTAAATGACAGGGAGCACACTCCTAGATTTTCTCAATCACTGGACCTCGAAATATTTTTCAATAATTTCATGAAATTTTATTAATTTATTATCCAATATTGGTCCTCTAGTAGCATGGAGCAAGTCCCTATATTATATTCTCTTCTATATATTCATAATATTCCTAATATTCTCACAATATTCTCTTCAACTTTTTTTTGACAATCCGTCGCTGAAATGATGACGAGTTAGGTGGAAATTTCTCTTATCCGAATTTAACATGATGTGCATCATAGAGAAATAATTAAGAGAGAAGTTGTTGCAGACCACTTGGAAAGTCATACCTTACCCATCTCTAAGCAATGAGGATGTATTTTTTGGATTATTATATCATATTTGTAGAATAATAAGATGATGATAACAAAAATAAGGCAGGGAAAGCTTAGAATTGGATATTTGATGGTGTAATGAATTAGAAAGGGAGTGGTGTAGGAGTTGTATTAAATATATGTCATTGAGTTTGATAACATTTTATTGAAAAAAAATATCACAATAAATAACAAAATTTACATGATTGCATGGATTTAATTTTTTTTTTTGTTAATGTTGATACATTATGCAAAGTGCAGAGGTGTGCATGAAGAAAGCTTCCATCGCACCTCTACACTCTGTGCAATGTATCAACATTATGGGTATTAAAAATAAAACTTATATTGATACATTTTTCATAATGTAGAGGTCTAGAGGAATCTTTCTGCATCCACACCTCCACACTCCTCACAATGTATCAACATTATGGATATTATAACAACATATTACAAAATGTATACATGGAAAACTGTTTAAATGAATAGTCTTTAATGGGCTAGTATTTGAATGAAATTACAATATGAAGACCAATGTAAAGATTGTATAGAAATATTAAAGGCATATGGATTGATTATATCTTTTAGATATCATTTATTAAACCCTTGGGGCCTCTTTGTTATGAAACCAACTCACAAAACAAAAGGAATGATAGATAACCCACTTAAAAATCAGCCTCTTCGAGGGGGAAACCTCCTTTACATTACATAAATGAAAAATTATTTGACGATACAAATGAAAAAAACCTCCTTTCTATATATAGGAGTCCATGGGGTCACAATATAATCCTAGCCTACATAAGAATAATAATGTAAGAGAACAACAATAACAATAGTGAGCTTTTATGGGGCACAATAATAACAATATGGGGACTACAAGGGTGCAAAAATAACAATAAGGCGGATACACTAACAACAATAAGGGACTACATTAGTAATATAGGGACCTAACATGACCCATCCTTCAAAAACATGTTTTTCTCAACGCTAGAGTAGTTCTGGATGTTTTTGTATAAAATTCTCATCCTCCCATCTGGAATCATCAGTAGGTAGGTTCTCCCACTTGATGAGATACTCTGAAATTGATCGATTTCGTAGCTTTCAAGTTCTTGTTTGATTGACTACTTCATGTTCCAATATGATTTTTCCTTCCTCGTCAAGTTCTGGAAATATTTTTGAACTAGAAGTTTGTCACCTATAACCTTCTTTAAACATGAAACATGGAAAATTGGGTGCACTCGAGAAGAAGCAGGAAGCTCCAATTTGTATGCCATAGTACGAATCTTTTGCATCATCGTGTAAGGACCATATTAATTTGGCAATAAATTATCATTCTTCTTATATTTCTTGAGGGACATTTACTTGTTTTTTTATAACCATAAAATAACCTAGTATCCTACATAAAAACTTCTCTCGCTGCGATGTTTATCTGCTTGTTTTTTCATTCGATTTTGTACCAAATTTAGGTTATCCTTTAAGAGTTGGAGAACTTGTTGTTGATGCTTGATGTGATGTTCCACTGCTTGAACATTATACTTTTCTCTTAAATATGGTGTGATGGCTGGTGGATGATATCCATAAAGTGCCATAAATGGGGTCATTTTTGCTACAGTATGGAGCACGAAGTCAACATGTTGAACATGATCCTTCCAAGACATGTTGTAGATTATTATATCATCAAAAATTTCTAACACAAATTTTCTAAAGAACCACTTGGAAATGGAATTCATCAACCCTTAAAATGTAGAAGGTGCATTGGTAAGGCCAAAATTCATGAATAAAAATTAATAATGACCTTCATGAGTTCAAAATGTTGTTTTTAGAATATCTTCAGTCTTAATTCTTATTTGATGATATCCTTAACGAAGATCCAACTTCGTAAAATAAATTGCTCCATGTAATTCATCCAATAATTCATAAATCACAGGAATTGGAAATTTATCTTTAATAGTGAGGTTATTGAGCTCCCTATACTCTGGACACATGCACCATGATCCATCCTTCTTGTGAACCAATACTACTAGAGTAGAGAAAGAACTTTGACTAGGTTGAATTATACTAGCCTCTAACATTTCTGCAATCATACGTTCAATTTCTCTCTTTTGGACATAAGGATATATGTAAGGCCTGATCTTTGGAGAAACACTTCCTGGAATCAAATTAATAGCATGATCAGTATAATGAATAGGTGGGAGTCCTTTGGTAGTTTCAAACACCTTGGAATGATTTTCCAAGACTTTTTGGAGATTTGGGGAAATAGATGATTTTGATGTTGGAACTTTTAGTGAGCCTAATTGTGCAATTACAACTCATTGTTCTTTCTTCAGAAGATTTGTCATGACATTAGATCTTATTATATTTCCCGACTTCCCTGCGATAACTCATAATTCAACTTCATTTCCTTCCGAAAAAAATTCCAAGAAACGTTCTTGAAAATTAAAGGGTATTGTCCCCACAGAATGTAACCATTGTACTCCTAGTACAACGTCAACACCTCCCATTGGAATGGAAAGCGTTGGACTATTGAATACATATTCCCCCGTGGATAGCTTGATATTATCTCACTTTCTAGATAAATTTATAGTTCCTCCAATTGCAACCATCTCTTGACACTTTGGTGTTGGGTATAGGAAGAATTTCAATTCCTTGGAAACCTTACAATGAATTAAATTATGGGTACTACCCGAATCAATCAACACTATTACATTTTTCTTCTTGATATGTCCTTCTATCTTGAGAGTTTGAGGAGTGGTAATTTCTTCGAATGCATTATAGGATATGCTTAGACTCATTTCTTCTCTCTCTAGGGTTGGTTCCTGGTCTATATCCTCCTCTTTTAAGGTTTCTTGTTCATTTTCTTCCCCCTCTTCACAATATATGTAAAATAATTTCTACTCGACACACTTATGACCTTTAGTGTATTTTCTGTCACAATTGTAGAAAAGCCATTTTTCTCTTTTTTCTTCCAATTTTTGTGGCATAAACCTTTTAGGTTACATAATTATATGAGTAACAACACTTCCATATTTATAGATGTGAGTGGTAGGCTTCCTTGTCACCATAATTTCACTTTCAATTTTTCTTTCCAACCTGAATTCATTCTCCAATGAATCAGGTTCCCAAATGAGAACCTCATGTTGGATGTTATCTTTTAAAGTCCCTATGAATACATCAACCCTGTGGTCCTCTAAAATATCAGTTACCCTTGTACTCAATTTTTGGAAATCCTCAATGTTCTCCACCATTGAACCCTTTTATTGGAGATTTATCAATTGGATAAAGAAGGTGTTTCTCTTTTTATCCTTATAATGTGTTATCATTTCCTTCACAAAAATTGACCAAGTGACAATTTGTTTATGAGAGAAAATCCTTCAATAGCATACAAATTTATTTTGTTCTAAATATGAAGTTGCAATGCATTCCTCTTGTGTGTTTTGCACATTATGGAGATCAAAATATTGCTCCATCTGTACAATTCATGTTATGGGATCCTTTCCATCAAACTTCTTCATATCGATCTTTGGAATATGGTGGTTCTACAATCTAACATTAGACTTTATGAAAACATGATTAACATTTATTTTTTTCTCATCATGAGTTTCCTCTACTACCTTTTTACCATTAGGAATCATTTCTTATATAAAATTTGTCAAACCTTCCTTCAAACCTTCCATCTCTGCTTTTATATCATTCTTCATGTCTTCCATGTTACCTTTCATTTTTTCATCGATATTATCTTCTATGTCATCCATCTTAGCTTCCATGCCATACATCTTATCTCTCATGACATTATTCAAACAATCCATCTCAACTTATGTTACCTTGTTCAAACCATCCATATTATCTTCCACACATTTCTTTAAACCATCCATATTAGCTTTGATTTCATTTTTTGTTACTCTTTGCGAGAGGGAAATTTATTTCACTTGGTATTGTAATTTTGATATATCATCTTGCACTTCTTCCTCTTCATGAATCATATTAGAGCCCTCTAAGGGATTAATGGGTGTTGAATTACTTTTAGGGGCTATTTTAGAACCCATTACCAATATCTATGCTTCAGTATGTCCATGGAATCACTTCAAACTGATTTTTCAAACAAGACTTATGCAATTAAAAAAGAATACACAGATTTTTCTTACTTTGGAGGAGCTCGATATTGAAACTGATGTATCTCTATAATTTCAGATCCTCAATATTTTCTCTTTGGTCCTTTAGTAGCCCTATGAATATTCTTTCGATGCCACTTTTCAGACCTAATTTGGATTTTTCAAGAGAAATTTATGCCTAATATTCCACAATGGCCTAATTATGGATTCGTTCATTAGAGTGAACTTTTACGGTGTGCCATGTGTCACTGTTTCTTCCTTCAACTCTGAAATCGATGCGGAATTTCAATCTGATGCTAAGAGAGATAGTTATGATGATTTTCCCAAGGTGAGCTCTTTGAGATGAAATTCGGGAGCCTCCAAAAATCCTAACTTCCACAGATCGTATCTCCTAAAATATTGCGAACCAAGATTTGATATTTTTACACAAAGTTCCTCAGGATTTCTTCGCAATTTTTTTTGTTTTAGCTTATGAAATTTCATAGAAATAAAGGTATATTGAAAATTCCACGATGGCTTGTTTGAATTAGCGAAACCCTAGAGTACAAATATCTCATACCAAATGTTATAAAACCATATCACAAAGCAAAATAAATGATAAATCAACTACTTAAAATTTAGCCTCTTCGAGGGGGAAACCTCCTTTAAATTAAATAAATGAATAATTCTTAGAGGATATAAATTACAAAACCTCCTTTCTATATATAGGAGCCCATGGGGTCACAATATAATCCTAGCCGACCTAACAATATTAATGTAAGGGCACAAAAATAACAATAGTGGGCTTTTATAGGGCACAATAATAACAATATGGTGAGTACAGGGGTACAAAAATAACAATAACGGGGCTACACTAACAACAATAAGGAACTACACTAGTAATATAGGGACATAACACTTTCATGACTCTAAGCATCCCTTGACTAGTTTGTTTCATACCTAGAAACCTTCTCATCAAAGACTTCATCCCTATTAATACCAATATTTCACGTGGAAGGATCAGAGAGCCTACCAACCATTATGGTGGATATAGGCCTCTGAGTTCTTTCCCCCTAGGCCACTGAGGTTATTATATCTGGTTAAAATTATTTAACAAATATCACTAGAGAAACTGTTGCTACATCTATTGACTCTATAAAATTACCTTAATATCTAATCCTACCTATATTACAAGCTAACTAGCCTTCCTATTAGCTTTATGTCTATATGGATTATATCTATAGTCATGGGTAGATAACTCACTATGGATATTCCTCTGCACTCCACACAACTGTTAATGTTTATACATTGTGTAATTTGTAGAAATGTGGAGAAAGAAAGAATCTTGAATACTTATGCACTATACACAATATATTAACAAAAAATTGTTGTTCGTAATTTAAATATTTTCTCCCCCTTTGTATAATGATATATTCGGTTCATTATCAGTAGTATATTAGTGTAGCCCCTCATCATTACTATTATATGATATGGTTTTTCCTCATTTGGATCTCATTGATCATAAATATTATTAGGTTTGATGAACCAGTGTGATGCGCCCCAGTATTGCAACAAAAATTCTTCAACTCCCAAGGCCACCAAAATAAGTTACCAACTCGGGGTTTGTATAAAATTAAGAGGTGTTGGAACTATATGTAAAATATAAAATGTGTCCTTATTTCCTTGATCTGATGTAATGGAGTGAATGTCATGAAATCAAAGCCTAAACCATTTTCGAAAATTTAAATGTTTGTCCATTTTCAAGAAATGTAAATGCTACTTGCTCAAATGTAAACACTAATCCTAATTGCAAGAAGGTAAATATTATGCTATTTGTAGGAATGAAAAGTAATTGTCTATCAGCAGAATGTAAAAGTTGAGGTATTTGCAATAATGTGAGTTAGTAGTCTAATTGCAGAATGTGAAAATTTTCTTTGAACAATACTATTCTTAGGAAAAAACAACAATTTGTAATTGAAATCCTTATATCATGAATTCAAAGAAATAGGCTTAATATACTTTGTAAAAGGGAAAGTCCTAAGTGGTGTTTATTATTACCCAATCATGAATTTAGAGCCTAGGGGTCATTATTGAAACCTAGTGAAAAAAAAAAAAAAAACTGAGCAGATCTCATCAAGTTTACATGTGCTACAAGAGAGCTACAAGCATGCTACTCGAGGTGCTACGGGATGTCTTGTTTTTCTACTGGAGGAGATAAATTTCTGATTTCCCTAGTAAATAAAATGAAAATTGGATGGGGATTATTTTTTTATTAATTAGGATGTATTAGGTCTACATTCCAAGTGGAATCACTCAAATATACACCTTTTACCATGTGCTAAAAAGTAGAAGAAAATTACTACTCTAAAAATTGGAAATTCAAGAACTAGTGACATAGTTAACCTATAAAATTCCTAACCTAATCAAGTGAAAATGAAATGGGGTAGAATTTTTTATTAACTTGAATGTTCGTATGACCTAATAACATTGGAATCAACTCATATTAATTTCATTAACATATTATAAAAAATAGCATAAAATTACTACTTTTCTGCTACAAGGGACTTCCATAAATTTTAGATTTGAGAACTAGTAAACCAATCCAAGTAGCTCTATGATGAATATGAATTTTAAATTTTTTTCTAAGTATGAATAAGTCTTAAAACTTTGTAAATATATTGAAAAAAAACTCACTTAAATCATTTAACCCAATCCTACAACAAAATAAGGATCAATTCTGAATGCATAAATAGGAAAAACATGAATAAGAGATGCATGTGAATAAGAAGTGAAAATAAAGAAACAAAAATTATAAAAAAGCCCTCTAAGGCGCCTAGTATGGCCAAGATTAAGGATAATCAGCATGCTATGAATAATTCAAAGCTATATAAGCTAAAAATGTTACCAAACTTAATTATTTGAATCAATCCAAGTAAATTCATGCTAGAAATGAATGTGGAGTTGCAGAAATACAAGTTTTCCCCACACGAAGACTAATAAATACATGCCTCTAGAGGAAAAGTTGAATTGGTACTTATGAAAATTGATAGGGAAGAATTATCCTTGAAAGGAGGAATATTTAACTTAAAAATCCCTCAAATAGTGGATCCGGTTCCCAACACTAGGAATCTGCATTAAATGACAGGGAGCACACTCCTAGATTTTCTCAATCACTGGACCTCGAAATTTTTTTCAATAATTTCATGAAATTTTATTAATTTATTATCCAATATTGGTCCTCTAGTAGCATGGAGCAAGTCCCTATATTATATTCTCTTCTATATATTCATAATATTCCTAATATTCTCACAATATT